>NSJW01000479.1:0-25797 GCA_019955255.1 Castanospermum australe
AAACTGTAGTCCTTATTAAAAAATAATTTATTTTTACTATGCTAACACCTATTAATTTATTTATTATTTTTTTTAAAAAAAAGAAAAGCACGTAATGATATGTGATAGTGGGTGCGTTTTTTTTTTTTTTTTAGTTATAAACAAGATTTATGATCTAGTGTGAGACGTAGCTAAAAGTAAAAACAAAGTGCTTGACCATAAAAAAGAAAAGTAAAAGCAAAGCTGTCTATAGTATTTCAATTCAAACTCAAGCTTCTCTAATTGGACTCCGTGTCACTTGAGTGGCCTGTACGAAAGTATTAAAATATAGTTTCGTAGCCACGATATAAGACACACTTCCATTTCCATTATCAAGGATTCACCAAAAACTTGTGTGTCTTCCACAAATCGCATGTTTCATGACATTTTGATCAAAAACAAGCACGTAATGCTCAGAATTTTTGGTTGATTAATTCGACAACACATTGTCTTGTGGTCCTGTGGATGAAAGAATGGCAAGAAAAAAGGTGAGGTAGAGTGCCTGTGCAAATGCTGCACATGGAAAAAAGGATGCAATCGTGGTTGACACAAAATGAAGATATTGACTCCACCAAATGTTCTTGTCATGTTCATCACTCAATCCATTGCATACAAATACAACCAGCCCAATAGAATAAGTCAGCCCAAAGCTATTTTACTTTGTATTTTATCATATGATATATTTTATATTGATAAATTATATCCACAAGGAGTTTAAAAACTTGTGTGTGGTTTAAGATACTAAAATTTCATTAGTTATCTTTAACGCCAAAATTAATATATAAAATAAACATTCTTTGTCAGTGTGGACTTGGTGAAATAACTACCCAGTCCCGTAGCTTCTCTACATTGGGAGTATTTAATTACATACATTGCGTTGGGTTGCAGGGTGACAAGCGTGGACTAGGAGAGGAAGATGTTTAGTGATTGACATGTTGGGTCTCGGAGAGCCCAAAACACAAGAAAGACTTTCATCCATGGGCCTTTCCTACTTACGCTATCTTCATTTCCTCTATTTCTTTTCAACGTAAAACTTTGTATCCACATCTCACTTACATTTAAATTGTTAACAGCTATGATGTATGGATACTCTAAAATTGGTGACGTATTCGTATCATATTTGTTTTTAATATCGATACTCAAATGATAAACTTGCATTTGTATTTTTGACAAATCTTTTTTTTATATTCACCATCTTCAAAGTACTGCTACTTGAAATATCTGTTATACAGATTCAAGTCATGTTTTCTTCAATTACATCCTTCAAAGCATATTCTCACTCTTGCAATCTTGCTCTCTTCAAAATCATCGCACATAATAACAAGTTCTCATTCTCACCTAAAGAACAAAGAAGAGCATGGGAAAGAAAAAATGAGCAGGGGAGAGGGAGAATACATTGGACTCGATTGGAGTACATATATAAATATAAATATTTTATTTAATATATATTATTGTACCTGTATCTTAATTTTTTAAAAAATTATTGTATTTGTGAATCATATTGTATTCAATACTCGTACTTGTAACCGTGCAACATAGCTTAACAATGATTATTGCTGTCAAATTTACTATTGTACTTTATTTTATTTTGGGCTGGAATTTACCTTCTCTTCAAGGTTGCTACTTGTTTTCATCAAATTTGAGTGAGTGTGAATGGGATTTTGTTATTTGCGAATATATTTTATGGGGTTTTCCCTTTTGGTAGAAGGGAAATCGATACCTACTGAATTGAATTAGATGCTTCTCTTTCAAAAATTGGTATCTCTTTCATTTATCCAAAATCAAACCCTAGCCACATCTAGCGAGAATTTCATCCATACTGAAATTTGAATTTGGTGTAAAAATGATTGATACAATTGAATAGTGCGAAGCCAGATATAAATACATGTACACAACGAAGGAGTTAGTTGCAAGAACTAGATTTTATAATTAGTCTATTTCATGTTTAGATTAAAATAAATATTTAGTCTCTATAATTTCATTTAATTTGAATTTTAATCATTATAGTTTATTTTTTTTGAATATCGGTACCTATAGTTTCACTCATGTAGATTTTAGTCCCTAAAAGATCAATACCTTAATAATTAAAAATTGTAAATACTAATCTTTCATGAAAAATAAGGACCTATACCTTAATGAATAAAAATTATAGGGACTAAAATTCAATGAGTGAAAAATAAGGAATCGATACCTTAACGGTATGGACCAAAATCTAAATAAATAAAATTATAGAATTAATATAAAAAAATTATAAAAACTAAAATCCAAATCGAATAAAACTATAAGGACTAATTGTTTATTTTTTACTTCATCTTTATTACATTGAGTAGAATCAGTTATTAATCCACATAGTAGCAGCATTGCACGTACCGTGCCATTCTATCGCGCCTTTATCAATGAGACAGAAACTTCATTTGTTGAACAACTTTCAAAATTTCTTGAAGAAGGTTTTTCCTGAACTGTGTAGAATTCAGGTTGGCTTGGCTCATCAAATAACTTTTCACCATTCAACATTAAACACCATAAATGACATGTTGGGCTTATTTAATAGTCTTTGCTATACACATAATAGACCCTATATGAATACATCTTAATATATTCTAATGCAGTGACTGAATCATCTAATAAGTTATCCACAAGTTCTAGTGGTCTTTGTTCAGTCCACAATCTCCTCGCCTAAAATGATATGAAAACCATAGATGATGTGACTTCAATTCCTACTCAAGTTTTTTTTTTTTGTTTTAAATGTATTCATTGTTACAGAGATATAACAGTTTCATGGGAAGCACCTTGATGGTTGGTCTTTTCAGCTAAAAATTTGTTAAGAATAGGATAAAGTTTTAGGGCAGGGATCCACCTCCCTTGGTAGCCTAATACCAACCAATGAAAAAGTCAAGATGCCCAAGAGCCTTAATTCAAGTAGGATCAAGTCTCTTTGAGACTACTTTACCCTAAAAGAAAAATTCTTAGATAGGTATGTTGTGTCTGTATAGACACTCAAATCAACATTTAACAACATGTCTGCATTTATTTATGATATTTAAAGAAGTGTATTTATAATATGACCCATAAAATTTTAGACATGTGAAACATTAATTTCAGAGCATAGGTAGGCACATGCTTAGCTAAAAATTCTCTCTTATTGGAATTCACAAAGGCAGCTTGGCCTCTACTTTAGCCTAACTACCTTTGAACCTTCCTTTAAAAAAAAAAAACGATATATGAGTTTATTTGGGGAATGGAAAAAGACAAGGTGAAAATTAAGGGGGGAATGGAAATAGAGTGTGATTTATAGGTTTTTATTTTCACTCATCATTGTTAGTTAGATATAGTGCAAAAGCTTACATGACTAAGAAGGTTAAGATGATGGTCAAGATCATAAATCTCCAATTCTTTCTCTCACTAATTATATCCAATACAATTACACCAAAGCTAAATACGTTGGATTTAATTGAAAAAGATCCATGCACTACATACTCAAAAGACATATAACCATTGCAGCACAACATTGAAATCATAAAATAAATGTTAAAAGGGCTTTCAATGAATATATAAGAATTACTTACTAGGTTCCCTGTACTCTCTTTGTATTGGTCTTAGCCTGATCTCCTCTAAATGTTCTAGCCAAACTAAAATCTGTTATCTTTGAGTTCACATTATTATCAAGAAGAATGTTGCTAGTTTTAGATCTCATGTATCATTCTTAATCTAGAATCTTGATGAAGATAAAAAAGTTTTCAAACAATTCCATCAATAATTTGGAAACGCTTTGTTCAATTAATTGAGTAGTTTTCTTCCCTTCGTATCTATATAACAAATTTCATTTTTTAAAGTTAGCATGCCAACTACTTCGACGGTATAGAGTAAAATGAAAAGCCATAACAGTAGGTGGTGTGAAAGCTCAAACCAAAAATAAAGCAATCCAAGCTTTTGTTGGCCATGGGTTCATAGATCAATAACTTATCATCTTGTTGAACAAAACAACTAAAAAGTTTCACAAGATTACGAAGTTGAAGTTTTGCCATCAATATGACATCATTTTTGAACTCCTCTACTCCTTATCTTGAAGTTTTAGAAAGCATCTTGATTTCAATGTCTTACCCATCTGTCAATATGCCCTAGCAATAATTTTGGCAAATTTGAAACTTAGTATATGTTTGATATGGAGGTAAAACAGAGGTAAAAATTTGTATACAAAATTGTATATAAAACTCATCCATAAAAATTTTACTGCTATTTTTACCCACATACTGATACCATTCGATGAAGGAGATGAATACCTTGGTAACCTAAGCTTGTTTGAATAAGTTTTTCTAGCTTATATACTGGTACAAAGCTCCCTTGTCCTAACTTGTTACTTGGTGAGAAGTGATTTGTGGCATTAGAAATGGTTGAAAAATCAAATATTGTTGGTAAATCCATGTTTTCTTTCTCCCTCATCCTTCCAATGAAAATACTTTTAGCATCCCTGAAATTATGGGAGATACGATTGCGTGTACAATTAATAATTTATTTGTAGTTATAATGTAAACAAAGAAAAGGAAAATAGTCATTGACATGGCAAAAGCACCATTGCTTTAGCACTGTTGAGAACTACAGTGATTCACTTTTAAGAAAAACTAGAAGTGGACTTGCGCATCACAGATAACAAAATTGTGTCAGATTTTGTTTGGTTGAAGACCATACTTTGACCTTTTATACATTAATGAACGTTATTTGTCTTCAGTTTAGTGAAAAAGATATTTTGTAGAAAACTTTTGAGAGTTACTATTTTTATACAATAAAAGTAAAATAATGTTATTCGTACAACTAATTATCATATCAAATGAAATTTTTATCGTGAATAATTTTCACTTAAGAGTTAGTACAAAAGTCTGGGTTGAATAAAATCTAATATCATTAGTTTTAAACAGACTGTTGAGTTACCATTAATCCATAGTCCATCTTTGATTTGAGATGGTAAGGGTGAAGTGTTTTAGTGTTAGAGGTAGAGAGATAATATAGAGAAGTGAGAGAGTATGTGAAATAATGGTGTGTTAGTTAGTATTTAATATTATTAATAGAGAAAAATGAAAGAAGCAATAGTTAGAGTTGATGAATGTTAAGAAAGAAAGATGAAAAGTTATGCAAGTAAAAGCAAAAAAAATGATGATGTGACTCAAATAGAGAGGTGAGACAAGCAGATGTGGTGAATGTACAAAGAGTAACATTGTTGATGTGGTAGTGCTATAATATGCGTTTCAAAATTTATATGTATAAAAAATTTTATCAATACTGTGAACTATACACTTAACAGTTATATTATTCATTCTCTATCTAAGCTGGACCAAGATAGTTGGAGAGTTAATGAAGGGCCTGGTTCATTTGAGTTGAGTTTGGACAGTAACTAAAATTAGGCTAAAATTTAAGAAATTCTCTCCAATTATAGGTGTGCTTTAAACTCATCGGACCGTGTATATTAACTTTTTGTAAGAGATTTTTTGCATATGTATAGGGAGTCAAAATACACTAAGATGTACAATTTGACAAATTTAGGGAATCGTGTTGGTAATTTTCAATGCACAGAAAATTTCTACATATAACTTGTAGTTGTTTTTGGTAGCCAAAAAAAGAAAGAAAAAAAAAAAAGAGAAACAAACTAAGGCCTAAAGAAAGCGATGTCCATAGAGTCCACCAAGAGAGCAGAACTCATCCCAACAGGAGGCAAATTTAAAACCAAGCACTCGTCATGAATATGGGATCCCATTTTAGCTAACAAAATCTGTACAAGAGTTGGATTCACTGAAAACATGAGAAAGCCTTGCCTCCCAAACATATGATCCATAGTTAGAGGGGTTTTTTGAAATTTAACTTTAAGTGTATGCTTGATAAGAGAGTAAAAGTGGGAGTGAATTTTATACGGATGAGTTTTGTATACAATATCATATACAAAATTCATCTATATAAAATTTACTCTTATTTTTACTCTCCTACCAAACATACTCAAAATATAGTTATTGATGCATGCGCAATGTGAGCATAAACTACTAAAAGAAAAGATTATCCTTAATTAAGGGATTGAATGATAATAGATAATTTAATTGATAACTGTTTGTATTGTAATAAATCTAAATGCAACAAATTAGGTAAACTTAATAAAGGATAGGAAAAGTTATGCAATTGTTGAGATTTAGTTGTTTGAGTTTTTATTTTTCTTAAAGAATATGTAGTGTCACATTTAATGTATTGTTTAAATGGTTATATAACACTTATACTTATTTTGAGGACTTGATAAATAAAAAGACACAAACCAAAAATTGAGAATATAGAAAATATGTTCATGTGACAATTTTAGAGAACTGAATATAGTTGATGTAAATACTGTATTTTGCCTCTACTAATATAAAATTTTTCAAAAAAATTTTAAAATTGTGAAATAAAAATAAGATAATCCAGAAACTAAAATTTGGAGCATTTTTAGGCCAATTTACTCAATAATTAAATTTTTATAAAAAAGTGGGGCAAGAATCATAAAAAAGGGAAAATGAAAAATAAAAATTAAGATAAAAGACTAAAATTAAATCTTATACCCAATCTTGAGTCACTTGGCCTTATTTTTTTATTAATCCATAATTCATGAATCTTGTCCACAAAATTTTAGCCCAAGATCCATCAACCCACTTTCTTTTTTTTTTCTCCTCTTTTGTTTTTATTTTATTTTTTCTATAATCCCATTCTCTCCTCATTCCAGAAGACTATCCTATTGCTAGCACATGGTCACGGGGAAGGGGAGATAAAGTAGTTAGTGCATGATATGTTTTTAAATTCATTTCTATCACTTATGTAACGCTTATCTTATCATTTTCTTATCCTCTGCATTTCATATTGTAACCACTTTATCTATATATAATAAAGCATCCACTCTCTCTCGTTGAGTGAAATCCATCCCTTCCTTTAATTTCTACAAGGGGGAGGAACCTTTTTTATTTTGGGGGGAAAATATCACTCTCTAGCACACATATAAGGGGACCACCTACACTACCTCTCACGGTCAACACAGGCAGCACAAAGCACTCACATCTTCACAGCACATCCTGCAAACACACTCACCCTTTCATTCTCTCAAAAGCACACACGCAGAAAAAGTGCAGAAAGGAAGAGAAGGAGCACCAGAAAGAGAGGAAGAGTGAACAGATTCACACACATGGAAAGAAAAGAGGAGAGGTTTGGGAGGAGAAGTTGAAGAAGAAATAGCCCAAGGTGGAAGAAGGTAAGGATTTCTTCTCCGTATCAGTCACTTGGATTTTTGGTGGATTTCTATTTGTTTTTTTTCTACTGGTTTTTCTCCTCCCCTGCATTCGGCCACAGGATCTCACACTCTCACGGCAAAAATCCTCACCTCCCCTGCACTCATTTCCCTGCACCATAGCCCTCATTCACGGAAACACCACCACACCACGTCCACCGTCACACGCTAACCTGCACCCATTACCAGGAAACAACACACCGTCTCTCTCACCCTTTGCTCAGCACCTTACTCAGAGCACCAAGCTTCATCTTCCACGGCAGCCAGCACCATTTTCCTCTGCACCTTCCCAAATTCACCCACACTTTCACTTCTACCGCACCCACACCGCCAAAGAGCAGAGCACTACACCCATATTTGTCACAGCTACAGCACGGTCAACACCAAAGGCCACTCCTCTCTCTCACACAACACCAAGCCACTGTCTGCCCATCACCCTCATCTCCCCTGTTTTCCAGCCACGGCAAAACGTTCCAACACTAGCACAGCCCATGTTCTCCCGATTCATCTGTCACGGCATTTTCCCATCAACACAGAACGCCTCACCCCAAGCACTAGCCACACACCACCACAGGAGTCCCTTTCACTGCGGCACAGCACTCATCCTCACAATGGAGCACCACGGCACCTTCTCACACCTGCACAAAGCCACAGGCTACACTTTCATGCAGCGCCTCAAGCTTCCACTCACCCATCATCCACCCAGCACTCACATCTTCACTCCACGCTTCAGCACAGCACGGCATTCTGCACTCCCCCCCACTGCACCTACTCACTTCACGCGCCACGCTCGCGCACTTGCGCTCATTCTTTTTTTTTTTTAATTTTTTTTTAATTTTTAATTCTATTTGTATGTCATGTCACCTAACTTGCTGTGATTTTGTGATGTGTAATGAAAAGTTTGTTAAGATTTGATGTGTTTTTGGGCTGTTGATGTGTTTATTTTGGAATAGAGATTATGGGAGCAGTTAATTATATATGGTTTGGGTTTTGTTCTCATAAAAATTAGTTGGGCTTAATGGATCATGAGTTAATATTTGGACTTAAGGTTTTATTAGATGGCCAAAATAAAAATGAGTTAAGATAAATAAAAAAAATATAAGTGATAATAATAGTAAAATAAAATAGATAATTTTAGATAAATAGTAATAAATATAATTAAATAATTCATCTAAGTCATCTGAGTTGTGACAACTCGTAGATTTATAAAATGATTAAATCAGAACTTCGTGATAATGCTTTGGTTCTGAAATTAAATTAAAAAAAAATATTTTATAGGAGATCTAATAAAACTACAAGTAAGAGTAGGAGATCAATTAGCAAATCTTTGTTGTCCATTAATGTCAGATTTTAGGTGGTATAAAGATATATTTTTATCAAAATTACGTCTAAGACTTGATGGAGCAACAGATTATTGGAAAGAATGGTTTTTTGTCGGACTCCCCAAATTATTTGCTGAAAAGGTTAAAACACATATAGCTCAACAATTTAATAGAACAATACCATATAATTCATTGACCTTTGGAAAAATTTCTAGTTACATTATAGAATCAGGATTACAAATCTGTACCGATTTCAAGATACAAAACAAACTCAGAAATAAGTTAAGAGAAAGTAGAAAAGAATTAAGAATATTTTGTCAACAATTCGATATAGAAGGGATTAAAGTCCCTTCTAAAAGAGTTAAGTCAAAAACTCAAAAATTATCAAAACTTTTACAAAGAAAAATAAATTTCAAAAGAAAACATTACCACCCAACAGAAAACCCAAAACCTCTAGAAATTATAAAAGGCCAAAAAATAAGTAGTATGTTATAAATGCAGACAATTTGTACATTATAAAAAAGACTGTAAAATAAAACAAAAAAATTAAAGAATTAAATCGAGGAGAACAGATAGAACAAGGACTAATCAATATTTTAATTAATGACCAATATTCTTCACCGTCTAAAACAGAAACAGATTCTGATCAATAATTAGAAATAGTATATAACATTCAAGAAGAATTTGATAGTGAACAAGATAATAATATAGAAGAATAATGTTTAGGACTAGAACCATGTGATTGTCCAAAATGTATAAACCCTAAATCCATAAATATAATTACAAAAGATCAAGCTTCAACACTAATCTCAATAATAGATAAAATGCAAGAATCCTAATTTAAAACAAGAATTTCTTCAATAGTTAAAATCCTTAATAGATGAAGAAGAAATTAGAAAAGATTATACAGAAAAAATAGAAAAGAAAAATGTTGTAGAAAGATTTAAAGGTATTGAAAGAGAAGCCCTTACTTTACAAGATTTACAACAAGAAATAAAAAACTTAAAACAGGAAATTAATCAATTAAAACAAAAAGATATAAAATTAGAATTTAAATACTTAACATTACAGGAAAATCAAATAGTCTTACTACAAACTAAAAAAACAAAACAATTAGAAGTATCTTCTTCAGACCGAGACTCATAATAAACTTATTAAGTCAAGTTATAATTCATAAATAGTGGTGTCCAGTAGAATTAGTAATTCAAGAAGAAATATTTCAATTAATAGCTCTAGTTAATTCTGGAGTAGACATGAACTGTATTAGGGAATGATTAATTTCAACAAAATATTATGAAAAAAACCAAAGAATCATTAAGTAGTGTTAATAGATCAAAACTAATTATTACTTATAAATTTACAAATGCAAAAATTTGTAAATATAAGGTCTGCTATAAAACTTCATTTTAATGGTCAAAAATATTTTAGAACAAGCAATATTAAGAATCTCTTTTTTAACCTTAATATATCTTTTTTTAGTTAATAATCAAGAATTAGTATCAACAGCTCTAGGAACCGAAGTTCATTTCAAATTCCTTAGGCCACCTCAGATAAAAGAATTAAACCTAGTTCAAAACTCATTAATATCAAAAATAAATATACTTCAGAATAAACAAAAACATTTAAATATGTTAAATAAAGAACTTGAATATCAATGAATAGAACAACAGTTACAAACTCAAAAAATTAAAGAAACAATACAAAAAAACATATCAAAAATTTGAAAAAGAAATTTGTAGTGAAGTTTCAAATGCTTTCTGGTCGAGAAAATAATATACTATAACATTACCCTATGAAGAAAATTTTAATAAAAAAATATTCCAGCAAAAGCTCGACCCATTCAAATGAATCAAGAATACTTAGAATATTACAAAAAAGAAATTCAAGAATATCTATATAAAGGATTAATTAGACCTAATAAATCCTTTTGGAGTTGTGCCGCTTTCTATGTTTTGAATTCATCAGAATTAGAAAGAGGTGCATCAAGATTAGTAATTAATTATAAACCTAAAGTATTAAAATGAATAAGATACCCAATCCCAAACAAAAGATATTTAATTAAAAGAGTTCATAATGCTTTAATTTTTTCAAAATGCGATTTGAAGTTTGGATATAATCAAATACAAGTCGAAGAAAAAGATCGTTACAAAACCGCTTTTGTAGTACCCTTTGGACATTATGAGTATAATGTATTTACTATTGTATATTTAGATAATATATTAGTATTCTCATACTCAATAAATCAACATATATCTCATTTAGAATAATTTCTAGGTATTATTAAAGAAAATAGTTTAGTAGTATATGTCAGAAAGATGAAACTATTCCAGACAAAAATTAGATTTTTAGGATTTGAAGTTTACCAAGGAACAATTATCCTTATTATTAGGTCAATAGAATTTGTTAATAAGTTCCCTGATGAAATAAAAGACAAAAATCAATTTACAAAGATTTTTAGGATGTGTTAATTATGTGTCTGATTTTATTCCTAATATTCAAAATTATTTGTGCTCCATTATTTAAAAGACTTAGAAAAAATCCTCCTCAGTGGGATAGTTCAATGACTGAGTTATGACTGATTCTATTATTATAATAAAACATTTAGTTAAAAACTTCCATGCTTAGGTATTCTAGATCCATATGCTTCTTTAATAGTATAAATAGACACCTCAGAATTAGGATATGGAAGAATATTAAAACAGATCCATAAAGACTCTTCTAAATAGCAAGTCATTAGATATTACTCAGCAAGTCATTATTTCAAACTCTCTAACTATTAATTTAAAATTTATTAATCAGCTAGGGAAGATGTTGTTGTGATGACTCTTCCATCTTGAAAATATTTTAGGATCACTAACGGTTATTGTTGTTGTGACGACTCTTTCACTTTTTAGTGATATAGATTTTTAATTAATTATTAATCATTTATTAGAAATTATTAATTTAAAATCTTTAATTGACTAGGGACGATGTTTGTTGTGACGATTCTTTCGTTCCAAAAATATTTTAGGATTACTAATGATCATTGTTGCCGTAGTGACTCTTTGACTCATACGTGACATGATTTTAATTAATTATTAATTAATTGAGAAATAATAAATTTTTTTATTAATCTTTAATCAACAAGGGACGATGTTGTTGTGATGATTCTTATGTCTAAAAAATAATTAAAATCACTAGCAATCAACGTAAATATGACACCTCTTTGATTTGCGGATGATATAAATATTAATAATCTTCTTCAAAAACAACCAACCAACAGTTCTTCTTATTTGATCAATTATCCTTATAATTTTTATCAATCAATCCTCACAAGAACATTTTTAACTTTAATCAACATTATCAAAGCATTTTTTAATTTAATCAATACACAAATCATTTTACATTTAATTAATCTACAATTTTAATTAAAATCCTACAACACACAAATATTTTTTATAAGAACTGACGTGGTTTTGATTTACGTAGGTAGGCAAGCCAAAATTGTAAATATTTTCATTTAATTCTTTGAATTATTTTTTTATCGTTAATTTTTATTTGTTATTTTGTTTTTGGGATAAATTAAATAAACTTTAAGGTCATGATAATTTTGCACAATTAGCTTTAGGATAACTGTCTTATGATAGATGTATCAGGGGTGCAGTATGATTGAGTTCTTGCCCTTTCCTGTGCATAATCAAACTCAATAAACTTATCTCATTTTCTAAGACTGGTTTTCAAATAAAAAGGGTTTTTTCCAATTGTTTTTCCCATTTAAAGAAAAATTAGTGGTGACTCCTAATTTTTTTTATAAATTTAGTTGCATCTCATCGCGGCACCCTCCGAGTATGTTATGATAGTTTGGCAACTCCTTTGGGGATGGTTAGAGAAGTCAAGCCTGTTAAAATTGATTGTGCAAAACATTATGACCTTTTTTGTATTTCTTTTATCTCTTTTGGTTTAAATTTATTTGTTTTCTTGTCTGTTATGTGTGTTTAATCTATATATTGCTGCTGTTACCATTTGATCCACATTTTTTAATCTTGTTTGCATGCTTTGCTTTATTGGAATACATTTATCCTTGCTTATGCACATGATGTAATTCAAATTGATGTCATGTTGATGATCAAAATATAGGGTAGACAATTTAATGCAATATATCTGTACTATCTTGCAGATTAGGGTTGTGGGTAGTTTTAGAGTGTGCTTTTATGCTCTCATCACACATTGCACTATATCATTTTTCTCACACACATTGAAAGAGACCCTACCCCTGGGCCTGAGTACAACTTAATATTAGAGAAGTTGAGTAGCGATAGCCATTTTAGACGTACGTCTTGTTTGGTTATTACAAAAACTCCAATCAAATTGTGCCTCATTTCACGGTGTCCAACATTTAGTGGTTCATCTACTGTCAAGGATAGCATCTATGTGATGGCATCCCTACCTAAAAAAAAAAAATCAGGGGCAATTTGGAGATCAACATCCATTAGATAGAACCACTGGAAAACTTTGCTTTAATAGAAAATCCATAGATGCCATCAAGACAGAAATTTTCGAATCCTAAGTCACCCTTGGTCAGGACACAATGAGAGCATATCATTTTTGTTCCATAAAAAATAAATGCATTTATCTCTTGCATAATCATGTATAAATAAAACATATTAGCTCACTGAGATTTCATAGTCCATTAGCATAACAAAGCCATATTTGATCCAGAAGTCTATTAGCAGATTAATAATTTGTCAACTCAATTTGAAAATTGCATATCCCTTTCATAAAAAAAATAAAAAATAAAAAATAACATTTGTCAAAAAGCATCACTTTGCATCTTCATGCATTAGTGAATTGGAAAGATTGATTAACCCATCAACATGACAAATGACATGTGCGAAATCTCCTTGGGAAAAAAAGTGATATTTTGTCAGAAAAGAAAATAAAGTCATTGTTTAATGGGTCAACAATTTACCAATCTCAATGTAGCATTTCATCTAGCATCATTGTAAAGAAAATTATGTTGCATTTAGCATATTCATCATTATGTCTGTACATATCAGCATAATATTCTTGCATGTGTCTCAAAAATTTGCATACATCATATTGTTCATTTTTTCACATGACAAGCACAACATTCCAAGACACATCTCATAAAAAATAAAAAAGAAAAATCCTCTTGGCATTTGGCATGCTAGTCATTTTTCTATACACATAACATCATAATATTCTTGCATACATTTCACCAAAAACAAAAAACGAAAAGAAAAGAAAAGAAAATAGTTTAGAATTGTTTGCCTTAGCATATGATCATTTTATTTATACATTAGCAAAACATTTTTGCATGTCCAAAAAGAAAAAAAAAGAAACAAAAAATGTCATTTGCATTAAGCATATTGGTTAATTTCTTTACATGTCAGTTTAATATTCTTGCATGCATCGGATTTATAAAAAAAAAAAGAAGAAGAAAAGAAGTGAAAATGAAGAATAGTTTTGCCTATCAACATTCTTGCATGCATTGCATAAGAAAAAAGAAAAATAAAAGAAAAAAAAGAAAAGAGAAAAAAAAAGAAAAAAAGAATCCATTGCATTTAGCATTAGTAATGTTATTTACATGTCAACATAACATTATTGCATTCAAAATGAAAAAGAAAGAAAAAAATATTTATGTATACTAATATTCTTAAATGCATCTCATAAAGAAAAAAAAATCAAATCATCTACATATAGCACACTGTACACTTTCTATACATGTCAGCATAGTGTCAGCATAGCATTCTTACATGCTTATCATAAATAAAATAATAATCATTATCTAAATTTAGCACGTTGTTTCATTTTCCGTATATGCATCTCATAAAAAAAATTATCTTCATTTAGCATACTGTCATTTTCTACACATATTGCATAACATTTTGCATACATCTCATTTATAAAAAAAAAAGGAAAAAATAAAAATCATTTACATCCGCGTGCTAAATCATTTTTCTATACATCAGCATAATATTAATATTTTACATGCATCATATAAAAAAAAGAAAGAAAAGAAAAATCTTACATTCATCATATTCATAATTTTTTTTGTACATATCAACATAACCATTTTTGCATGCACATAAAAAAAAAAGAAAAGAAAAATCAATTATCATTTGCATTTAATACACTAGTCACTCTTCTTCACATATTCAGCATAATATTTTTACGCATCTTATACAAAAGACAAAAAAGAAGAAAAATAAAATTTGTTTGAATTTAACATGCTCATGATCTTTTTGTATATATCATCATAACATTTTTGTAAATACCTCACAAAAATTTTGCATTTAATATAGTGGTCATTTTTCTTTACATATCAGCATAACATTTGGCATGCATCTTAAAAAATTTCCACATTGCACATTCTCCATCTTGCTATTCATATTATCACATGACATTCATGCATGCGTCGTATAAAAAAATAAAAAAATAAAAACAAAAAAAAGTCTTCTATACTTAGTACATTGGTTGTTTCCCTACGAAGTCTGCATAATATTCTTGCATAAATAAAAAAAATTATTTGCATTTAGCATATTAATTGTTTTCTTTACATTTAAAAAAAGAGCAAACAAAAAGAAAAGGAAAACAAAACAAAACAAAAAATCATTTGCATTCAGCATATTGTTCATTTTTCTACATAACAACATAACATCCCTACACACATCTAAAAAAAAAAAAGGCATAAATCATTTGCATTTAGCATACTGTTCATGTGAACATAACATTTTGCACAAAGAAAAAAATCATTTACCTTTACCATTTGATCATTTCTTTTGTACACATCAACATAACAATTTGCACACATCTCAAAAAAAAAATTTCATTTAGCACACTGATAATTTTTCTGTACATATCAACATAACATTCTTGTCTTCATCTCAAAAGAAAAGAAAAAAAGAAAAAAGTAAAGAAAATTGCATGTAGCATACTGGTCATTTTCATTTCATGTCATCATAACATTCTTGCCTGCATCTTATGAAAAAGTTTTATGGTATTAAAAATAACTTTAAAAAAACAAAAACAAAAAAGTTGACAATCGCTTGGCCAAAAAGAATCTCATCCAAATCAATTTGCATAATAAAGGGATAACTCTACAATTGCATTCATTGTTTTCCCTTTTCGATCTTGCTCTAAAGCTCTCTGAATTTCACTCCATGTGTCACTTTGCCTTATCCATCAAACTCAATACCTTCACGCTCAACAATCGTTCATCCTTTCGTTTCATTTTGGCAAATAATGTCATCTCTTTCACTCTATCATTCGACTCAATTAATCAAAATTTTACCTCATCAACTATTCTTTTGCATGCTTCTCGTTCATCAGTGCCTACTTTGATCCGACCAATTCACCCACCCAATCTAAATGCATTTTTCTCATGTCCTCACTCAAGAATGTCAAATTTTGCTTGTGAAAGAATTGTCAATCTGCTTATGATTTGAGCTCATAAAGAAAATCAGAAAAAGATTTACTAGTCATGCACAAGATACAATATCATATTGGATTCAGTGACACTTGCCAAGGAAATTGCTTTCTTTGTCTTTCCTTGCTGCAAAAATGGTTACTTCACAAAAAAAAAAAAGGGTAAGAGAAGAACAACAAAAAAAAAAAAAAAAGAAAAAAAAATTACAAAAAAAGAGAAAAGAAAAAGAGAATATTACAAAAATGAAATGAAAGGAGAAGGAAAGAAGAGAAAAAGAAAAAATCTTATTAGGATGTGGTCTCATATATGTTTGGACACTCTTTCAATGAAAAATTTTAATGGAATGATCATGCAATTCATCAAATCACATTCCACTCATCTCATGTCCCATTCTCATTTAAATTTTATTCATCACTTATTTCTTCTTCCTTTATAGATTCCCAAAAAAGAGAGACAAGGAAAACAATTCCTACAAAAAACATGTGTCATTTCTCCCCAAGATCAATAATGGACTTTAGTAAAGATAAAATTGAGAGTGATGCAAATGCAAGACCCCAATGTTTTTCAAAATAAAAATGTGTTCTGCAAGCAAACTTTTCCAATGATATGGGGTATTTCTTGATTTTTTCAAACACAAAGGTGTGGTTGTTATCCCTCGACACCCCTTTTGAGCCTGAATATGTTTTTTCAATTCACCCACAATTCAAGATTAAAACTAAGGGAAGGGGTAGTATTTTCGAAAGTCTTGTTAGGCATTCAAATATCAAAGAGGATTATTTTCATTCAGCTACTCAAACACTATTTATCCCTTGTCCAAGTCCTCTTGAACCAAAAAAGAAAAAAGTTTTTTTTCATACCCTATACAAGTCATGTCCTAGGATCAATGAGAATTTAATACACTAAAAATGGTCTTATTTCACCAGGAGTCAACAAGGCATGTAAAAAAAAAAAAAAGAAGAGAGAAAAGGAAAGGAAAAAGAAAGTCATGAAACAAAAGAAAAAGAGTACGAGAAAAAGAAAATTAAAGAATCCTTTGAAAAAGATGTCTTGAAAAAGAAATCATGAATAAATTAGTGCCAATTCTTGACTGCTTGAAATGATGACCTAGTAATCAAAAGATATTCTCATTGCAATCCAGTATTAATCTTTGGGCCTGTTAATAATTTCTTTCTTGAGCCACATTTTTATTCCCTGAACCCATCACTACCCTTGAAATCCTCTTGATAAATGAAGGCACTGCAAGGCATGTTGAAAATAGGAGCAAAAAGAATTGAAGGAAAGGAAGGGTAAGGGAACATAAATGAATTTTGGAGCCGTATGTCCTTTTGTTGGGAAAACCTTTCACCTAAGCCACATTACAAGCTTTTAAAGTCCTTGTTGAGGTTGGTTTGCTTGAGGTGTACACTGGCCAAATTTTTTAGTGCTCAGCAAAAACAAAAAAAAAAGGCAATAACTGGGGAAAAAAAACAAAAAGAAAAAGAGAAAAACTGACTTAAAGGAAATCTTACTAAGGTCCATGAATGATTTTTGAAGAGGAATTTCAAAAGTTCAAATCAAGGACTTGTTGACAAAATTTCATATTTTCTCATCATTTTCACTAATCTATATAATAAATATCATCATCTCTTCCTTGAATAAAAGACCTTCATCCTTGACCATTGATTCATATATGTTCACTTTATTCTATCATTTGAATCCATCACATTGCTCCTGAACAAATCCCTTCAAAATTGCATGATCATGTCATTAATATTTTTAGGTAGAAAAGTGAATCTGAAAAAAGAAAGAAGAAGAGAAAGAAAAGAAAAAAAAAAAAAAATCAAAAGCAAAAAAGAAAGAAAAAAGAAGAACAAAACAAGCATTTACCTACAAGGAAAACAAGGAAAGTGATTGAGCTTCAAGGTAAAAGCATTAGTTGTATTGAAAGAAGCAAAGTTGAATAATTGAAGTTGTTTGTCACACCCAATCAGCCGGGATTCCACAAATATGTACAACATTCACAGTTCTCAAGTTTTGAGTGAATATTTGACAACAAGTTAATGAAATCAATGATCTGGGGCAAATTTTATGTTGAACAAGACATGCTCATCTCATAAGATCCACACACACTGGGGCAAATTTTGAATCAGTCATTTTAGCTGTGAAACAAAGACATGTTTGCCACATCAAGGAAACATAAACTGGGGCAAAATTTTGGATGCTTTGGAAAAATAACAATCAAGTCATCATGATTTTCAAAGATCTAGCATAGCCTCAGAGCTTTGGAAAAATAACATTCAAGTCATCATGATTTTCAAAGATCTAGCATAGTCTCAAAGAGGAAACAATAGGTGCAATTGTAAGGTTAACTCCAGCAGAACAATTTCAAGCAAAATAATCCCTTGACAAGTTGAATTGGAAATTGAATTCTCTTTGGACAAAAGCAATTTTACATTCAATAAAGCTCAGCTAACATTCTATAGAATCTCATGAAACTCATTGCATACTGTGTCTTGCATTCTCAAACTAGCATACCATCATCAAGCATATAGATTCATAGAGCATATCATGTACAACACATTTCACATTACATTCATTCTTTTACTTCATTCGCATTACATTTGCATTGTGGTTTTCACATTACATTCACATTATTGCTTTCGCATTATGCATACATACTTTTTTCCCATTAAATTCAGATTTTACAGGTTTTCACCAAATTTTATTAAAGAAAAACCAAGCTTCTATCTCGGTACGAGGCTTTCGAGCTTTTCAAAATTCCATATCTTGATATGGGGCTATCAAGCTTGTTTACAGTTTTGAGTTTTGATATAGGGCTATCAAACTCATCCACTTTGAAGGCTCGATACAAGGCTATCGAACTTGTCATGTTTTCCCGGTCTTAATATAGTACTTGTCCAATTTAAGCTATGATACATGGTGATGTGAACTGTCGAACTCACTCAAAATTAACCAGGCTTATAAAGAAATTTGTAATATAGGACAACCTGAATCGTCTCTTAAGAATTTTTGCATAGGACTAAATCACTCAATTGAAAACAGAACAATAAATAGGGGGGGATTTTAATTCGATTGAGATTAAAGCAAGATATAAAACAAAATTAGAGCAAGAGATAAAACGCAATTAACAATTTAAAAGCAATCAACCAACCCAGAATTGAGGTTTCAAGGACATCCGTCACTAGACAAAGAATAACTGAATTTCGTGGTTGACCCTAAAAAAATCAGAATCCCTGCATTCATATAGGAACCCTCTCTACTAGACAATCACCTAGCATTTAATCAAAACCCTTAACGCGTTCACTTATGCCATCGCATAGTGTTCACTTCAACTTGTTTTGATTTTAAATCCCTTGGGTTAATCAACCTAAATATTAAATCTAACATTTAATCCCTTCCCCTGGATGATCAAAATACAGAAATCCTAGACAAACCTCATCCGCTCAGATTCAACTTACACAATCGTGTTGCTCAATTCGAGTAAAGGGGAGAAAGAGAAACGGATTCCAAGTTCATGGAGAGCACGGCTCCTCTGGATTCAACAACAGAAACCTCAACTCATGGGTTGATTGAACGGAAAGTTAGCCTACCATGGCTGTGCACAAACAGAA
Organism: Castanospermum australe; assembly: GCA_019955255.1. Lineage (NCBI taxonomy): Eukaryota > Viridiplantae > Streptophyta > Magnoliopsida > Fabales > Fabaceae > Castanospermum > Castanospermum australe. The sequence continues at coordinate 19,666 of NSJW01000479.1, forward strand.
AACGAAAAAGAAGAAAAAGAAGAAACAAGATGAACAGAAGAGAGAAAAGAAAGAGAGGCGTTAGATATGAAATTTTCCAAAAATCAAAGCTGCTGTTCGTGTTACCCTAATATGCTATTTAAACCTAAAACTAAACCGGGTCAGGGGCTCCAAAACTGGCCCAAATTAAAACATAACTAATGGCTTTGGTCCCATGTAATTTGGACTCCTAATTACAAAGTTAAGCCCAATTAACTAAACATAGCTCCAGAATTCTGTGACTGATTTTGGCTCCAATTTTGACTACCTTCTTGTCCGAATTTAGCCTTCAAGCCTCTAATACCATTTGTAGCTCTTTGAGTTATCTGCAAAACGAAATAAGAAATGAGGTTAATCGGATACCTAGAACAAAAGTTATGATCAAAATACTGAAATAATGTAAATCTGAAAAATTAACACGAAAATGAATTAAATTCAATTAAAACTTCAAAGTCCAATTTAGACCAAAAATCATTAATTACACACTAAACAGTCCTAAAATTATTAATCAAATACAACAATTAAGTGTGATAAAATTCAATTATCACATGGGTATCGAGCTTCTCCAGTTTGCACTTTACTGCTTTCACATTTTACAGCTTTTGCATTTTACTGTTTTTGAATTTTATTGCTTTCACATTTTACAGCTTTCGCATTTTACGGCTTTTGCATTTTACTGCTTTTGAATTTTACTGCTTTCACATTTTATAGCTTCCTCATTTTACTACTTTTGCAATTTACAGCTTTCTCATTTTACAGTTTTTGTATTTTTGCTGCTATCGTATTTTACTGCTTTCACATTTTACAGCTTTCGCATTTTATAGCTCTCGCATTTTCCTGCTTTCATATTTTACAGCTTTCGTATTTACTACTTCATATATTTACAGCTTTCACATTTTACTGTTTTCATATTTTGTTATTTTCATAGTTCATCTTTTCATAATGCATTGCTTTAGAAAAATTGTTGTGTGTAATCGCCTGTGTTTTTCATTTTTGGGACAAAGTATGTGTTTTTTTATTTACTCATTTCTTATTCGTGAAAATGAAAAATCACAGTTTTACATTACCGTCTTCTAAAAAATGTGTAAACATAGGTAACTGTAAATACCGTATTTTACCCTTACTAATATAAAATTTCTCAAAAAATTTTACAATCATAAAATAAAAATAAGCAAATCTAGAAACTGAAATTTGGAGTATTTTTAAGCCAATTTACTCAATAATTAAATTTTTATAAAAAAGGGAGGCAAGAATCATAAAAAAGGGAAAATGAAAAATAAAAATTAAAATAAAAGATAAAAATTAAATCCTATGCCCAATCTTGAGTCACTTGGTCTTATTTTTTTAATTGATCCATAATTCATGGGACTTAGCCCACAAATTTCTTGCCCAAGATCCATCAACCGACTTTCTTTTTCTTTTTTTTCTCTTTTTTGTTTTTATCTTATTTTTCCGATAATCTTCATTCTCTCCGTCATTCCAGAAGACTATTCTATTGCTAGCACATGTTCAAGGAGGCAGGGGGAGGAACCTTTTTATTTTGGGGGAAAAATATCACTCTCTAGCACACATATAAGGGGACCACCTGCACTACCTCTCACGTTCAACACAGGCGGCGTGGAGCACTCACCTCTTCACAGCACATCCTGCACACACTCACCCTTTCATTCTCTCAGTAGCACACACATGCAGAAAAAGTGCAGAGAGGAAGAGAAGGAGCACCAGAAAGAGAGGAAGAGTGAACAGATTCACACACATAGGGACAGAAAAGAGGAGAGGTTGGGAGGAGAAGTTGAAGAAGAAATAGCCCAAGGTGGAAGAAGGTAAGGATTTCTTCTCCATAATCAGTTACTTGGATTTTTGCTGGATTTTTATTTGTTTTTTTTCTACTGGTTTTCTCCTCCTCTGCATTAGGCCACAAGATCTCACACTCTCACGGCAAAAATACTCACCTCCCCTCCACTCATTTCCCTGAACCATAGCTCCTCATTCACGGAAACACCACAACACCACGTCCACCGTCACACGCTAACCTGCACCCATTACCAGGAAACAACACACCGTCTCTCTCACCCACTGCTTAACACCTTACTCAGAGCACCAAGCTTCGCCTTCCACGGCAGCCAGCACCCATTTCCCTCTGCACCTTCACAAATTCACCCACACTTTCACTTCCACAGCACCCACACCGCCCAAGAACAGAGCACTACACCCACATTTGTCACAGTTGCAGCACGGTCAACACCACAGGCCACTCCTCACTCTCACACAACACCAAGCCACCGTCTGCCCATCACCCTAATCTCCCCTGTTTTCCAGCCACGGCACAACGCTCCCACACCAGCACAGCCTATGTTCTCCCATGTTCATCTATCACGGCATTTTCCCATCAACATATAACCCCTCTCCCCAAGCACTAGCCACACACCACCACAGGAGCCCCTTTTCACTGCAGCACAGCACTCATCCTCACAACATAGCACCACGGCACCTTCACACACCTGCACAAAGCCACAGCCCACACTTTCTTGCAGCGCCTCAAGCTTCCACTCACCCATCATCCATCCAGTACTCACATCTTCACTCCACGCACCAGCACAGCACGGCATTCTGCACTTTGCCACTGCACCTTCACGCACCACCCTCACGCGCACTCACTACACGCACCTGCACTCTCTCACTCTATTTTTTTTATTTATTTTCTTTTTTTTTTAATTTTTAATTCTATTTGTATGTCACTTAACTTGCTGTGCTAGTTGTGATGTTTAATGAAAAGTTTGTTAAGATTTGATGTGTTTTTGGGCCATTGATGTGCTTTTTTTGGAAATAGAAATTTTGGGGCCCATTAATTATAATGGTTGGGGTTTTGTTCTCGTAAAAATTTAGTTGGGCTTAACGGGTCATGAGTTAATCTTTGGACTTATGTTTTATTAGATGGCCGAAATAAAAAAATGAGTAAAAGATAAAATAAAAAAAATATAAGTGATAATAATAGTAAAATAAAATAGATAATTTTAGATAAATAATTAAATAATCTATCTAAGTCGTCTGAGTTGTGTTAACTTGTTGATTTAGAAAGTGATTAAATCGGAAACCTGTTGTGATGACGACTCTTCGGTTCTAAAATTAAATTAAAAATTATTTCAAACTCTCTAACTGTTAATTTAAAATTTATTAATCATCTAGGAACGATGTTATCATGACGATTCTTCGTTCTCAAAAATATTTTAGGATTACTAACGGTCATTGTTGTCGTGACGACTCTTTGACTTTTAAGTGATATAGATTTTTAACTAATTATTAATCACTTATTAAAAATTATTAATTTAAAATTTTTAATCAACTAGGGACGATATTGTCATGATAACTCTTCTGTTCCGAAAATATTTTAGGATTGCCAATAATCATTGTTGTCGTGACGATTCTTTGACTTATATGTGATATAAATTTTAATTAATTAATAATCTATTTAGAAATAATATAATTTTAATTAATCTTTAATCAACAAGAAATAATGTTATTGTGACGACTCTTATGTCCTGAAAACAATTAAAATCACAAGCAATCAATGTAAACATGATGCCTTTTTGATTGCGGATGATATAAATATTAAAAACTTTCTTCAAAATCAACCAACTAACTGTTCTTCTTATTTAATCAATTATCCTTATAATTTTTATCAATTAATCCTTACAGAGCATTTTTACTTTAATCAACATTATCAAAGCATTTTCAATTTAATTAATACACAAATCATTTTACATTTAATCAATATGTAATTTTAATTAAAATTCTACTGCACAAAAATATTTGTTACTAGAACTATGTGGCTTTGATTTTTTATTGCACATGGAGATACGTAGGCACCAATGTTCTGAAAATCAGACTGAACCCGTCCATTGGACCGGTCCAATCGTGAACCAGTAAACTGGCCAGTTCGATTAGGTCTATTGAACTGGCATGTCTCATAATCAGTAATCGATCGGTAAACTGGTATTGAACCTTCCATTGAACCGTCCAAACCATGTGAACTGGCCACGGTTTAGCTAGTTCTGATTCACTTGTTGGAATACAATTTTTGAAACCAAATTGTGTGTGGGCTTATTCAAACACGAAGCATGGACATGTAAGCCACAGAAGCAAACCACTAAACCACACTTGATATTCAAACATAATATACCTTTTCTTTTATATATACTAACAAAAAGAGGGGTGTGACATCCACATTAAAAGTACTTTCATCAAAAATATGATGTTGCTACTGTAAATAATCATTGTTAACAATTGGTGTCAATAAATTTAATATATATATTATATACTTATATTAAATTGTGTTTTTATTTTTTAAATAAATATATATGTGTGTACTTAGGTTAAAAATTAAGTAAATAATTTTTAAGTCTTAATAAATTTATACACATTAATATTTTATTAAATTAAAAAATAAAATTATTTTAACATATTAAAATATAAATAAGTAGATTTATAATAAAATATATTTATCAAGAAACAACAATTTTAATACTTAATAAATCTTTGTGACATGAAAAAAATAAAAATAAAATAAAATAAATTTTCAAGAATAAGGGTGATATAAATAGCAAATGAGTGATATATATATATATATATATAACTAGTATACATATTAAAATTTTAATATAAATATAAGTATATATTTAATTATATTCCGGTTCGACCATGGTTGAACTACGGTTAAACTATTGAACCTTGCATTAGTACCTCGACTGGTTCAGTTACCGATTCGGTTTTCAGAACCTTGGTAGGCACACAAGGTAAGCCAAAATTGTAAATATTTTTATTTAATTCTTTGATTAGTTTTTTATCGTTAATTTTTATTCGTTATTTTGTTTTTTGGGTAATTTAAATACACTTTTAGGTCATGATAATTTTTGCACAATTAGCTTTAGGGTAACCATCTTAGACGGATGTATGAGGGATGCAATAGAATTAAGTTCCTACCCTTCTTTGTGCATAATTAGACTCCCGAATCTTATATCATTATTAAAGACTAGTTTTCTAATAAAAATAGTTTTTCCAATTGTTTTCCCATTTAAATAAAAATTAGTAGTGACTTGAAATTTTTTTTTTTTATAATTTTAGCTGCCTCTCGTCGCCACGCTCTCCAAGTACATGGTGACAGTTGTGGTAAAAATTTCACAGTCTGTGCTTTAAAGATTATATATTTTACATACAGATAAATGTTCCATTACTTATATTAGTGAAGACAAAGGGCTATAATCGATAATGATTCTTCTAATAATAACCTGATCCTTGATGAATATGCAAATGTGAAAACCTTGAAATAAAGACTACTCGACTATGTGCATTTGATTCTGGCATATGTTCTTCATTATTTAGTTCAACATCTCCTGTTGTGATCGTCTCCAAAGGACACTACAACCAGATGGAAAATAAAAAATAAAAAATGTTCGTCATTAAATATTTTTTAGTTAAATAGAGAAGGTGCTAGCATCTTGATATATAGGAGAAAGAAATAGGTTGTATCACATGGAGGAACGAACAACTAACATCATCACACCCAATTCTTAAAGATTGAAAGTCAGTGTCAATTAAGCTCCAAGCTCATTAGCATTGTCATTAATTTTTGGGAAATGATATTTACACTTGCACGAGGTTGTCACATAACTCACATAACCCTCATCAACACCAATAATTTGGAAGATGAAAATGAGATAAAGAGGAAAGAAAATGGGATTTTGGTGATTATGGATATGGGTGATATGTGAGAAATGTTATGTGTATATAACATTACTCTTAATTTTTCTATGATTATAAAAAGTAATTAAAAAATTAGTTTTAAATAAATAAGAAAACGAAAAGAACATTGGTCTTAAAAAAAAAAGAGTCTATTTATACGCAGACAATATGATAGATCTTAATTTCACTACATTCATAATACATCCATTAAGATGGTTATTCTAAATCCAATTATGCAAATTGTTGATAACCTCATAATATTTTAATTTATCATATTTTTGCAAAAAAATAAATAACAACAATGAGATTTTAGAATGAAATATTTATACATTACAACTTACTAGGAAGTTCTTACATACTCTAAATTAAAGTGAG
>NSJW01000480.1:0-13851 GCA_019955255.1 Castanospermum australe
AAGTTATTTTATTGTTTATTAATTATAAATTTTTTAGATGCACATTTTTACTATTTATTTTTAAATTTTTTTATACAACAACTTGTGCCTCCATTTGTTTCATTTTTGTTATAGTTGGTATTTACAGTTCACTGAGTTGTAAACTCACTCCAAGTTACATATTTTTTAAATACAAGTAACAAAATTGTTTCTAATTTTTCTCCTCTAGTATAATCAAGGAAGTCTTCAAGTTATTTTGAATTTTGATATATATATATAACTGGTAAATTAGGGTCATAAAATTTTAGCTTTTAGAAATAAAAAACTTAATAGACAAATTTTCAATGTTTAAGTGGTAATATAACAATATTTATATTAATCTAAAGAATAAATAAGGAATGATAATTTAAATAAAATTATGTAATTTCAGGCCAAGTTTAGGTTGTTTCAACACAAAAGGTGACTCGATCTTGACCCGGTTTTTCATTGAAACTGAATCTTATCCTACTTAATTAGCTCAAACTAAATTTGAATTATTATATTAGGATAGATCTTGAATACCCTTAATATGTTATGTTTTAATGATGACAAATTTTAAGTTTTGAGAATCAAATATGGTAACAATATAGTTAGTGGAATGTTATTGAGAAGAAAATTGAAGATGATATATAAAAAAAAAAAAAATAAGTGAGTACATGTTGAAAAAGAAAACAAAAGAAAAGATTCTACATGAAAAAATTCACCAATAAGGAAAATTATAGGCCATTGAGGTTGAATAAGGATTCCTTGATTAAATTTTGCATAACACTATCAACATAAGCCTATTTGATCATGAATGAGAAGAAAATTTGTACAGATTATAGAGAGATAAAAGGGAAATAACAAGTAGGGATTATATTATATGAAATAATTAGAAGGTGGTGGGAAAGGAAATTATAACTAGATATTGAATTAGGAAAGTGAAAATATATGGTATATTTTATTAGTTATGTTATTTTTATTATGACTAATTTTATAGATTCAACACATTTTCACCATTGAAAGATATATTGTTTAATATACATTCATACAATTTGAGAATTAGCATGTATTAATTAAATTAGGTGGTTGTTGGTTAACTGAAAAAAAAAATTGGTAAACAGTAATTATTAACGTAGAGAAGTAGAAAGTTGGATCACATAGCGTCTAATATTAATTATAGTACTTTTATTATGAATAATATATAAATAAAATATATTGTACATTCAAAAAGTATATATATTATTTTTTTAATATAAATTCTTAACATTTCATGATCTATTGAGAAAAGGGAAAGGAAATTAATTTGATATTGAGTAGTAAAGTGAGATAATGTGATGTCTTTTATTAGATAATTGCTTTTATTTAGAGTAATTATTTATATATAATATAATTGTGTAATTTTAATTTCTCTTAAAATATTAAGGCTAAAATATTTCTAAATACTGAAAACATAAATTATCAAAATAAAACGGTATAAACATGTAATAAAGTAAGACCCAAAAAAGATTTAATTTTTTTAAATAATTAAAAATATTATTAAGTTGATTCATTAAGTCAATTTTGTATTTTTAATATATTTTTATCAATAAAAATATATTAATCTTTTATTATAGACAAAAATTCTTTGAGAAATGATTTAATTTTGATTCACTATCAATATAAGTTTTTTAATCAAAGTCTTTTAATGATTTTGTAACACGTAATTAAATTTAAATGCGATTGGGTATCTTTTATTAATTATATTATTGTTATTGTGAGTAATTTTATTGATAAAATATATTTGTATCATTAGAAAATGTATATTAATATTTTAAAATATATTTTCAAAACTTGAAAAACTATTAGGCATTAAGTTTAATTAAAACATCTTAAAGAAGTTTTTTTAAAACTTGAATCAAGAAAGTAATAGTATAAGGTGCTTTCTAGTACAACGGTAAAATGAAAATTTGAACAAATAATTTTTTATAAATTATCCAGAGTCCTCGCCGCTAATCCATTCGTAATGATTTATATGGTACCTTTTTATTAGTCTATTTATTTTAACATTATTATTTAAAAAATAAATTGAATTTAATTTAATTCTTTTGTGTCTATCAATGTAAAGTTTTATTATATTATCATTCATTATTGCATCATTAAGAAGTTACCTATGACAAGAAGTTAAACTATTTTAATAATGTATCAACACGTACTTAAATAAATGTGTAAAAGTTTTGACATTAACAATAGGTCAAAATTAAACATAATTAAATTATACGATACCTCAAGTATTGAATTATCTAACCAACAAAGTTATGAAAATTTAATAAATTAGACTTAGTAGCCACATTGGAGTCACTTTCCAAGATTAACATTCTTGCAACCTGAATCCCAAGCAAACAGAATGCCAAGAGAGATCCACCATAGCTTCGCATACCATGAAACCTTGCGTATTGCGAAAAGTCCATAAATTTAGCAGTGATTAGCATGCGACACAACTATATCCGCCTCCAAGGTATTTTTTATAAGGAATGAAATGAGAAATAGAGACTTTTTATGCTTTGATCTTACGTTTTATCTTAACCACTCATAGAGTTCAAGCCTGAAAAATTGATCCTAAAATTGAGAACGAAAATTTGAAGAAATTTTAACAAAATATCCATCCAAAGTAAAGCACAATTATAATAAATATGAATCGAAAAAAAGAAGTAACAATACGATGCCACATAGCATCCAGATAAATTACAACTTGACATAATTTGGATGCGAAGTGGATTGTTTCTTTCTTTAGTTCTTTACGAATTTAAACAATCCTGTTCATAAAAAAGGAAAGTCAAGTATATGTTACAATTGGGAAAGTCAAATATATATATATATATATATATATATATATATATATATAAACATACATTCGACGTAAATATATAAAATCTTTAATGATTTGGCCTTTGTAATTTTTTGAAGATAAAATACGAACTGACTTTGAAGTGATTTGTTTTGTTTTTGTTTATTCCCGAATTTAAAATATTACTATAATTATTCCAAGAACAACAGAAGTAAGGATACGTATGCACTAAAAAACCATAAAATTTTTAGAGATTGGTAAATTTTTTATCTCCTTTCCTGGAATAATTAATTTCCATCAATGGTGCATCTAGCTTCAATATAAACCCCATCAGACTTTGCTAACTTCACAAATCACTTCAAGTTTCACAGATCACTTCAAGACTTTAGCTTACTGTCACACTTCGTGAAATTTGGCTTTTCTAGTTTGATGAAAATGCAAGGGTTAATGTTTTTCTTTTTGCTTCTTGCTTTAGCTCCACCCAGTTTATGTGTGGGGTGGTTGAATGCTGGAACCAAAGACACTTTTAATGTCATGGAATATGGTGCTGTTGGAAATGGCATAAGTGATGATTCAAAAGTATGTGTTTGATAGCATGTTCTATGCAAATTTTTAGATTCTTTTAATCCCTCATTGAGTGACCCTCTACAAGGTCTTTGATTCTTTTCTATTTCAACTCATATGGCAGGCATTTTTAAGTGCATGGAGGGATACATGTGGGGCAGCAATAGAAGGGACACCAACTATGGTTATACCAAATGGAAAAACATTCATGGTGAAGACCATGCTACTGGATGGTCCTTGCAAGGCCCAAAATATACATATTCAGGTATATATGATGTTGCTTTTTCTTCCCTTTGTATTAAATTTTACAAGCTTCTAAAGAAATATTTTTTAGATTATATTAAGTGCTTGACTCCCAAGCTAGGTGTATACTAGAAAAGCAAAAAGGCAAAGTGCCACACTAGTGAAGCCTTCTAGAAAAATATCTATCCAATTCTAATTTTCTTTTCTTTCCTTGCAGCTTCAAGGGAAGATAGTTGCACCACTGATGGATGCATGGGGAAGTGATAAAATAGATTGGATTCAAATCTCAACTGTCAACAGTCTCACAATCGATGGAGGAGGACAAATCAATGGCCAAGGTTCTCTTTGGTGGAAATGTCCAAGTTGTCCACGACCCGTGGTATGAAAATTCCAAACCTTTTTCAGTCTTGAAGAATTTTTATAATCACACTCGAGAGATTTTTAAATTATTATCTTTAATACCTTATTTATTTAATTTTTAATTTTTAACTTATTTTCAAAATATGTCTAATTTAATAACCTACGGAGAAAAGAATGCACCTATAAAACTTACAAGTCGTGAAGATTTTAAATTGATATTTTTTTTCTTAAAAAAATTCCAATTAAACTTGAGCTTGCAGAACTTGGTTGATTTTTTAAATCTATGTTTCCAAATGAATGGAACACTTTGGCATAATGTTAACGTAAACAACTAATTCCATAACTCGCAAGATCAAAGTATAGTTGTTTAGTCATTCTTAACATCTTAACTTATGTCTTGATTTTTCATGTGGATGATGCAGGCCCTACGCTTTCATTCTTGCAACGATCTAAGTGTTAGCTATCTGACCATAGTTGATAGCGCAATGGCTCACATAGCCATAGATGGTTGCAATGGTGCTAGATTATTTCATTTGAACCTCTTAGCTCCTGCTGACAGCCCCAACACTGATGGGATTGACATTGCTCATTCAAAAAATATCTTCATACAAGATTCTAATATTGCAACGGGTAAATCTAAGTTTTCATCTTTAACTACTTAATTAAATTTCAGTTGTTATATTGTATAATAATTACTAAGTTTTCCTTTATAAACAGGTGATGATTGTATTGCCATCAATAATGGCTCCTCTTACATCAATGCTACTGGGATTGCTTGTGGACCAGGCCATGGAATAAGGTTTGTATAAATTGTATTTTTTTGTTTCTTGCTTTATCTCTATTCAATCTCCAATGTGCTAATTAGCCTTTTAGGATTTGTAAATGTATCAATAAATCATGAAATTTGATCAAATATACTTTTCTCAATCAAAACAGCATTATAAAATTAACATTTTACTTTAATTGATTAAAATTTTTATTTTGTTTTGAACTGAAATGATTCAAAACTGTCCAAGACACTCTAGTGTACCCTCATCTTTTTGTTGTACTAGTAATTTATAAAAAAAAAATTGAAGTTTGTTGCAACTAAGAAATTAAAATTGACTTAACAAATTTTCAGAGTAGTTTCAATTAGAGAGCAAATAAAAAGTTTCCTTCATTTTAATATTTATTGTTATTGAAATTCTATTATTTTTCTCTTTGACAAATCTCATCTAACATGTATGAATTTAACAGCGTTGGCAGCCTTGGAAAAAATAACAGTTATGAGACAGTGGAAGAGGTCTATGTAAGAAACTGCACGTTCAATGGGACTTCAAATGGAGCAAGAATCAAGACATACGAAGTGAGTAATTAATATTTTGGTGGGGAATGGTATTTTGCACACTTATTCCATTATTTTCTAGTTACATCACGTAAATAACAGTTATTTATTAATATACAAAATAAAATATTAGATAAATATTATAACACTGATTTTTGGGTGTACTTGCTAAAATTAAGAATAAAAAGGTGAAAACTTAAAGATAAAAATAAAATAGGAAATAGAACTGAAGATAGTATTGGGTGATATTCAGATGTATGGAAAAAAGAAATATTATTTCCCTGTTTTCTTTCAATTTTGAATATTTTATTTTTCAATTATTTGCAGGGTGGATCAGGTTTTGCGAAGGAAGATCACTTTTGAGGATATCACACTTATAGGGACTCACAATCCTTTATATATAGACCAACACTACTTCAGTAATGGCAATGACAAGGTACACATTTTACTCTTTCTTCATATCACACCATTGATTTCAATTTCCTTTTCTGTTTATTGCTCATGAAAATTGTTTTGAATTTGGGAAAACTAGGGTTCAGCAGTAAAAGTGAGTGACGTGACATACCGTGGATTCCAAGGATCTTCAGCTGATGAGAAAGCAATAAACTTCAACTGCAGCAGGCTAGGTTGCTTTAACCTTGTATTGGATCAAATCAACATTGTGTCATCTGATCCAGCAAAGAAGACGTATGCTGTGTGCAACAATGCCCATGGAAGAGTTGGATTTGCTATTCCGAAAGTCTCTTGCCTACTTGAAATAAATTCCTACTAATCTCTCTATATTTTCCATTTTTTTAATACGTTAGCATAGAGTTAGTTTTGTCTATATATTTCCATTTTTTCAATAGGATAGCATAGAGTGAGTCAGTGAGGGAACGCTAACTCTCCTATTAGGTAGTGGGTAAACTTGTCTTCAAGGATTTAAATTGTCATCCATAGTCCCAATTATATTCAATATATTACAATTTTATAGCTATTATAATTGCCTTTTGTCATTATGTTAAGTTTGATATATATTTTTCATTAAACTAGATGAAAACTTGTGTGACGCAAGGACTAAGAATAAAGAGAAATAAAATAAATTTTGTAAAAATCATATATTAAAAAAAATTTATTGCTATAAGAAAATCTTATAAAAGATACCATTGCATTATTTTTACAACTGATGTTTATATTAACATGGTTTGACAATAATTAAAAATAAAAAAAAAGAGTAAGTGACAGCATGTGGGTTTTCAAAAAAAAAAAAAAAGCATAAAAGGACAAGCTGCTCAGTCAAAAAAAAAATAAAAGACTGCTCTCGCTCAACATAAAAAGACACGGTAGCAAGCATGACAAAGACATCATAGATTAAGCAAACAAAACTTTCATGAAAAAAAAAAAAAACAAAAACAAAAACACACAAAGTGTCAAATATGCTTTAGGCATTCCAAAATTCTGAACATCTAGCTATATATGACGTCTGGAGAGAAAAGGTGTAAGATCAACATTTCAAATTTACAAAAATCATGGTGCAAAGTTAGGACACTCACAGGTAGAGAAACATGTTAGAAACCAGAATGTGAATGAGAAAAATTCAGTAGGACAATTTTCACAAACTGTGTCGAGCAAGCATTTGACATAATCAAAATTTCAAAACCCAAAACAAATAAAAGGAAGCAACCACAATTTACTAAATTAAACCGGATTTGGAACACTTAGATCCCCAAGGAAACAAACACAATTCTCAAATTAAGTCTCTTATAACCTCTCCCATACCTCACTAAGGCCTCACATAAACAGAGCAGCAGAAAAAGATTTACATAAACAAATCAAATTTTATAAATTGATCATGATCTAAAATTAGAACAAAATTATGTGTGGCAAGTAATCCATTATTGAACTATAAAACTCTAGCTTATCTATTCAACAAGCCCATCTCAGTTGCAAATATAAAGAATCAAAGGATTGGAATATAATAAATAAAAGTAAACCATACAAAAAAAAACTTGTAACAGGCAATCTTTTCTTTATTCAGCATTATTTAAAAAAAAAACACCCGATTTTGTCTGTGCTTAGTACTAATACTTCAATGCCCCATATTAATTTTGCCACAACTCCAGAAACACATTGCAATTTTACACAAAATTCTGCCAAGAGTCCAATTGATAAATTCATCCTAATTTATAAAATATGTCACTACCAACAGATAACAGCTTAGACAAGAAAAATTGTAGTGTAATAAACCCCTTATTAAGAAAGTGTACATCAGAAAAGGGAAAAGGAGGAGCAATGTGCCAGTCACAAAAAACAACAAACCAGTTGCACGCGTAGGAGGAATGGGGACAGGGAGGGGAATATCAAGAAGATTCCTATAATAGAACCTGCTGCATAACAAAATGTACCTGCTGCATAACGGAATATTTAGGTGGCAGCAGGTGGCTAAGGGGATAGGTTTCCTCTCTGGAGAATATATGAGGGTAGGGAGGGTGCGAGGAGGGCAAGAATCATTTCGTTGAGTGTAGTGGTTTGGGAGGAGGCAGCCCCTCGAAGAGCTGTGGTGTTCTTTTCTTTTGTTTTGTTTTGTTTCTTACGTTTCTTTGTGACTGTCCAGAGCTATATTTTGTGAATCCTTCCTACTCTGATATCATCAAATATCAGTAGCAAAAGCTTGTTTTGTGTGAATATAAAGAAGGATTAGCTCATTGTTATTTCTTGCTCCTTATCATCTGGTATCAGAGCTCCCAGTCTTGGGGAGCTGTAAATGGTGAGCACCATAATGGAAGCTAGAATCGAAGCACTAAAGAGGAATTTGGGGGTCGTCGCGGAGCTGAGGGAAGAGATTGGGAGATGGAGGAGGGAAGCCCAGGAAGAACGGGAGTTCAGGAAGCTCGCTTCAGGCATAATGAAGAGTTCCAGGAAGAAATTCGAAGGCAACTTAATGGGAGAACACCGGGAACCTCACAGAGGAGACCGGAGGTGAGAGACGAGGAAGAATGAGGTATTGGGGGAGATTCTAGGAAACTGAAAGGGAGTAGGAAGGGTGTCAGGAGTGCGACAAGCCATTTTTGTGAATGAGGGAGGAGGAAGACGAGCAACCCAGACGGAAGACAGAGGGGGGAGGAGACACGAGATACTTATTTTTTCTAGTGAAGATGCATATAGGTGGGTTAATCGTGTGGAACGTTATTTCCACTTCAACGCCATCGATGATGAGGAGAAGTTGCAAACGGTGATTGTTGCACAATGGAAGGGAAAGCTATAAATTGGTTCCAGTGGTGGGAAGGTTCGTTTTTCAGAAGGCGACTTGGGGTGATTTCAGGTCGGCAGTAGTTCAAGACAGTTCCAACCTGCAATGGCCCAAAATCCCTATGAACTTCCTTGTTGAGTCTAAGACAGACGGCAACGGTGGGAGAGTATCGTGAGGAATTTGAGATGATAACGGGACCATTGCCACACACTAATGAGGAGATTCTGAGAGGAGTTTTCCTTAATGGTTTGAGAGATGAGATTAGGGCAGAAGTAAAATTACACAAAATGGGCTATTTGTCAGAGTTGATGGATCAGGCTCAATTGATTAGAGAGAATTGGGCCATGGGGAAAAGAGGACTAGGTCAGAGTGGTAAGGGAGGAAGTGGCTACAGTTGCAACCAACCTACTAAAATAGCTTCTATTAATATTGGACCACGGCCAAATACACTACCGGAGGTGGGCAGAGCTGAACCAGCAATGACTACAGCTCAATCTAGAGCTTATTATAATGGCAGTAACACGACAGAGAGGTCCCAAATGGAGGGAACTAGAAGTCAGAGAAAGAGAAATGTCTATAGGAGACTAATTGATGTTTTACAAGATAAAATACACAAGGACTTTGCTTTATATGCGATGAAAAATATGGTCCTGATCATATGTGTAGATTCAGGCAACTACGAATGATATACTGGTAAGTTCAGAAGAGAAAGATCATAGGGGAAGTGAGGAAGAGACGCAAAATAGAGAAAGGAGTTAGAAGATGAGAGAACATTACAACTCTCAATCAACAGCATTGTGGGTATGACTTCCAAGAAATCTCTCAAGTTATGGGGAGAGATCCGAGGGAGGAAAGTAGTTGTTCTTGTTGATTGTGGAGTGGCCCACGAGTTGATGTTGCCTGTAACTAAAACCCTTGAGTATGTTGTAGAGGTGGGAGATGGGCACCGGATCAAAAGTCAAGGGGTTTGCAAGAGGAGTGATATTACAACTTCAAGGGTTGAATGTAATCCACGACTTCTTCTTATTCAAACTTGGTGGGGCTGATATAATACTTGGGCTAGACTGGTTAAAGAGCTTAGGACAAATTAGAGCCAACTTCAAGGAATTAACATTGAAGATGGAGATTGCTAGGAAAAAAGTTATGTTGAAGGGGGAACCATCACTGTCAAAAGTTGCAGCTTCTTTAAGAATACTATTCAAAAGCTCTGAAAAAATGAGGGTGAATGATTTTACATAGAATATGATGCAGGAGCTGAAGAGCAGACCACTGACGAATCATATTAGGGAGAATTAGAGGGTGTTTTGGATGATTTCGCAGAACTTTTTCAAGAGCCTCGGGGGTTACCACCAAAAAGAGAGCAAGATCATGCGATTTTATTGAAAGAGGGAGCACAAATACCAAATATCAGACCATACCGATACCTCCCACTACCAGAAAAAATGAAATAGAGAAGATTGTTTGGTGAATTGTTATCAGCTAGGATGATTAGACCAAAGTACCAGCCCATTCTCAAGCCCAATCCTACTGGTCCGCAAGAAAGACGGGGGATGGAGGTTTGGTGTGGATTATAGAGCTTTGAATAAGGTAACCGTACTTAACAAATTCCCAATCTCCTGCTATAGATGAATTGTTAGATGAACTACAGGGAGCTATAATATTTTCTAAGCTAGATTTGAAGTCCGGTTACTATCAGATTAGAGTACATGAGGCAAACATACATAAGACAGTATTTAGGACTCATGAGGGGCACTATGAGTTCCTTGTGATGCCCTTTGGGCTGTCCAATGGCCCATCTACTTTTCAATCCCTCATGAACGAGGTGTTTAAACCTTACTTTAAGAAAATTTGTGTTGGTGTTTTTTGATGACATACTAATATATAGTAAGAACCAGCAAGCACATTTAGAGCACTTGAGATTGGTGTTGCAAAGGCTGAAAGAGAATAGATTGTTGCTGAACAGGAAGAAATGTAGTTTTGGACTTTCACAACTTGAATATCTAGGCCATATAATTTCAGCTAGTGGGGTAAGGGCAGATCTGAAGGAATTGGAGAGTATGACTAGCTGGCCAACACCTAAAGATGTGAAGAGCCTTCGAGGATTTTTAGGGCTCACCGGATATTATAAGGAGGTTTGTAAAGGATTATGGGAAAGTGGCATGGCTTTTAAACTCAGCTTTTAAAAAGAGAGGGGTTTGAATGGGGAGAAGAAGCAGACCAAGCTTTTGCAGCCTTGAAGAAAGCCACGACTACACTTGCCAATTCTAGCTGTCCCAAATTTCAACAAACCTTTTATTATTGAAACTCATGCTTCCGGGTCAGGGCCAGGGGCTGTTTTGATGCAGGAGGGGCGGCCAATTGCATATATTAGCCAAGGATGATCTCAAAGAGCCCAAGCGAAGTCCATTTATGAGATAGAACTAATGGCCATTGTTTTAGCAGTCCGAAAATGGCGCCATTATCTAATAGGGAGGCACTTTGTGGTTAGGACTGACCAAAAAAGTTTGGGGTACTTGACAGAACAGAGACTGCTGGGAGAGGACCAACAAAAATGGACATTAAAGTTGCTAGGCTTTGATTTTGAAATACAATACAGGCTTAGTGTGGACAACAAGGTTGCTGAGGCACTCTCTCGCAGAATGGATTTTTATGCCATCTCTATAGCTCATTTGGCCGAGCCTGGTGATCTTATGGAGGAATTACAGGAAGATACCAAATTGCGAACAATTCTTCAAGACTTAATAGCACAAAAAGACATTTATCCAGGGTATGAAAGGAGAGGGGGATACCTGTTCTATAAAAACAAGCAAGTCCTACCAAAAAATTCTACTAGGATCCCTGCCATTTTGAAGGAGCTGCATGCCTCACTCATGGGAGGACATTCGGGATTCTTCAGAACATATAAGAGGGTTTCAGGGCTGGTTTTCTAGGAAGGAATGAAGAAAGTATCATCAAAGAATATGTGGCAACATGCGATATTTGTCAGAGAAGTAAATATGAAACATTGTCACCAGTAGGGCTGCTGCACCCTCTTCCAATTCCTACCTAAGTTTGGAAAGACATCTCTATGGATTTCATTGATGAGTTACCTAAATCTCACATAATGGACACCATTTTGGTTGTTGTTGACAGGCTCTCGAAATATGCTCATTTTTTACCTTTATCCCATCCATTCACTGTCAAAGAAGTCGCTAAACTGTTTATTAAGGAGGTGGTCAGGCTACATGGTTTCTGTCAACTATAGTTTCGGATAGAGACCGTATCTTTATCAGTAATTTCTGGGCTGAGCTGTTTAAATAATCAGGAACTACTTTTGAAGATGAGTTCAGCATACCATCCCCAAACAAATGGTCAGACTGAAGTGGTGAACCGCTGTTTAGAGACATACTTAAGGTGCTTTAAAAGCTCTAAACCAAGGCAGTGGCCAAAGTGGCTGAATTGGGCCGAGTATTGGTTCAATACTACCTACAACAAAACTCTATGAAAATGTCTCCTTTCAAGGCTCTGTATGGTCGAGAGCCCCCCATATTGTTGAGATACTTTGAGGGGTTATCACTGGTTGAAGAAGTAGATCAACTAATTTCTAAAAGGAATTCAGCACTGGATGAGCTCAAGAACAATTTAGCAAAGGCACAAAACCAGATGAAGCACCAAGCAGACAAGAAGCGGAGGGATTTGAAATTTCAACCAGGAGACTTCGTTTATCTAAAGGTACAGCCCTACAAATTGAGATCCTTGGCTAGGAAGAGGAATGAAAAGCTTAGTCCGAAATTCTATGGCCCTTATGAAGTAATAGAAAGGATAGAACCAGTAGCCTACAAACTCAACCTCCCTCATTACAGCAGAGTTCACCCAGTTTTCCATGTGTTAATGCTTAAGAAGTCAGTTGCTGAATATAGTAGCAGCCAACCTCTACCTCCCATGCTTTCGGAAGATTGGGAACTTCAAATGCATCCCGCAGCAGTGCTTAATGTGAGGGCAAATTCAGCTGGGGATACTGAAGTCCTAATTCAGTGGCATGATCTCCCTGACTTTGAGAATTCATAGGAAAATTATACCACAATTCAGCAGCAATTCTCAGATTTTCACCTTGAGGACAAGATGAGACTCTTAGGGGAAAGAATTGATAGACCCCTTATTAAGAAAGTGTACATCAGAAAAGGGAAAAGACGGAGCAATGGCCGGCCCAAACTAACAAGCCAGCTGCACACGTAGGAGGGAATGAGGACAGGGAGGGGAATATCAAGAAGATCCCTGTAATAGAACCTGTTGCATAACGAAATGTACCTGCTGCACAACGAAATGTACCTGCTGCATAACGGAATGTTTAGGTGGCAGCAGGTGGCTGGGGAATAGGTTTCCTCTCTAGAGAATATATGAGGGTAGGGAGGGTGCGGGGAGGGCAAGAATGATTTTGTTGAGTGTAGTGGTTTGGTAGGAGGCAGCCCCTCGAAGAACTGTGGTGTTCTTTTCTTTGTTTTGTTCTGTTTCTTACTTTCTTTGTGACTGTCCAGAGTTGTATTTTGTAAATTCTTCTACTCTGATATCATCAAATATCAGTGGCAGGAGCTTGTTTTGTGTGAATATAAAGAAGGATTAGCTCATTGTTATTTCTCACTCCTTATCATAGTGTAATGCAATCTAAGAAACAACTGACACAATGAATATCAAACATATATCATTGAACAAAAGCAGAACCTTTAAGATTGAATATAACTTTTTGAGCAAATGAACAAAACAGGGTTCAAGTGACATTCAGAAATTGTCAACAAAGTTACACTAACAGATTTTCCCAGGAAAATTCAAATTCATAATCTAATGATGGAAAAACCACAAGTAAGCAACTGAAGACAGATATTTTAACACAAATAAGCAGCCCAAGCAGCCCAATCCATCAAGTTCAGACACTAAATGCAACAGTCCATTCTTCTGACTTCTCATAACTAGCTGTTGAGTCCCGGCAAGAACCTATTAGGATCTTTTGACCATTGGACCAAAATGCACTTCAAGAATATGAGCATACAAATAAAAGCCTAGTAAGACTGAACCAATTCTGTGCTCGACAAATAAACTAGATAGATGCACATATTATAGTCCTAACAATCATCAATAAGCCCAAATGTAGGTGTTTAGAAAAGTATAGCCTCCGTTATACAGTTTTTCAGATTTCATGGGCCATGAAACTATATCTCTTCAAAAATTGTTACCATATCACTGACCCCAAAAATTATATATTAGAATCTATTGTAATTTATCCTTTTTTGATCAATAGTTCTATTAAAAAATGCTTTGTCAACCACAAATTTA
>NSJW01000481.1:0-93115 GCA_019955255.1 Castanospermum australe
TATAAGTGCAGACACATTTCTTCCCATGCTGATCTTCTCATTTCCCTTTAGTCTCCTTCTATGAGTACACAAATCCTTAAGAAACTTGGCATATCTTGGAATTTGCTTGATTGCTTCAATGAGAGGAATATTCACCTCAACCTTCCGAAATGTCTCCAAGATTTCCCTATCTGTATCAGTCTCAAAAGTCTTCTTAAGTTGCACAACTCTCTGAGGGAATGGTAGTGAGATGGACTGCTCAGCAGTAACTACAGGAATGGGGCCAGAATCTGTTTTCTTATTTTTGCTGCCACACGAAATTTCTGGTATGGCTTGTTTCTCCTTATCTGATTCATGTTGCAACCCACAGTTTGGTGCATCAACAGTCTTACCAGATCTTAGAGTGATGGCACTCACATTTCTTGGATTCACCACAGTTTGTGCAGGAAGTTTATCAGAATCTTGTGACTGTAATTGATTCATAGAACTAGCAAGTTGTCCAATCTGATTCTCCAAGTTCTGAATGGTAGCTTCTGTCCTCTGCTGGAACTGCAAGTTGTTCACTGCCATCTGTTTCATCAATTCCTCCAAGGTTGGCTCGGATTTAGGAGGGGCATTACTTGGCTGCTGCATATTTTGCTGCTGCATGAAAGGTGGCTGATATGGTCTGCTAGGTCCTGCAGTGGACTGGAAGGGTAGCTGCTGCTGATGCTGCTGCTGACTAAATTGAGTAGAAGCAGGCTGTGTAGAGGTATTTCCCCACCTCAGATTTGGATGATTTCTCCAGCCTGGGTTATATCTGTTGGAGGACAAATCGTAGCTCTGTTGTTGCTGCTGATGAGGCCTATTATTGTAGATGTTTGCTGCATAGGCCTGGGGGTACCATCAGTATCAACCTCTTGTAATGTAGGGCAGGCATCTGTTGGATGATCAGCAGAAATGCAGATTCCACACACTCTGGCAGGAGCTACTGCAGCAGGTTTCTGTTGTTGAGTCACAGCCAATTGCCTCACCAAGGATGCAAGGTCATCAATTTTGCTTTCCAATTTTCTGTGATCTGCAGCATAAGTTGCCTCAATCTCGTGGACACCTCTACTCAATACCACTGAGTTACTTCTGGTGCCAAACTGTTGGGAATTAGTGGCCATATTCTCAATCAATTCTCTTGCAGCCATAGGGGTCTTGTCTACCAATGCTCCTCCACTAGCAGCATCAATCATGCTCCTATCCATAGGCAGCAAACCTTCATAAAAATACTGGATTAGTAACTGGTCACTAATCTGATGGTGAGGACAGCTAGCACACATCTTCTTGAATCTTTCCCAGTATTCAGACAATGGTTCTCTGTCAAACTGCCTGATGCCACATATCTCTTTTCGGATTGATGCAGCCCTTGATGCAGGAAAGAATTTCTCCAAAAACAGCCTCTTAAGATCATTCCAGCTAGTGACAGATCTTGGATGCAAATAATACAGCCAGTCCTTAGCAGCGTCCTGTAATGAAAAAGGGAATGCTCTAAGTTTGATGTGATCTTCTGAGATGCCTTGAGGCTTCATGGTAGAACACACAATGTGGAACTCCTTGAGGTGCTTATGAGGATCTTCTCCTGCATGACCATTGAACTTAGGCAGCAAATGAATCAATCCAGATTTAAGTTCAAATGGAACATCAACATCAGGATATTGAATGCATAAAGACTGATATGTAACATCAGGAGCAGCCAGCTCCTTCAAGGTTCTATTATCCATAATCTCAATATGCTCAGTAGAATTAGAATTAAAAGATGGATCAATGTCAGAAAGTGCAGAATCAGAAAATTCAGAAGCAGAATCACTAGTATGATAAGTATGTGAAGAATCACTACTTCCTATATGCTCGGCAAATGCAGAATCAAATCTATTGAACCTATGCAAGGTATGAAAAGTCCTATCTATCTCAGGATCAAAATTATGCAAATAACCATGATTAGACCTAGTCATATAACATGGAAAACTCAAAAACCCAAAATCAAGCAAAATTGACTAGCAAACATAAAAAATGCACTAAAATAAACCTAATTGACCTATCAAATGATTTTTAAAAATTATGGGACCACCACACACTAAAAACTACACAAAAAGGGAACTTAAAAATGCAATAAAAAATATTCAAAAATTGAAAAAGTGGTCTAAACGATGGAATTTGGCTTAAAAGTGAGTGACCTTAGTTATTATACTAAGCCTTTCTTAAAATGCCCTTTTCCTTCAAGGGAACAAGTCTCACCTCAATCTAAAATTTGGCCCTTTTTCCAAAAATTATAAAACTGCCCAGAAACCTTACCAAATGATGGAAATTGGCTAAAATCTGAGTACCTGATCCTTTAAGGATCATTTTGCTCCAAATGATGTTTTACCCTTGGGGACCAAATTTCAGCTCAATCAAAAATTGGCCAGATTGTGCTGTTGGACTGTAAAAACCAATGGAACAAGTAAAAAGAAACCAATGGACTACAAAATGCAATGTAGCAGAATGAACAAAATGCACAATGCAGCAGATTTATACCAGAATTGAACAATGGTGTGTTATGCAGGAAAACAAAAATTCTGCAGCAGAGCTGAATTGTGTAGCAGAATGCAGAATCAGTAGAAAAATAGCAAAATGCACTTAATGAATGCAGAGAAATTAGCAACTATTAGGAACTCCTAATAAACCTAAGAAACCGAAAATAGGTCCCCGGCAACGGCGCCAAATTTTGATCAGCGATGTCGCACTCGCCTCAAAATAGACTAGGATTTACAATGGAATATAGCATAGTGCATAACCTAGGTCATCTCCCAAGGACCAATTCGGATTTCTCAAGCATGTTAGAAGTTATCAATAAGTAGGGGGGTTTTGTTCATTACAAAAACAGAAAACGAATTCAAATTTTAAGAAAATTCAATTAAAGAGACACCAATCCAAGGTCTTCAATTCAAGTGGCAGAATTAATCATTGTTCAAAGAGAATGGAATTCTGTTGCATACACCTCTGTTAATCCGAATTCAACTAGATAATCATCTAGAATTTCATCAACTAAAACAGAATCACAATCGCAATTCTTGATTAAGATTGATTTAGGAACAAATTCTGATTAACATAGATTATCAATCGATGATCTATTCTCCATTAGATTCAGATTAATCAACCCTAATTCTAACTTCAATTTTGAAATCATAATCAGAAATCAAATGAAGAAGGAGAAGAGGGAAGAACACAAACAGAATTTATAATTAGACAAGAGAACTCAAAACTCTAACCACAATCATTGAATTCCTTGGATTGATTGGAGCTTTAGCCCTCCATAGCCATTACGAAAATGCAGAGAAGAAGGAAAAACGAAAATAGAAAAGATGAAAAGGGAGAAAAGGTTTCTACTCCAATCTGAAAACTGAACAACCAAAAAACACTCCAGCAGCTGCCGTCCTCTCCCCCTTTTTCGTATTCTGCCTTAACCTAATTTGTAGCTAAAAATTACAATGTAATTCCTAATCTATCCCTGGCCCAAACTGCCGCCCTCTGAATAAGCTTTTCAGAGACATATAATTTGCCTTATTTGGGCTTAAATTGAGAGAGTTAAGCCCAAATTAGTGAGGGAAGGTCCAAGCTTTATGACAGCAACAGCGTCCTGACTTTGAGTCCCAATTTCGCCCTGAATCCAGCTGAATTAGAAAAATTGCATCAGACACAAAATTGTAGATCTTCGTCTCAGTTTTCCAGGGACACCAAGATTGTCTAAATCTGACTTTTGTAGCCCAAGATATGGCCTGAACAAGACAGAAAGGTCAAAATGAGCTAAAATCCGAAAATTAATAAAGCTTTTACAACTAAGCTCAATGAGGCCCAATCATCAAGAACACACCCAAAAACATAATATTGGATCAAATTAGCATCAATTAGGCCAAATATAAAGCAATAATGAATGCCTCAAAATTGATTGATCAACTACTCTCTACAGATCTCAGTGGAGTGATAATTTTCCCATGCATAATTCAAAATTTTTATATTACTGTAAATGTTATTGGAAAGCTTAGTTGTTACAATGAAATTTAAAATTTTAATGAGGATAAAAAATTAATAAAAATATTATTATTTATCTTCAAGATCTAAAATGATTATTATATTTAGATTTGTTATATATATTATATTTATTTTTAATTTAAATTTAAATATTTTCAAACATATTTCAAAAATAAAATGATTATTATATTTAAATTTGTCACTTAACTTTCCTGCTACTACATTTATGGGGGAGTTAAATACCCAACAACCCTGTCCCAAAAAAGATACCGGAGCATGCTACAATCCACATAAGGTTTGGAGTATAGACACTCCACTCCAAATGACCTGTTATTATCGGTGAACCGGTTTTGTTTTGTTTTTGTTTTTTTCATTTCAGCCTTTGTTTTAAGGTTTCACGTCCACTGTTCCAGTTCATGCTTTTTTTGCTTTTATTTTTATTTTATTTTTTTACTTACTTTTAATTTATAATATTAATAATAATTTATTTATTTTTAATTATATAGTTTAAGTCATGAAAATTAATTAATTTATTAATATTATTTAAGAATGTTTCATAACATAAAATTTTAGATGATTAAAAAAATTTTATTTTGGTTACTTTTTAAATTTATTATATTAAATTTAATTTTAATCTACTATTAGTATAAAAAAAATTTATTTTATTATCCAATCAGGTGTCGTCAAATTATTAAAAAATTTAACTAAGATAACAATTATCTAAAAAATAAATACTATGTAATAGATAATAATTTGTGTAAATAAATTTAAATTTATCAATTTAAATTTTCTTTAATTTGTATCTGCATGAAACTTGTAAAAAAACAAATGCATAAGCAAAAAAATAAACTTTAAAAGAGACTCTTACTTTTAATTATTATAAAAGATAATAAATTTGTTTCACAAATTATTGCACTAATTTATATAACTAATTTGTGAAAATCAATTTTGATTGATTAATTTTAATTCTTTTAATTTTTGTCTACATGAAATTTATATGAAACAAATGCATGAGAATTAAAAATAGAGTGCATAAGCAAAAAAAAAAAATTTTTTTGGAGAGACTCTTACTTTTAGTTATTATAATAGATAATAGATAATAGATAAATTTAACTTCTTTTATATATTAAAAGAAATATAATTAAAATATGAAATTTAAAATATAGTTAAATATTAAATTAAATGATTAAATATAAAATTTAAAATTTGAGTACATAGAATCTCAAATTTAAAAGTTGCTTAATATTAAATTTTTATTATTTGTTTCATAAATTATTACACTAATTTATGTAGGTAATTTATATTAATTAATTTTATCAAGAAATAAATGCATGAGTGAAAAAAATAGACTGTATAAGTAAGAGAAAATATTTTAGAAGAGACTCTTACTTTTTAGTTATTACTAGATTTCTACCCATGCGATGCACAGTACCTTGATTATAAGAAATAAATAAAATAATTATTAAAATTTTAAAATTTTAAATTTCACCAAGAGCAGACAATCATATTCTATTTGTATTTTTAATGTCATTGTTGGATCTTGGATATGAAAACGCGGGTCAAGCCCAAGGAAAATGCAATATTTGAGAGTATTATTGTTTGTTGACCAGAAAAAAAAAAAGAGTACTACTGTTTATACAAACAAATATCTCGCACACAATTTACAATTTTTTTAAGTCATTATTAGAAAGAACTTGACTACAGTTCAGATTTTTCACAATCTTATCACGAAATTGTCTAACACTCATTTTCCTACTCTAGCCTTCTAATTTACCAAAATGTTATGAAAAGGGCCAGTGTTCCTAGCAAAATCTCACGCATTCAGCAGCCAAAAAAAAAAAAAAGAGAACATGCAAAACAACGTTTATTGATATTCTCAAACGTACAAACGTTTGTCCATGAACGGGAAGAAAAAAAAACACAAAAGGAACGATGAGATATAAACATAACGGTGCCTATCTAAAGAGGCCAAGTCGGCCTATTTGGGTCATGTTAGCCCAACTAGAGATTAGATCACCAGAAAGGCCTGATTTGATCTATTATCAAGTTAAATGGACTGGTCTATTAAATCAAACTAAACTAGATTAAAAGAATTGGCCGATTTAAATCATATACTTGCTCGGCTTGACAAAAAATATGAATGAAGAAACTTAGTATAAATTAATCAATTTCACTTTCAGAAAGATCATAACTAAACATGATGTATAAAGGTCACCCCAATTTGACAGGTATCATGAAGCACAAAGAAAGCACAATGTACTTAATTTCACTGTCAAAAAGATCATACATAAACATGAAGCATAAAGGTGAGTGTGGCGCAGAATTCACTTTGCCCATACAAAATCCTAGACTCGACATGGTTTCAACTATTTTTCACAATTTTAAAGTTCTACCCAAAAAGATAACCCATTTCTCTCCTTTATTTGGTTAGGCAAAAAGTTTATGTGTTGCTTCAATCTAGTAATGCCACCTTTTATTACTTTTTGACAAAGTTTGCATATATGTTATTCTGATTTCCAGTAATAGGTATTGCAAAATACCATCAAATGCCATCACTTGAAGCACCCTCCAACTCTTTTGTCGGAAATTCTTTTCTCGATGGCATTATTTAAATTTTGTAATACCTGCTTATAAAAATAAATTATAACAATTATTAATCAACAATTTACTTTAACTTTAAACTTTAATGAAGACTACTAATTATGTTTTGTTTAACCAACAAGTAATGAATTAGCTTAACTGTCATAAATTTTTAATTAATTATATATCATTATTACTAATCTAAATAAGATATTGTTTAAATTTTATAATACCTATTTATAGAAATAAATTATAACAATTATCAACTAAAACAATTAATTTTAATTTTAAACTTTAATATAGGTTACTAATTATTTATTTTTATTTATCAACAATTAATTAATTAACTTAATTATTATAAAATTTTAAATTAATTATTATATCAGTTATGACCAATAACATATTTCTTTTTCTCTTGCAAGATATACTTCTTTCTCAAAATTTCTTTTCTCTTCCTTAATTTAGTTTTTTTCATAATCAAACAAAATTTTAATCAACAATTAATTAATTATCTTAATTATCATAAATTTTAATTAATTATCATTATTCCAAATGCTCAATATGACATCATTTAAATTTTATAATACCTATTTATAAAAATAAATTATAACACGTAAGCATTGTGTTTACGTGTTAAAATTTATTATTTAAGTTTAATTAAGTTTAAATTAATGTTGAATTTAGTTTAAATTATTAAGAATAAAATTTATGTGAGTATTAGGTGAATAAAATTTTTTTAAGTAATTTAATACATTATTCTAGTGATCACTTGTCCATATTAAATTCTTTCTAAAGAAATAAATTATAAGTCATGCATTGAAAAATTTAAAATTTAATTCTAAATCATAAAATATTACTCATGGAATAAAAATACCAACCTAACCTATAAATATACTCAATTGCGTGTTATCTGCCATAAAGAAAATATATCAAACTAAGCTATTATGTGACATTTTACACGACCACATTCCATGACTGTCATTCTCATCATAAACACAAACTGTACAATATTATACACCACTTTACATTCAAAAGATTATAGCCTAGCACTTTTACCTGCATTACAACCTATCTACATATGTACATCACATAAAAACTAATGGCCTCGCTTGGCCAAGTAGGAAAAAGGTAACCAGAGTAAGTATTATACACAAACACACTACACTTCATGTTAAATCTCCCTAATCTACTAATGATTACTACTTTCAATAGCCAAAATAAGCTAGGTCCCTGAAGGGAGACATCCAACCCATATCTATGAACAGCAAAATATAATATATGCATCTTTAGTTAATTTCGGAGGCTCTGGAGATACCACAGTTTATAGGAGAGAGAAATAAATTCTCAGTAGGTACTCAAATATATATAAATTTTAAAATATTAGTTCCATAGCATTTTCAGCTGTAACAAGTACAAAAAATGTAGTTTCATGGTTAATCAATAATCTCAAATATGCATAACAGTTAGCATTTCCTATCTCATTAAACTTTTTTCTATGTTACGTACTTACGAAGTTTAAATTAGGGCTTAAACCCTTTTAAATTTTTTCTTTGCCTACCTAATACAAACTTTAACTGGTTGAGAATTCTCCTTTGATGTAGAGTATTCCTTATACTAGAGTGACCATTCCACGTGCACTAATGAATTTCGCTCTACTATCCACATCTTTTTACAAACACATATGGACAATAAATCTAAAAAAATTTACTGGAGGTAGATAAATTGTTCATCCCGATGTTACTCAGTTTGCAATACAATTATTGCAACTTTAGGCTATTACGAAACAAAAGTAAGGCTTGAGAAATATGTTCAACTCCGAAGAGTTTAGAATATCAAAATTTGGAAAAGAAAAAAAGGGACTAGCATTTGTAGCACAAAAATTTATTGTGAGCAGTGAATTTTGGAGTAAGGCTGGTGATTTATTAAAAGTATTTGAACCTATATTAAAAGTTCTAAGGCTGGTTGACGGTGATAAAAAGCCAACAATGAATTTTATTTATGAAGCTATAGACTGAGCCGAATAATCCATTCAACAAAATTGTCATTATCATTCTAAATATAACGACATAATAGACCAGCGTTGGAGATTCATGCATTCTGATCTTCATTATGCAAGTACGTCAATAATATAATTTATAATTTTGTGTTTTGTTATAAATTTTTATATTTATGACTTTATGTACAATAATTGATAAACTTTATTTTTTTAGATTATTTTCTTATCCCGCAATTTCAATACGGAGTTGAACATGGCATTGATGTATATAAAGAAACATTTGATGGAACTAGTAATGTTATCATCAAATTAGAAAGAAATATAGATGATCAAATAAATCAGGTTAGTAATAAATGTTTAAATTTTAATCTTATAAATTATAATTTAATATTATATATTTGCATATTGACATATTATATTATGTTATATAGTTGATGCTTTTTAGAAAAGGGAGTGAGTCATTTAGTACACCACAAGCTCAAAGAGGTTGGTCTCAAATGAATCCAGATAAAATACTATTTACTTTTTTCATATACTTTGTCTATTTATGTTTTGCTTTTCTATTTTAAAAATATGTGTTTCTTTGTGTTCTTAGATGCTACAAATGATGCACTTCAGTGTTTTGACATATCTATTCATGCAGGTATAAGATTGATTACTAATTTTCTTTCATGATTTTCACATGTATTGTCTTAATGTCATTGATATAGTCAAATTTTGTTTATGTAGAATATAAAGATTGTGGTGATCCACAATATGTTTGTGTATATTGTGGTGCTTGATTGTGATTTGAAGAGAGGGTTAAAATTTTCAAAGTTAAAATAAACAATTAGTCCTTATAGTTTTACCCTATTTGTATTTTGATCCCTGTAGTAGTTTTTTTACTTTGGATATTGGTCCCTATAATTTTGTTCATTTGGATTTTGATCTTTTAGGGACCAAATCTTAATAATTGATAACTATAGAGACCAATCCTTTATGAAAAATAGGAGACTAATACCTTATTGAATAAAAATTATGGGGACTAAAACCTAAATAAGTTAGAAAATATAAGGACCGATACCTTAACAGTAAGGACCAAAATTCAAAAGAGTGAAACTATAAAGACTGATATTCAAAGAAAAAAATTATAGGGATCAAAATCTAAAGTAAATGAAACTATAAGGACTAATTATTTATTTTAACCAAATTTCAAAAAAAAAATCAAATCCAAAGTTCTCATTATGCTGTGGACAGGGAAAAGTTGAACTGCCACTTTTGAAGCAACCTCCTGCATATATATCAGACCTGATATTTAACAAACAGTCAAAAGAGTTAAAGGATTTTGGAGCGAATTCTAGAGCATATAACATGATTTTTTGTTTCACTTCGATTGGAGAAAAAGTAGACCAATCTATCAACAATGGTGGTGGTCCTTATACTTATTTAATGTGTGGTATGAATTATCACAGTATTGGTAGTCTTCTTTCTGTTGAAGGTCAATCACTTAAATTTGCACAGCTATACATTTTTTATACAGAACATGAAGTTGATAATAGAATGATTATCAGGTATTGTTTTTTGTTATCTTACAAATGTTTTCTGATTTTCATTATTATATACATTTTTGTATGTAAGTTACTAATATTGTGCTTTCAAATATTAATTTAGATTTGATAAAAATAGAAGAGCACTTGATCGTGATATTGTGAACAACTTAAAGATACTTGATGAGTGTAATGTTTTTGCTCAGTCTTTTAGAATGGCTTGGGATAAGTTCCAAAATAACAGTGTCAGAGATTTAAAATTAAAATTAATCCATAAAAGGGAGAATGATGGAAGAACATATAATCTTCCCACTGTGTCAGAAGTTGCAGCTTTAGTAGTTGGTAATGTTGATAGCTCTGATTGTGGGAAGGATGCCATAGTTGAAACTCAGTATGAGAGATTACAAAGAATTAATGAATTACATCCTGCTTATCTTCCAATGCAATATCCTCTTTTATTTTCCTATGGCGAGGATGCTTATAGAGAAAATATCTTGCACAGTGAAGCTGGATTGTCAACTACTACGAAGAAGAATAAGCTCACACTGAGTGAATATTTTGCCTTTCGTATTCAAGACAGAGATAATGAAAGATCTATTCTATTGCATGCTCGAAGATTATTCCGGCAATTTATTGTTGATGGCTACACAACGATTGAAAATAAGAGATTATGGTATGTCAGAACTCATCAAAAGGAACTTACAGCTGATTTGTACAAAGGTGTTGCTGACGCTGTGTTGCAAGGACAAACAGAAAGTGCATGCATTGGAAAACGTGTGATTCTGCTTGTAAGTTTTAGTGGTGGACCAAGATATATGATTCAAAATTACCAAGATGCAACAGCAATTTGTAAATGAACTGGTTATCCAGATATATTCATCACATTCACTTGTAATCCAACTTGGCCTGAACTTACCCCGACAACTGAATGAGTTGCAATTGAAATCTGAAGATAGACCAGATTTAATTTGTTGTGTTTTTGAGATGAAGCTTGGACAATTGATAAGAGAACTAAAAGAAGGGAAAATATTTGGTAGAGTAAAAGCTGGTTTGATTTGTTTCATTTATAATTTTATTTCATTTCATAATGGTTTTTTTAATAAGTTATATAATTTATTAAATATTGGTATTTAAGTTATTCAGTTTTGTGTATATACTTTATTTAGTTTTATCTATTATTCTGCATAATTTTGCTCCTCTTCTATTTTCTTCTACTGATATGTTATGTTGAAAATTCATGTGTTGCTTGCGTATTCTTGGTTTGGAAATATATTTTTTTTATGTATATTTGATTATATTAAAGATTTTAAATATATTAATATACTTTTTGACTGTTGTATACACCATTGAGTTCCAAAAACGTGGATTGCCTCATGCCCACATTCTTTTGTTTTTGCATAATGAAGACAAATGCCAGAATCTAGAAGAACTTGATAACATTATATGTGCAGAGATTCCTAATCAAGAATCTGATCCCAATTTATATGATGTTGTCAGTAATTTCATGATGTGTGGTCCTTGTGGACATTCTAATTTGAAATCTCCATGTATGAAGGATGGAAGATGTGGTAAGTTCTTTCCCAAAAGTTTTGCCAATATGACTTCTTTTGATGACGATGGTTTACCAATTTATAGGAGGAGAGATGATGAAAGATTCATAGAGAAGAATGGAGTTTGTCTTGATAATCAATTTGTTGTTCCTTACAATCCTCAATTGCTTATTTGATTTCTGTTTCTTATGTTAAAGTAATTTATTTGATTTTTGTTTCTTATGTTAAAGTAACTTACTCAATTTGGTAATAATCTGTTAATTTTTTTTTGTCATATATTTGTGACTTACAGATTCACAAAAGAAGAATTTTACTCTTGCTGAAATTGATAAGTTGCTCAAATCAAATGGAAGAAGTTTAGAAGATTTTGCTTCTATGCCTACTGTAGAAGGTGAAGTTGATTTAGATTTCCAAAATAGACTCACTGCTGATCAACTAAATTTTAATAGGCAATGTCTTTTGGAAGAATACACTAAATTTTTGAGTACTATGACTGCAGAACAAAAGTTTGTCTTTGACACAATTATGAACTCTGTATCAAAAGGCAATGGTGGTGTTTCTTTTTTGTATGGTTATGGTGGAACTAGGAAAACTTTTACATTGAATGCCCTTACTTGTGCTCTTAGATCTGAAGGACATATTGTTCTAACTGTTGCATCAAGTAGTATAGCATCTACTTTGCTTCCTGCAGGACGAACTTCTCATTCACAATTTTGTATTCCCATTCAACTAACTGATGAGTCAAGTTCTAATATTAAACAGGGTT
The DNA here is from genome assembly GCA_019955255.1 of Castanospermum australe. Lineage (NCBI taxonomy): Eukaryota > Viridiplantae > Streptophyta > Magnoliopsida > Fabales > Fabaceae > Castanospermum > Castanospermum australe. The sequence goes on from NSJW01000481.1 coordinate 12,433, forward strand.
TTGTCAATGCAGAGTTGATGCGAAGAACAAAATTGATAATCTGGGATGAAGCTCCTATGGTTAGAAGGCAATGCTTTGAAGCTCTTGATCGAACACTTCGTGACATTCTTAGATGGTCCAGATAGTGTTAATCAAGGTTCTGAAAACTGAACTGGTCATTGAACCGGTCGAAGTACTGATTTAAGGTTTAAATGGTCCAACCGTGGTCGAACCGAAATATAATTAAATATATATTTATATTATATATATAAATATAAATAGATTTTATATATATATATATATAATTATTTATATACTAATAAATAAATATAAATTATAAAAATACAATATAAATTAATAATAAAATTATTTAAAATATAAAAAAATAATGTCATAAATTAAAAAAAATATTACATTCGTATAAATAACACAATATTAATCCACATAATAATAACATATAAATTAACTAAAATAACAACTTTATATTTATGAAAAAGAAATCGATCTTTATTAAGGTGAAATTAGAAAAGAGGAAGGTTAGGGTCCAGAGTTTATTAGACATATAAAAAATAAAGCAACGGCGAAGGATAAGCAACTTGGATAAAATATTAAAATTCTACTGTGCCCTTCCTTGCCCCCACAAACTTTCACATGGTTCAATGTACCACTGTACCAGGGACACCACGTTTGCAACGTCACCAATGCCTCTGCAGTAGCCTTTTTCCGTTTCTCGCCGCCCAGTCGTTGCTGCTCAAGGATTCCAGCAAGCAGGGAACCAACTTTCACTGAACGGCTCGTCGTCTTTCGAGTTTCGACGGACTTTCGCAGGTACCTTTCAGTCCTTTCCTGATTTCCTCTTTCGTCTTTTGTCTCGCCGCTCCTCTCTGTCTCTTTCCCTTTCTTTCTCCTCCAACCCAGATTAAGATCCAAGCCACACCCCAATCGCCGTTCTCCGATGGTCGATTTGCACGATTCTCCCACTCCGCCGGGGATGGGCCTGATTCGCCGGTTGAAACTCGAACGCGGTTGTTCCCGGCTTCCCTCGAGCGAAGCAGCGCGGCACCAACGACGTTTTGCACTTTTTTTTTTTTTGTAAAATCCGGTGCAAAACGACGTCGTTTTAATATAAAAGGTTAAAAAAAAAAAAAAAGATCAGAACCGGGAAACCTTACTGACCGGCGTCGGTTTGACCGGTTTCACCAGTTTGAGACCGGTTCACCTGTTTTTGACCGGTTTTTGACCCCACCGGTTCTGGGAGATAACCCGAACCGGTGAGGGAACCGATTCCCGGTCCGATCGGTTGAACCGGCCGGTCCGGTCCGGTTTTCAGAACCTTGGTGTTAATAAGCCATTTGGTGGAAAACCTATTGCATTAGGTGGAGATTTTAGGCAAATCTACCAGTGATTCCTCATGGTTCAAGATCTGACATTATTCATACAGCAATTAAATCATCTTATTTGTGGTCTTATTGTCATGTATTGACTCTAACTACCAATATGTGATTGCATGTAAACTCTGCAAGTATACATGCGGATGAGCTTCAGGAATTTTCTGATTGGATTCCTAAAGTTGGAGATGGCAAATTATCAGAACCTAATGATAGGGAATTGACAATTGAGATCCCTCCCGAATTGTTAATAAGACAATTTCAGGATCCAATTGCAACAATAGTTGAGAATACTTATCCAGCATTAATTGAAAATTACAAGGACACAGCTTATTTGAAAGGAAGGGCTATTTTGGCACTAACTCTGGATGTTGTGGATAAAGTAAATGACTATATTCTTTCTCTAATTCTTGGTGAAGCAAAAGAATATCTAAGCTCATATTCAATATGTAGAGCAGAAGAACAAAGTGATTTGCTCCAAGATTTGCATCCTGTTGAGTATTTAAACACCCTTCAATGTTCTGGCCTTGCCAAATCATAAGTTGATGTTGAAAGTTGGTACTCCTATCATGCTACTTAGAAACATTGATCAGTCAGCTGGACTTTGCAATGGCTCAAGGCTTATAATTACAAATCTTGGAACTCATGTTATTGAAGTTAAAATCATCTCAGGTAGCAAATTTGGCTAGAAAGTTTTTATTTCTAGAATGACATTGAGTCCTTCTGAATCAGTTTGGCCATTTAAGTTTCAATGCCACCAATTTCCATTAATCATCTCTTATTGCATGACAATTAATAAAAGCCAAGGACAGTCTCTTGATTAAGTTGGTTTATACTTGCCAAAACCTGTTTTTACACACGAACAGCTTTATGTTACATTTTCAAGAGTCAAATCGAAGAATGAACTCAAAATCTTGATACACAACAAAGAAAATGAGCTGTTGTCACAAACAACTAATGTTGTATACGAGGAAATCTTCAATGATCTGAAGTAGCAAATTTATTGGGAATCCAACTGTACTTCCAATCTAGGACAGACCTTTAGTTTTTGTGAAAACTGTTTATTTGTTGTGCAGTTTATTTATTGATAATTTTCACTTTGTGAATTAATGAAATTTTTCAGCTGTTATGCTTTTGTTTAACTGTTGAGTTCTTTCTATCTTATTCCATAATCCATATATTAAAATTAGTATGGCTATTGTTTCTGAATGATAAATTTCAACAATACCAATTCACAAGCTATATTCTATACGACAATAATCTTTATATACTACTTATTCTATATTTAAAGATTAAATTTTTATTTGTTTTTATTATAGCCTAATTCTATTTATTGTCAACTATTGATTTTAAATAAAATTTTATCACTTCATTTTTTTTATAAACATAGATATTTGATTAGAAGGTACTGATTACTCAATCTAATACAAACTTAAATACATGAAAATCAAGAAATTTAATATTTTAAAATTTCAACAATAGTTTGATATATATATATATATATATAAATATAATTTTGTTTTCAAATTTTACTTACAAAATTCCTAATCAAAGATTCATATTAAAATATATTGAAAGATTTATATTTAATTTCTTTACATTGTTAAATAGCCTAATTCTATTTATTGTCAACTACTGATTTGAAATAAGATTTTATCACTTCATTTTTTAATGAACATAGATATATCATTACAAGGTACTAATTACTGATCTGATACAAACTTAAATACATGAAAATCAAGAAATTTAATATATTTTAAAATTTCAACAATAATTCTATATATATATATATATATTAATTTCATTTTCTAAATTTAGTTATAAAATTTCCAATCATAGATTAATATCAAACTATTTTGAAAATTTAATCCATATTTATTTAGATTGTTAATAGCCTAATTCTGATTATTGTCAAGTACTTAGTGATTTTAAATAAGATTTAATTAATTGATTTTTTGAAAAACATACATATTTCATTAGAATGTGTTAATGATTCAATCTGATATAAAACATTCAATCTGATATAAACTTAAATACATCAAAATTTATGAAATTTTATATTTTAAAATTTCAACAATTATTCAATACATACATACATATATGTATATATATATATAAAATTTCCTAATCAAAGATTCATATCAAAATATAATTGAAAGATTTAATTTTAATTTCTTTACATTCTTAAATACGCTGATTATGATTATTGTGAATTATTGATTTTAAATAAGATTTTATCACTTGATATTTAAAAAAAAAATACATATTTCATTAGAAGGTGCTAATTACTCAATTTGATACAAACTTAAATACATCAAAATTAACGAAATTTTATATTTTAAAATTTCAACAATAATTTAATATATATATTATTTTAATTTCTAAATTTTGTTACAAAATTTGCAATTATAGATTAATATCATAATATATTGAAAATATTTTGAAGATTCATATTAAATTATAGATTATAGATTGCTAATCAAAGATTCATATGAAAATATATTTAAAGATTTAATTTTAATTTCTTTACAATTTTAAATAACCTAATTCTATTTATTGTCAACTACTAATTTCAAATAAGATTTTATCACTTCATTTTTTTTAATAAACATAGATATTTGATTAAAAGGTACTGATTACTCAATCCGATACAAACTTAAATACATGAAAATCAGTCAATTTTATATTTTAAAAGTTGAACAATAATTCGATATATATATATATATATATATATATATATATATATATATTCATTTTCTAAATTTAGTTATAAAATTTCCAATCACAGATTAAAATTAAAATATATTGAAAAATTTAATCTATATTTGTTTAGATTGTTGAATAACCTAATTATGATTATTGTCAAGTACTTAGTGATTTTAAATAAGATTTTATCATTTGATTTTAAAAAAAACATACATATTTCATTAGAGGATGCTAATGACTCAATATAATACAAACTTAAAATACATCAAAATTTCACAAAAATTTTGTATTTTAAAATTTTAACAATAATTCAATATATACATACATACATATGTGCATACATACATACATACATATATATATATATATATATATATATATATATATATATATATATATGTATATATATAATCTCGTTTTCAAATTTTACTTATAAAATTCCTAATCAAAGATTCATATCAAAATATATTGAAAGATTTAATTTTAATTTCTTTACATTGTTAAATAGCCTAATTTTATGTATTGTCAACTACTAGTTTTAAATAAGATTTTATCACTTAACTAACTAATTCTGAAATACTGATTTTAAACAGTATTTTATCACTTTAAATTATAAAATCTTTACATAATTATGTTTTATAAAATTTACATAAATAAATAATGACATTTTGTTGTATTAGTCTCTCAATCTTAATGTTAGTTAGCATAAATTTTAATTAAAAATGATAAAAACATTTTTATATTATATATGTGAATGTGAATATCCCAATATCTTAATTTAATATATTTGAATATCTTTATTGCCATTTCATTTTCAGATTGAAAATTATTTTTTCCGTAACTATTGGTGCTTGATGTGACAAAGCACTGCCATTGGGTAGCATCAGCCACTTCTTATAGGTAATGAGCTGTTAGTTTCTCTTTCTTTGAGGTTCAAACACTTTCATTTTCATCAACCTCTTTCAACTCTATTTCTAGGTTGGAACTAAGACTTCTTCAACTTCATCTTCCTTTCACTTCAGGTATGCCATTTCCGCAACCTCTTCTTCATTTTTCTGCAGCGTAGTTCCATTGTTCATTTTCTTTGGTTTCGGTTTGTGATGGCTTTTTTCGTTTCATATCCTATAGATAATTATCTCCTATTTGTTCTTGAAGAAGCTTTCTGTTTTTTTATATCTCTGAATTTGATCACAGTAATCTTACATATCACGCACTATCATAGAGAAAAAATATTTAAGGAATCCAACACAGTAATGCAATGGAACAAATTTCTTGCATGAATGCAACCTAGAGTATTTCTATTTCTGCTGATGACGAAAGTTTTGCTTTTTTATATTTCTCTCTTTGTTCATAATAATCATACATATCACAGATTATCAATAGAGAAAAAAATAGTTAAGGAATATAATAGAGTTGAGAAAATAGAACAAATTTGATGCATGAATGCTAGGCAGAGTCTTTTGTAGTTAACTGCGAAACTTAAATCCTGATACCCTAAACTTATAAAATCACTTGACTTAGTTATAGGCAATTGCAAATTCTCAAGCTAACAAATAGAGAATCCTATGGGAAACAAAAAAACTCTTTATTTGGGATAGTCAAAGAAAGCAAACCAAATGTAGTATATCACCCCCTTATCAATTTTGTTCCAAATTCAAATTGGTGTGACCCACTTCAATTCAAAAGTTCTTTTCATTCCCAATCATTTTGGCACAATGGAATATGTTAATTACTAAAAGATAATCATCTTTCTCTTGAAATCAATATAAGCAATTTTCCTTAATGCCATTCCTCTATCTATTGTATTACAAATTTGAAAATTATAATGACATTGTTCTTGAGCAACACTCCTCATCAAAATGCCACCACATCACTACATGTCAACATTTGCAATTAGTTATCCTGGAGAGGTATGACAATTTACCCTTAACTATATAATATTATTCATATATTGTTCACGTCCTCATTTTAAAAACACAGCCATTTCTTTTTGAATGTGTATTTAATATAACTCTTTCATATTTGTTCTATAGGAGTATCTTCCAATCAGTGACCTTTTTTGTGAAACCATATGAACGTGAATTAGGACACACTGTTACATTGGAAGACCCTATGCATAATAAGCATACACTTGGTTTTTGCTTTAAAGATGGAGAAGGTTGTCTTTGCGGTGGTATTTCGGAATTCCGTAATTTTTATGGACTCGATGGGCTAAGTGGATTTCGGATTTATTATCTTGGCCATTCAAAATTTATCGTTAGGGTGTATGACAAAAAATCAAGAGAAATCACATACCTTGATCATCATGTTCATCTTCATGATGAATATTCATTAAGTAATGCACCTGTAGAATCAGTGAAATATAACATTGTCCAGCTACACTGCAAGTGGCGGTCAGCTGGTAAATTTTAAATAATTTTCTCATCTTAGTGACTTAATTATTTATAAATGTCCTATTCATACTGTTTATTCTAATTTTCTGTGTAGTACTTCCCTACAAAATTTTCTCAACAATGGTTCAAAAATAAGACTAAAACATGGAGTTTAAGGGATCAAAGCGGAGAGTTGACAGAATGCGACATTATCAAGAATGTAGGTCGCAAAAATGAATATAAGCTAACAAAGGTTGGAAGAACTTTTGTCTGAAGAACAACCTTTAGTATGGTGATGTCTGCAAGTTCAAAATAGTAGGTGACATGGAGAAGATGCTCGATGTTGTGATCACCCGCCTCCAAGTTATATTTCCTATTTCTATTATTTATATATTCTACTTCTTCTTGACTAGCAAGAACATTTGGTCATCTTATAATATTTCGTACTTTATTATTTATTTTTGTGTTTGACACACTGCATGGACATGTTTCACTCAGAATATTGTCATGGTTTTCTTATTTTCCAAAGCTTTTGTTAATCCTTTCTGCATGCTACACACTATATGTTTTGTTAGTGTTTTATTTATGTGTACGGAATTTGCTTTAGGTGTTGTTATAATCTTTTGGAGACAAATTTTATACTTCTAAGTTTGATATTCTGGCTCGAAATGTTTCATTACGTAATAATGTGATGCTTTTCTGTATTTGCAAAGTTTTTTTTAATTCGTTGCGGATATTGGACTCTATATGTTTTGTTAGAGTTTTATTATATTTGTGTATGGAATTTACTTTAGAATTCTTATTTCCAAATTATAGAGCTACATGTAAGTTTGTGATTTTCAGCAGTTTTTAGATATATGAGTATTACTATATTAACGTACATATTTATTCACCTAATGGCGCCACTTCCAATATTCTGAGAAAGAGATTCTTTGATATTTTGGAAAAATAAGATTTATATGTACTTATATTACGTTTGGAACTCTTTCGTCAATTTAGATCATTTAAGTTGTAATAATTACTACTGTGCATTACAGGAGTTTACCTTTATAATTCATTTGGTTTGTCTATTGACTTCCAATTCAAATTCAAGAAGACTTATTTTGAAATCAGATTAAGGAAAGTAACATGCACCAAAAAAGAAGATATGCAACTATTATATTTCATTGTATTGTTTATTCTTTAATTATTTTTTCAGTAAATAAAATGATTATGTATTATTTATTCTGCAAATCTATGCATATTATTTATTTTAATAGATAAGTTTCTCATGTTATTTATTATAGCTTTTCCATGTTAAGGAATCATTAAATTTAATATGTATTTTTAAATTTTTTTAATAATCATTTAACAAACATATTTAATATTCATTAGACAAATTATTCATTAGAATTAAGCATGTTATTAATAGATTGATCATTAAAAAACCCGTGCATCGCACGGGGATACCACTAGTTTATTATAATATTCATGTCATTTGATATTTGATAAAGTATATCACAAAAATAATAAAAAATGAAAGGTTAATATGGACGAAGTAATATAAAACTTTTTTTGGTAATTACATATTCAAAAGTTATTTTAACCAACACTATATAAATAATATTTTATTGACAAAATCACTTTTTAAATAAAAATTTTCACACATAAATAATTTTATTACAAATTTATTTTTGACTAAAATTAACTTTACAAAATTTAATTCGAATATACATTAAATTAGAGTACACTCTCTAACCAAATAAAATTTAAAATAATTACATTTATTTGCCTGCCCAATGCACGGATCTACATCTAATTTATTTTAATATGAAATCTCACCTAGTTCATCTATATTATCATATATTACTTGTGTGTTTTAATTGAGAGATTCTCTTTCTTGAGGCCTAATATATATCTACTTCTTCTTCCATATTCGATCCATCAAATGCAACATATTGTATTATTCTCCTATTTTTACCCTGGTTTCTTTCTATCTCTTGTTGGACAACCAATATATATGAAGTTATATATAGTTAAATTAAAAACACAATGTCTCCTATCATAAGGATAATATATGGTTTGCTTGAAACTCAAATATATATAAGCATATATAAATTAATTTCATATTCTTAGCGGCTTACCTTCTATTAGAGGAAATAAAAGAATTTGAAGCAACATGTCAACCACGATTGAATAAGTTTTGGAATATCTGTTTAATGATTGACCCATAAAGATTGTCAATATTTTTTTAATTCTTAATTATTGACCCATAAATGTTGTCATATCTGTTTTATTTTGTATTAACGTATACATCATAAAAATGTTAAAATATTACTTTTTTTGTTCACTTTTATCTGTCGTGTAAAAATTTTTTTTTTATCTAATAATATTTGTCATTTAAAAATATTAATAAGGCATTAATTAATTTTTTCTAACTTTATCTTCATCTTTTAATAAAAAGAGTATTAAGTGGAGTAAGTGAAATTAAAAAAAAAAATAATAAAGCGAAAAAAAATGATAATTTAGTTATTTTGAAATTATATTTTTTTATAATTAAGATTATTTAATAACTTTTTAAAATTCTTGTGTAAAAATTTTAAACGACAAATAAAAATGGATATAAATAAATGATAAAATTTCAATGCTTAGAAACAATTAAAACATGAATATATAAATAAGGATAAGATTTCAAGTCCCTACACATAATAATTTTAAAAAAAGAATTAAAAAATTGGCACTACCAAAGTATAGAACCCAAGCAATAGTTTCATGAACAGAAAAGCCTGGCACCGTAAAGAAGAAAAAACTCATAGAAAATGACATAAATATCCACAATTTTGTTTCGAATGCAGCACCGGCTTCCTTATTTTCATATTTTATTTCCAATGCAGCATTTAATGAGGAGTTTTTTTTGTGAGAGAATAAAGACCTTTCACATTTTGTTTTATTTATTTTTTTACTAAAAACTTTTCAGATACTAAACATATATTTATTATCTAAAAGGTTTTTATTCTCTAAAATTGGTTATTTTCATTTAAATCTCTTTCATTGAGTCAAATGGTAATTTTCTTTTTTTCTTTTTTAAAGTGAACATGGTAGATTAGATTAAAGGACTAGAAACATCAATCTTTTATATTAAATTCCTAGTCAAAAACATCAATATTAAAGGCCTATATTTTAGATTACATCAATGATTCAAGATTAAAGGTCAGAAAGAAAACATCAATCTTTTAGATTAAAGGACTAGAAACATAAATCTTCCCATATTTTAGATTAAAGGTCAAGTGCATCCGATCTTTTAGAATAGATTACTCTTCATTTTCTTCTTTAAAGTGAATCTCACATCTAATTTAATATTATATATAAAAGAACTTTGGGTTAACTGTGCCATATGAAAGTTAACCTTTGACATGTGAAAAATAAATTTGTCATTTGGCTCAATAAAAGAGGCTAACACATAAAGCTTTTAACCATACAAATTTTAGAGTGAATTTCTTTTTCATTCTGTTCCAGTTTTTAATTGAAGTCAATTTCATGCTGCATTTCTTTTCTTTTGGGCAGCATAAACTCTTTTGAGCAAAAGTTAGGCTATACACCTCTAATTTGCACTCTGTTTGTTCCATTAGAAAGCTAACACATAATGTTACCAAAAAAGAAAAAAAAGAAAAAGAAAGCAAACACATAAAGATTTTAACCATAAAAATTTCATAGTTAATTTATTTTTCAGTATATTCTAGTTTTTAACTGAATTCAGGTCTGTTTTGCATTTTTTCTCTTTTGGACAGCTAAACTCTTATGAGCCTAACTTAGGCTATACACCTTTAAATTGAATCTGTTTGTTCCATTAGAAAGCTAATACATAAAGCTTTTAACCGAAAAAATTTTAGTGTTAACTTCTTTTTCAATAGGTTCAAGTTTTTAAATGAAGTCAGGTGTGTTCTGCATAGTTTCTATCAATTGTTATGACCGTGTTTCTCTGTATATGACTTTAGTTTTAATTATAGATTTTAAGTTCTGTTGCAATCTCAATACTTATTTGTTGGTTGATATTAGTAGCTCCTTTTCAATCTATTTTAATATATTAATCCTGAAACGCAGCCTATGGTGCTGACATATCAGCAATTTTAATCTATGAGGAATTGCCACATCAGTCTCTTTCTAGTTTTTTTAACCACGTCATCTAAATTACGGAGTTAGCACTTATCCTTCAATCTTTTCTCTAATATCATATACAAACTCTTCATTCCCTGACATTTTTTTTTTTTGGATTTTTCCAAAGGTATCCCTCAGCCAAAAGCCGAAGACTAATCCCTTTCGAGGCGGAGAGATCACCGAAGTGGATACAGCCTCTCCCAACAAAGCCTTTTCCATACACACGGCCAGGAGTCGAACCCCTGCCAGCATGCTTAAGGGACCCAGCTATCTACCAACTGTGCCAGGCTTTGTTGGTATTCCCTGACATTTTTGGATTTACATTTCATCTTTCTCCATAACTTCTATTAATTTGCTTTCAAAATTACTTATTCTTTATCTTTCCCTCAATCGCCTATCAATGCCTTTAAATAACTGCTGCCTCTCTGCAAATGAATGATAACAAAATACTTTGACTTTTCACAATAATGAAGATGCAATGTTTTGTGACTATCTTGTAAACATAAATTACCTTAGGATTCACCATATAAGAACACAAATGGAATCTTAAAAATTCATGATTTTCACATACATTAGGGTTAAGTCAATATATGAGTACTAACATTTATCCATGATGCGGAATAAACTTTAGATTTACGAAACCTTCTTGATTGTTGAATCTTTATCAATCTCTTCCCCTATCTCTCTTACGCTTTTCTCTTCTTGATGGCAAAAATAAATCAGCGTATCCTTATGGGTAGAGACTGAATATGGGGGTTTTATTCGAATTTTAAAACTATCAGTTATCACCAGGATAACTTCCACAGCCATCAGAAAAACCACTCCCATCAAGTGGCTAACAAAGTCTTCCTAAAGCCAACCAAAATTACTGATTAGCCCTTCATTAAATCACACACATTAACACATTTATCCTTTTAAACATGAGTCATATGTGAGTTATTTCTTACATTTTTTCCCACTTGGCTCATGTGATAAAGTGTCATTCTATGATTTAATGAAACATCAATCTTAATGCGCATATATAAAGCTAAAGGTTTCATATATTGGTTGTTCCATCAGTCATAATTAAGAATAAAACCAACAAAAGTTATAATTAAGAATAAAACCAACAAGAGTCATAGCAGTTCTATATCATCAAATTGACATAGTTTCTTCTATGTACTACTATATTAACTCTTCTCCTTAACATGACACTTTAACGGGAAGTACACAATTATGTCCAACAATAATGTTTTCATTAGAGATAAATCTTGTTTCCAACATCATTATTCATACATACATGTATACATAAATTTGAAAACAGAAAAATTTCATAAACTTATACATTAATAAGCTCAAAGTGTCAATGACCAATAATAACAATAATATTTAACATTCGCTAGCAGACATAATGCCCATACTATACACATAACCAGTAAATGTTTTGAGCGGTAATCCCTTCGTCAAGGGATTGCCTATCATAAGATCGGTGCTAACATGCTCTATTAACACACTATGTTTCTGAACCTCTTCTTTAACGGTAAGGTATTTCAACTCCATATGCTTAGCACCATTTGGAATACTTGTCGTTTTTAGAAAGAAGACTGTCGCGGAATTGTCACAAAAAATTTTCAGCGGCTTATCAATATTGTCGACCAGTCCAAGCCCTGAAATAAAATTTCGTAGGCATTTAGCCTGAACCATGGCCTCAAAACATGCCACAAATTCAACTTCCATAGTGGATGCAGCAATTACAGATTGCTTCGTACTTTTCTATGATATAGCTCCTCCAGCTAAAAGATATAAGTAGTCAAAAGTGGATTTTTCTTGTATCCACACATCCGGCAAAGTCTGAATTTGAATATCTAATGACCTCAAGATTGTTAGATTTTCTATAAGTAAGCATGTGATTCTTTGTTCCTTGCAAATATCTCAACTTTCTTTGCAGCTTTCCAATGATCCATACTAGGATTACTCTGGTATCTTCCTAACATTCCAACTGCAAAACTGATATATGGTCTCGTACAAGTCTGATCATACATTAAACTCCCTAACTAGCGATGCATATGGAATTGCTTCCATTTCTTTCCGTTCTAAATCATTCTTAGGACATAGCATGAGACTAAATTTGTCTCTTTTTCTGAATTGGAACCGGAGATGATGAGCATTTTTCTATTTTTAAATCTCTCTAAAACTTTATTAATATATGCTTTCTGAGACAAGGCTAACAATCCTTGTGATCTGTTACGGAATATCTCTATCCCAATCACATAGGTTACCTCACCCATATCTTTCATTTCAAAGTTACTAGAGAGAAATATCTTAGTCTCACTCAGAAGACCAAGAGCATTAGTTGCAAGCAAGATGTCATCAACATACAAGAATCAAAAATATAAACTTGCTCCTACTGACCTTTAGATATATACACCGATCGACGGTGTTTTCTTTAAATCCAAAGAAAACAATGGTATCGTTAAACTTAAGGTACCATTGTCGTGAAGTTTGTTTAAGTTCGTATATTGTCGTTAAACAATGGTGAAGTTTGCACACCATGTGCTCTTTTCCTTTTTCTATGAACCCCATTGGTTGGTCCATGTACACAGCTTCCTCTAAATTCCCATTTAGAAAGACAGTTTTCACATCCATTTGGTGCAATTCTAAATCATAATGAGCCACCAATGCCATAATGATTCTTAAAGAATCCTTCTTGGAGACTGGTGAAAAGTTTTTCTTATAGTCAATGCCATCTTTCTGAGTGAATCCTTTTACAACTAGTCTGACCTTGTAACGTTCTAAATTACCATGAGAGTCACGTTTGGTCATAAACACACATTTATATCTAACTCTCTTACAACCTTCTGGTAACTCAACAAGGTCCCAAACTTCATTCTGTTCTATAGATTTCAACTCTTCTTTCATGGCATCTAACCATTTTTCACGCCATTATTACTGTTCATGGCTTGTGAAAACGTAACTGGATCATCTTCTATGCCCCAAGTCAAATTCAGACTCTTATAAATATATCACATAGTCATTAGAAATAGTGGATCTCCTTTCTCTTTGAGATCTTCTTAATTGCTATTTGTTGTAGTTTTTCTACTATGGGCTCATTCGGTTCATTTACTGTAACTTTATTGTGAGTAGTGGGATCATTTATTTTTGTTTTTCATTATTATTAATTGGTACAATAACATGAGGAACAACAACCTTATTAGAGACACAAGTCAAGGGAACTTGTACTCTCAATTCTTGAATCTCCACTTTACGTGGTGTTTCACTCCCACTAACTTCACAATTCTCAATGAACCTAACATTTCCAGTTTCAATAATCCTTATAGTGTGATTAGGACAATAAAGTTTATACCCTTTTCGACTTTTCTAGATAACCAATGAAATAACCACTGATTGTTCTTGCATCCAGTTTCCTTTCATTGGGATTATAGTATCTAATTTCTGCCTGACAACCCCAAACATACAGGTACCTTAGACTAGGTTTCCTTCCAGTCCACAGTTCAAAAGGAGTCTTTGAAACTATCTTACTAGGAACCCTATTTAACACATACATTGCAGTTTTTAGAGCATAAGTCCACAATAAAATGGGTAGAGAAGAATTACTTAACATACTCCTAATCATATTTAACAAGGTTCTATTACATCTTTTCTGACACATCATTTTGTTGTGGTGTATCTGGCATTGTATATTGAGCACATATGCCTCTCTTTTCAAGGAATTTAGCAATAGACCCGGATGTTGTCTGCTTTCATTATACCTTCCATAATACTCTCCATCCCTATCAGATCTGATAATTTTTACCTTTCTGTCTAATTGCCTTTCAACTTCATCAATGTAAATCTCTAAAACATTTACAGCCTGAGATTTATCATGTAACAAATAGACATAACCATAACGTAAATAATCATCAATGAAAGTGATAAAGTTTCTTTCTTTATTGAAAGCGTTAACATTAAAAGGCCCACATACATCAGTGTGTATAATTTCAAAGAAGCTGAGTGCTTCTTGTTGGCTCCTTTTCTTTGTGTGTTTGTTTATTTACCTTTAATACAATCCACACATACATTCAGATCAGTAAAATCTAAATCCAGAAGGATTTCAGTTTTTACCAAACTTTCCATTCTTTCTTTGAAAATATGTCCCAAGTGTTTATGCCACAAGTAAGTAGAACGTTCATTCATTAAACTACATTTAGTACCAACATTATGATGCAAGGTCATAAGTGTGTTTCAGCATAAAGATTATTAAAACTCAACTTATATAATCCATCACATAATGTATCATTACCAATCAAGTGATTATGTTTGTACAAACCGAAACTGCCACTACCAAATTTAAAAGAGTATCCACCTTTATCAAGTTTAGATATTGAAACTAAATTCCTAGATATACTAGGTACATAAAGAGTTTCACATAAGTCCTAAATAATATCTACTGTCAAGAATCAAACGGTACGTCTCAACAGCTTCTACTGAAGCTTTCACTCTATTGCCCATAAAAGACAAACTTTTCATTTGGTCTTGCGGTTTGGGTTGTAAGGAATCCCTTTCTTTTCAAACCAAGCCTTACGTTTCGGGCAATCCTTTTGGAAATGCCCAGTCTTTCTATAGAAATGACATCTGTTTTCATAAGGTTCCTTCTTGTGAATTTGAGAAGAGAAGGCCTCATTGATCTTTAGGGGTCCTCTTCCCTTCTTCTCAAGTTTCTTACCGCTTTTCTTTTCAGCTCCTTGATGCTTAACATAATTGATGGAATGAATTCCCTGGTTCTTGAGTCTGGTTTCCTCCTGAACTAGCATACTGTGCAATTCATGCACATTCTATTTGTCTTTCATGGTATTTATAGTTCATTGGGAAAGGACCATACTCAGCCGGTAATGAGTTCAGGATGAACTGCACCAGGAAATTTTCATGCACATCCATCCCTAATGACTTCAGTCTTACTGCAATGTTTGTCATCTCAATAACATGCTCATGCATAGTACGAGAACCATCAAATTTCATAGTGGTCAGTGTACTCATGAGTGTCCCAGCAAGAGACTTGTCAGTAGTTTTGGGGCGCTCTTCCACAAGTTTCATCATTTCTTTGGCACTTTCAGTTTGTGGAAGAGCTGACTTAATGTTGCTGGCAATGCTCATTCGTATGTACATCAGACTCAACCTGTTGGATCTTTCCCAGTTTCTATAATGGAACCCTTTTCCTCTTCAGTGCTTGTAGCAGTAATATCACCAGGTTTCTCTTCTCTAAGAGTTAAATCCAGATCCATTACCCCAAGGTAAAATTAAATTTACTCACTCCATTTACAGAAGTTGAGTCCATTAAAAACTGCGAATGTGTAGCAACTGGTACTATAAGGAATAAAGTTTGAAAACATTAATACTTTGAGTTATACATATATACACATCAATGTGCTTCACAGATTCATATACATTTCATACAATGCATGTTGATGTTCACCTTTGGACAATCCATCAATACACAACATTCAACATAATGATGCTAATAGGAATTTCACATAATTTGGCAATGATGTATACACTAACTAGAAACATTTATTATCTTTGGATACATAAATATAACTAATAGTACATTTACATTACCAATATTCATGCTTATTTATTATAAAGACAAGCAATCAACCTTTGAGTTGATCTTTAACTGTCTTATAATAATGAACTTCAATTCACCTATAATAAAAACAATAATTTCCATGTTATTTGTAGCATCAAAATTATGAGTAATTGAAATATCATCATACTATTTGGAATTAAATTAACTCATAAAAATTTTACCACTTTGGTAGTTAACAAATCTATCATACTTTAATTTCAAAATTTTAATATTTTGTAAACCAATTATAAGATTTAAGACTTCACACACGTTCAATCTTAATCTCATCAACACCACAAAATGTGTTTTCTGTTAACATAAGTTGTTTAAATATCAAATTATAAACACAGAAACAGGACTTGGCGGAGTGGTGTTGTTGTCCGTCCTTGCAATTCAACATCATGTTCTGGGTTCAAGTCCCATGTTCATACATTTTTTTTTTTTGGCATACTATTGACTTAAAAAAAAATGCAAAATTTATCCAGTGCATACAATGAGTATCGAACACGGGTTACATGAATTTAAGACCCATACTTTAACCAATAAGGCAAGATGACAGTTACGTATGTTGTTACTTAAATTCAAATTTAAAACAGTATAACGTTTCAAAATTTCCAATTCCCAAAATCACCCGTACCAAATCAGGGATTTTTGAAATTTCAATGCTCACTGTACATTGTATTTGGAATGTAAAACAAAACTTCCTACGCACAATAAAGCATTAGTATAGCCATAAAGGCATGTCATGATTCAAAAGGAAAAAGGAATCATAATAACGTAAAACTTTCATACGTGAAAGTAGAAAATTTCGTAAGTAAACATGAAGACAAAAAATTCAATCTTCTCAAAATCTTTATCCATGATTCATTATGTGAGAACAATTTCAAAGTTAGCATACATGAAAAATCATGAATTCCCAAACCTAAGGCTCTGATACCAAATGTAAACATAAATTACCTTAAGGATTCATCATACAAGAACACAATTAGAATATTGAAAATTCATGGTTTTCACATACATTAGGGTTAAGTCAATATATGAAGTACTAACCTTTATCCATGATGCGAAATAAAAACTTTAGATCTACGAAACTGACGTGAACTGTCAAACTTACTCAAATTAACCAGGCTTATAAAGAAATTTGTAATATAGGACAACCTGAATCGTCTCTCAAAGATTTTTGCATAGGACTAAATCACTCAATTGAAAATAGAATAATAAACAGGGGGGTTTTAATTCGATTGAAATTAAAGCAAGAGATAAAATGAAATTAATAATTTAAAAAGCAATCGATCCAAAGTTGAGGTTTCAAGGACATCCGTCACTGGACAAAGAATTACTGAATTTCGTGGTTGACCCTAAACAAATCAGAATCCCTGCATTCATATAGAAACCCTCTCTACTGGACAATCACCTAGCATTTAATCAAACACTTAACGCGTTCACTCATGCCATCGCACAGTGTTCACTTCAACCTGCTTTGATTTTAAGTTCCCTTGGGTTAATCAACCTAAATATTAAATCTAACATTTAATCCCTTCTCCTGGATGATCAAAATATAGAAATCATGGACAAACCTCATCCTGCTCAGATTCAACGTACACAATTGTGTTGCTCAATTCGAGTAAAGGGGGAAGAGAAATGGATTCAGTTCATGGAGAGCACGGGTCCTCTGGATTCAAACAGCAGAATCCTTCAACTCATGGGTTGATTGAATGGAAAATTAGCCATACCATGGTTGGGCACAAACAAAAAAATGAAAAAGAAAGAAAAAGAAGAAAAAAAGATGAACAGAAGAGAGAAAATAAGAGAGGTGTTCTTCCTTCCAAAATTTCCCCAATGTCCAGCAGTCTTTTTGTTTTCCTAATCTGCTGACTTAACCTAAAACTAAACCGGGTCAGGAGCTCCAAAACCAGCCCAAATTAAAACATAACTAATGGCTTTGGTCCCAGGTAATTTGGACTCCTAATTACAAAGTTACGCCTAATTAACGAAATATAAGCTCCAGAATTTTGTGACTGACTTTGGCTCCAATTTTGACTACCTTCTTGTCCAAATTTGGCCTTCAAGCCTCTAATACCATTTGTAGCTCTTTGAGTTATCTGCAAAACGAAATAAGAATGAGGTTAATCGGATACCTAGAACAAAAGTTATGATCAAAATACTAGAATAATGTAAATCTAAAAAATTAACACGAAAATGAATTAAATCCAATTAAAAACCCCAAAGTCCAATTTAGACCAAAAACCATTAATTACACACTAAACAGCCCTAAAATCATTAATCAAATGCAACAATTAAGTGTGATAAAATTAAATTATCAGAAACCTTCTTAATTGTTGAATCTTTATCGATCTCTTCCCCTATCTCTCTTATGCTTTTCTCTTCTTGATGGAAAAAATAAATCAGCGTATCCTTATGGGTAGAGACTGAATATGGGGGTTTCATTCGAATTATAAAACTTATCGGTTTCTTTCGAATTTCAAAACCATCAGTTATCGGTTTCTTTTCAAATTTCAAAACCATCAGTTGTCACCAAATAACTTTTCACAATTATCAGAAAACCACTCCCATCAAGTGGTTAACAAAGTCTTCTCAAAGCCAACCAAAAATTACCGATTAGCCCTTCTTTAAATCACACACATTAATACATTTATCCTTTAAACATGAGTCATATGTGAGTTATTTCTTACATATCTGTCATTATTTTCAAGTTTAGAAATTTTAAGATTCCTATGAAAAATAAATATTGTTGTGTTGACTAATATTAGTATTTTGGTTCTTATTTTTACTAGATATGAGATTTTTTATTTTTGATTGAATGATTATTTTGGTTATACAAATTATCCAGAATATATATCTATTGTTGTGTGCGTGTTTTTGTGATGTTGTCTTTCAGAAGAAGTTCTAGATGGATCTGAAGTTAATTTAATTGTTCAGCATTCCTCTTCAAAGTTATTGAAGAATATGAAGAAGGAGAAAGAAGGGATCTTGCTGCTTACCTAGAAATTGAATATCACATTCTTAGTTTGGTTGATCTATGTTGTTTTTGGTTTTTTGGGAGAAAGTTTTGATGCTTTGTTCAAGTATTTTCTACGGATGGAATTTATGTCCTTTGATATCAATATCTATGATTCCTTTGTTGAAGTTCTTTTCCTAGAGATTATCATTTTGACAAACCTTGAATGTGCGTTTGGATATGAATTTTAGCATGCGATGGTTCTTATTGACATCGTTATTAGTTGTTTATTGTTGGTGATCGTGGGATCTTTATTGTATTCCTTTAGATAGGCTTGATGTGTTGAACTATGGATTCGAAATGATTTTTTTAAATCAATTAATATGTTTGTATGCAGCTTTAGAATTGTCTCCAAAAAAATTGTAATCTACAATATTATAATTTAATGTAATTTAGAACAACATTTTCTTATGTATCAACATAAGTGTCTCACACAGAGCATTATAATTTAAGAAAGAAAATTGGATCTCAAATTCAATAGCCTTCCTGCTTCTCAATTTTAACTTTTTTGAGTTTGAGGCTTTTTTGTCCCTTCATTATAATTGATCTCTAACATATATTAATAAAATATATGATCTTACCCTAACCTATATTACTGAACCAAAAAAATCACATTAGAAAGGAGTAATGATATTAGATAATGATATAGGTATTTGGTTTTTCTTGGTAAAATGTATAGTTCCACATCTTATTTTGAAACAATTTTAATACTTAAGTTGCAAAATGTTAATTGATCCCAAAGTTACCAATAATTGATTTAATAATTAATTTTGAGGTTGTTACAACATGTTTGGAATGCGCTGTAAAGAGAGACAATTAAATTTATAAAAAAATTTAATAGTCGTCATCGATTTTTATTTTATTGAAAAAATAATTAAAAAAATCTTTTTTTATTAAGAAAACTAGTCTTTAAAATTGAAATTAGGTTCGGAATTTTAATTATGTATAAGGAAGAGTAAGAACTTAATCCTACTAAACTTTTGATATATCTATCATGAGACGATTGCCACAAAACTAATTGTGTAAATTAATAACTTTCAAAAATATTTATTTTATCCCTTAAACAAAAATAACTAATAACGCATAGCTATAAAAAAGAATTAAATTAATAAAAATATTTATAATTTTTAGCTTGCTTTGTGTGCCTACGTATCTTCACATATAATGAGAAGTTAAGGTTACGTAATTCTTGTAGAATATGCTTGCGTGTTAAAGAATTTTAAGAAAAATTAAGAATTGATAAAAATGCTAAATTGATTGCTTGAATGTAAAAGGAAGTGATTGATTATGTTTATTAATTTGATTATTAACAGATTTATATAGGATTGAGTTTTGGATTAATGACAAAACTATTCTAAAGTAAGTTAGGGAGACTTACTAGGAGATGTTCACATCTCCATCAATTTCAGCTCTTTCTTCCTCTCCTTACGTGTGTACGTGCTCTCTCTAGTCTCTATCCCTCTCTAAAATTCTATCAATGTCTATTTAATTTTTTAATTAAATCTCAATTAAAGCAAATTTTTTTATTAATATTTAATCAAAATTAATCTCCACAATTAAATCTTAATTAAAGTTAATTTTTTATTACTATTTAATTAAATTTAAATTTAAAATTCAAACTAATTAATAACTTTGCCTCCTAAATCAAATTATTTAATTAATTATTATTTTTTTATTGGGCTTGGGCTTTGTCTTGAGTAAAATTAAGGATATCAATGGATATAGAGATCTAAGAATAATTAAGAGATTAGATTTATAATTTTTAACGTGAGTCATGAATTTGAATCATTATTAATATTTTTTATTTTTTTATTTTTTTTAAAATAATTCTATAAATTTGAACAAAATATAATATTTTCAAAAACCATTTGATTTTAAATAAACGTGTTAACGTTAGGAGCGTAAGCTATATACTTCATAACGTTGCGTATTGTTTCTTTATTATGAAAAATTATTTTATATTATATACAATAATTTTATTTCATTGTTCGTTTTTTAATAAATAAATTATATCAAATCTATGGAAATTAAATCAAGTTAATTTTTGATACTTTCAAAAAAAGTTTATTTCTTAAAACAATTTTAAAGATTTTTTTTAAGTTGATGACATTCTAAATTTCATATTTTAATGTAATAATGAAAATTTATTTAATGTGTGAATTTAAATGACAATAATTTATGTACCGAAAATGTACCGAAAAAGAAAGGCAATAATTTGAGACAAAGGTGTGCTAAAGGAACTATTTCAGTGTTTCCAGCTCCTCACGCCGGCGTCTGCCTCTCTAGACTGCAACTTGAGTGTATCGTACACCACCACCCCATTTCCACTCTTTTCAGCGGAGCTATGGCAGTTTTCCGTCTGAAGCACTTCAAATGGAATCCTCTCATTATCCGCACCTTCAGCTCCTCACCCACCGGTCTCTATGGATTCCGCCATTTGAAGACCCCAAAAGGCTTCGAAACATTCGTCGATGAAGCTATTGAAAGGTAACCAATACAGAAAAAAAAAATTGTTTGTTCCCATGGTGGGTCTTGTTGAGCAAGTGGATTGTTATGGGTTGTTTTGGATTGCAGCAACCCATTGCATTGTAATCTTAGAAACGCTTTTTTTTTTTGTTTTTGGTTTTTTGGGGTTTTCGTTCCCTGTAATCTTTCTTTGATATTACTGGGAAGACGTAGCTAAATAGGTGGACTTCGTTTTAGTTACTTGTATGAGCTTTGTGTATAAGAGTTCCTGTTGATGAGTTTTAGCTCTTGCAGAAGCAGAAGGCATCAAGTTACAAGGGAAAATATTATTACTATTGTGTTTTCTAATACGTTGGCCAATACATTATCATGGCTTTTTTTGTTCCTTCTTTTGTTTTTTTTAATCTTTTGACTAAATAAATGGTTTTACTGAACTCACGAGTTATGTTTGTCAGGTCTGGAGAACTCGTTACTTACATCTCTACAATGCCATCAGCTGCAGAAATAATGCGAGCAATGGATGAGATTTCTGACACAGTATGTTTGGATTCCTGGCTTTTACTTGTAGTCATTGACTCTTAACTCTAGTGTTATTCTGCAAGTACTTGGAATTACTCAGTTTATTTGATGTGTCAGGTCTGTTCTGTTGTTGACTCTGCAGAACTGTGTAGGCATACCCATCCAGACAGGTTCTTTCCAGATTTTTCAATTATAAATTGGTTTCTTTTTTTCTTTTTTTCTTTAAATTAATTCATGGTCTGATTTTCTTGTATAGTAAGTGACAAGTTCCTTGACTCTCAGATCAGTCATTCTTCTTATATAAGTTCATTATATTTTTTTGGTAAATCAGAGAATTTGTTGAGCAGGCCAGCAAGGCATCGATGAGAATTAATGAATATCTACATGTGAGGTGACGGGTGATGCTCACTGCTTGTTTTCCTTTGTTTCTTTTTCATATTAATGCCTGTAACAAGATCAGATTTAGTTGTTTTCATTTCTTTTGGTAAATAATCAATCTTTGTAAAAATAAACACCCCAAGATCCATATAAAACAATATTTTGAAACAGCATAGCCTAAGAAAAAGAAAAGATAATATATTGTTAATTTGTTATATTAACTATTAAGAGCTTGGTCATGTGCATACTTCAATGACATGCACCTTCTATGTACAAATATGTTCCTACTTCCTAATGATAATGTTGACGAACATAAGAGGACTAAGATAGCAAGCTGAATGATTTTTATGTGAGCTTAAATGGATATTCACAACTTGGTAGACTATAATTTGGTTACAGGATCTTCGTGAGGAGAAGATGCAACCTCTGCTTGTTTGCTTTGTAGGATTGAATTCCCTCATGCAGTAAATTTGGTCAAATACAGAGGGGGACAAGCAGGAGTGCTGGCTCTCCCACACTTTGCAGTTTCCTATTAGGTTCATATGTAAATTAATTAGTGTAAAACTCTCCTGTTCATTTATGTTGGCCCCCTGTTCCAATCCACTCCATGTCATCACTCAATAAGTTTTAATTAATTGTTAGGTCCATTTTCTTTTGTGTTAAAAGTCTAGCCAATAATTTAGCTTTAGTTCAAGAAAAACTCCAATGTCTTACTTTGTTATTTAGAAGACGAAATAGGAGAATTGTAACTTTATGATGTGTAATTCATTTTTCAGTTTAATTTTTTTCTTTCAGGAAATCATCTTTCTTTACTTTTCTCTTGTATCATTAATACTTTATGTTTCTTCACATTTACTTTCTACTATAACAAGTCAAGAAATAAAGTTGAATAAAATAACAAAATAGGTCACTATAGGTGGGGTTTTACTACTTGATTCAACAACTAAACAAGGTTTTGTAATGTCTGGCCTTGAAATATGGCCTGTGAAGGGATTTAAATTGAAGATAAGTACTTTTAAATATTAAAACAAGACAGAGATATGACCTAGACTTCTCATTTAGAGTCCGTTAGACATCACACAACCAAGAAGATAGCATGCTGATTAAAACTTGCAAACTGATCATAATTTGAAAGAAAGCATTTCCTAAAACATAACCCATGAAAGAGTTGGACTCTTCACTTTAGTCCTATCAATAACATGTAGACATTAAATTAAGATATAATAAGACCTAGATTACATAAAGTCTAATCCCAATTCAGGCACATAAGTATTCTTCTCTTTGCTATGTAGTATCTTAACACAAATCATGATCTCTATGATGCGGTGAATAAAGCTGAGCGAGAATATCATATGCTTTACCGAGGAAGCTCAAAGGGGAGTTAGAAACTTACGTGTTGACTTTGAAAGGGGTGGAATTCATCTTTGCACTGGTAACCATATTACTTCTAGTGCCATGTGATGTTCTCAAAAAACAATGTAGGGAACCTTTTATCTTTAAAAGTTTTTTATATGATGCAATTTGTTTGCAGAGAAATTAGATCAAGTGAATATGCTAAATATTGAAATTTCTCAGCTATGCAGAGAGTAAGTATGTTTATAACTGATATTTATGTGTTGGTTGACACTTCTTTTGCTGGTGCAAATTGAATCATTTGTTTTAGTGGAAGCAGTCTGTTTCTCAAACAGTATGTTCTTATTTCTAGTATTTTTGCTGCCTCATTTTTATATTTGTTGGTAAATTGGTACCATGTAAAGAAAATCACTCCTTAATGCTACATACCAAATGACTAAAGGATTACATGCTTCAAAAATTTGTCTTCCAAAACATTAATATCATGAACTTCTATAGGGGAATCACATGAACAAATCTGCTTAGATTGAAATTTCTTTGATATGCTTAGAGTAATTGTACAATTTATAAACAGTACAACAACAACAAGAACAATAACAACCAAGCCTTATCTCACTAGGTGGAGTTAGCAACATGGACCAATCGACGCCATAGGGCTAAATATAAAATCTAACTTTCAGTAAACCATTCAGAGCAATGTCTTTTTCAATAGTTTCTCCTGATGATTTTTTAGGTCTTCCTCTACCCCTTTTAATCGGACTACCTTCCTCTCGCATGACCAGACAACCTTAGGTGAGTTTCCGCTATCTTCTCCTTAATAGATGCTACTCCAACTTTCTCTCGATAGATTCGTTTTTTATCTCATCTTGTCTTGTATGTCCACTCATCCATCTCCGCATTCTCATCTCCACTACACTTACATTTTTGCTATTGTTGGCACTTCACTACCCAACACTCACTACCATAGAGCATTGCAAGTCTTATAGCTGTCTTGTAGAATTTTCCTTTGAGTTTAATTGGCATTTTGTAACATGGATCCAAGATACCTAGACCATCCAACTTGTGGTATAATGTTATTTCCAATTTTCGCCTTCAAAACGTTGCTAACTCGGGTCATACTGGAGTTGTAATCCATATACTTTGTCTTACTCCTGTATGGACTCAAGTTTAGAATTTAGTCCTTCTTGACTCATCAACTGGGACAATATCATTTGCAAAAAGCATACATTTACGCACTGGCTCTTGGATGCACCCAATAAGTACATCCAATACCAAGGTAGAAAGGCATGAACTCAAAGTTGACCCTTGGTGCACACCTATTATTATAGGAAATCCTCTGTTACATGTCCCTGAGTTCACAAACTAGTTGTTTCCCCAGCATACATATTCTTTTATAGCTCAAATATATGCGATATGAACTCCTTTCTTCTCTAAAGCCTTTCATAGACTTCTTGTGGCACCGTATCATAGGCTTTTTTTTTTAAATCAATTAAGACTGTATGAAAGTCTTTTTGTTTCCTTCTGTAACTTTCCATCAAAACACACAATAGGTATATAACAAAATTGTTTTTCTGATATGCATGTTTCTTGTCTTAATCTACTATCAATTAATCTTTCCCATAGTTTCATAGTGTGGCTCATGTGCATGTTCCCTCTGTAGTTTTCACAATTTTGTATGTCTCCTTAATTTTAGTAAACAAGTATCAAAGTGCACATCCTCCACTCAACTCGCGTTTTCATAGACCTCGTCTCATTAAACAACTTTGTAAGCTAAGTTATACCTTTCACCCCTAAACACTTCCGTACTTCAATAGGTATATTATCTAGACCAACTGTATTATCACTGTCCATATTTTTTAGTGCTTATTTTACTTGACGTTCTTGAATTTTGCAGTTAAACGTATAATTTTGATAATCCTCTCTAGTCATTAAACTCTCCAAAGTCTATTGTTATTATATGCCCTTCATTGAATAGCTTGTAGAAATAATACTCCATCTTTCCTTGATATCTTGCTCAGTTACCAAAACCTTTATATCTTCATTCTGAATGCATTTCACTTAATCTAAATATCTTGCTTTCCTTTCTCTTCCCTTTGCCTAGGTAATTGCCTTGGTATCTTTCCTAGCTACTTGATACTTTTCCCTGTTTTTAGCACTTTTACAAAGGTGCAATGCTTTCAAGAACTCTTTTTTAATTGTAACCTTCTATTGAACACTTCTCACCATCATGATTCGTTACTTTTAGGGCCAATCCTTTTTGATTCACCAAGACCTACTTTGTCTACCCTCCAAAACCCCCTTGGCCATCTCTTCTCACATAAGGTTGACACTCCCTTGTGTTTCGCAAATCCCTTCTAAAAGATTTTTCCTAAACACTAATTGTTTCCCCCCTTTTTGAAGTTGACAAAGCACAAGGGGGAGGGCGTGAATTGTGTTCTAAAACTTTTAACTTTTTCTGCAGATACAAGCAATCTTCTCAAGTTCTAAGACTTGGAGTTGAGAAGGGTCAGTAAATTCAGTAAGAAACTTGAGAAGATAAAGTATTAGACTGAGATGGGTTATTCTTCTCAACTATGTTTGAGCTTCGAAGATATCAACAAGTTAATCTAGATGAATATACATTTACACAGAAGCTAAATAATATTTTGAAAGTTATAAGTATGAGTTACAAAGCTCTGTTAAACTTCAGAAATCAGTAGTGAGTGTCAAAATAACATTATGACTTATAATAACTTTCTCAATTTCTTTTGCTCGTCAAGGAGTCTTCTCAAGTATCTTTCTTCTTAAGATTGCATCAGACATGACTTAACTTCGTCTTTTAGACTTCTAATCTCGTCTTGTGATGGAAATCTCCTTTCTTGAGAAGGATATGAGTTAGTTCAAGTGCTTTACTAGAAACAGAATGCTTGGGCCACTGTGCTCAACTACTGAGGCAAGCTTCTTATCAGTTTTGAGGCTCAAAGCTTCTCATCTGGATCTTTCTCATAACAAGATTTACTCACACTTTCAACAGCTCAACAAATTGTTAGTGCATAATCCAGAATATAGTTTTTTAATCATAAAAAATTATAAAAACAAGATTTTAACTGGGAATTCTGATCATACACCTTTAAATCCTACCACTTAATCATTGAGTTTATAGCTTCTTGATTACTCGTTTTTTTACTCTTAGCAAGCACATCAAGAACCAAAACCCTGGTATGACTCTGCAATCCTTGCAAATCCTTCTTAACGATATATAGGCAACAATTCATTAATTTCCTTGCCATTTACTACTGGTGTAATTTAAAATCTTTCTGCTAAGTGAAGTTCAAAAGTGGCATTTTCTGAAACTGTATTTCTCTGGTTCCTACATCCTTATGCCCCTTATTATTGTTAATTATCTAGTGTTATTTGTAGAGAAAAATCTTGTCGAACACCAACTGGCATATGGCAAAAGGTTGACAATTTATATTTGTTATTATTATGATGATGGTTATTATTATTTTGGTCTTTTGAGTTATTGCCGGGCAACAAAGTGAAGTTTTTTATTTAAATAATACTAATTCATGAATCCATATATTCCATAAACTTGCATTGATAAAAGTTATCATATGTTTTTTCTCTTGTTTATTAAATTCCTACAAGAGAATTGAGATTTTTGTGGTAGGTTAGTTATTGGATCCGGATGCATGGTGACCTTAAATAATTTGTTTAAGTTTTGAAAATTTTAATTTACAGAAAGATTGGTTTGTTGAAGCCTTGGTATCTTTTGTCATAAGTTAAATATTGCTTCCTAATACCCTTAAAATTATATTTTTACATATTCAAAGACAACATCCACCACAAATCTGCAGCATCAATGCCATTATTTTAAAATTTCAAGGATGCCATTATCTCTAAGACCAGACAGTTACTGTTGCCCTTCCTTTTCTTCTGTCCGTTAATGATATGTTTTACTTGTACTCTTGAAAAATGTTTATAGTTGTTAGGGGAATTAAATTTTATTATGCAACATTTATAGCCTATTGGCTGCCTGTTTTAGAAAGATTTGAATTTTACTTGGTGACATTTGTTCTGTAATTGAATGGAGTTGATAGTACTTGTGAAATGTTTCCATTTGTGAATTCAGTCATTGTTTCGTTACTTTTACTCCCAGAAAGTAAATTATGCCATGTTTAAATTAGACCTATACTGGCTGTGCTCTTGATCTGTTTGCATTTGGTTTGGTTAGGTACAATAAAAATATTGTCATGGACCCAGGATCTGTCGATATCTATCCTTCATCTCGCATCCCCAAAAATATGCACTATCTTGTTAAGCCTATCTATCGGTCAGCATCTTTAATAACCAAGGATTTATCAAGGTCCAGGGATACCCTTAAAGAGAAAGGATTTCAAATTACAACGGATCCACAAACTGTTGCTTCCATGCTACAATTGTCATCAAATGATGAGGTAGTTTCTGTTTGATGATTTGGAAATTTACCCTGATATTTTGATACTCGTGATAAAGAGTATCTATGAGTCTTAGTAATGAGTGTCCTGTAAGTTTAGATAAACTGGAAAACAATTTGGGATCATATCTAATCTTCTTAGAAACTGCCAATTCTAGACTCCATGGTACTGATAAATTTTGCTGGTATTCTCGAATGAGTTTAAGTAATGAACCTAACTAATTTTGTGTGCTTCTCTCTTTGTATTTTCAGGTTAGGAAAATGGTATATATACAAGGAAATTCTGTTCCACATGCCAATATTGATGTTCTCAAGAGGCTTATATCTGCTCGCCACAAGCTAGCTCAGGTCTATATCTCACTAAGGCACTCTGACTTTCTTGAAATTCTTTGTCTGTGTCTTCATAAGGAACCCTGACTCTTGTTGAATCCTTTGTTTGGTGCTATAGCACAAGTGTCTACATTGCCTCTTTTATTCATTCCATGTGACTGTTTAGTGCACATGATTACTAGATCCCCATCATATTTCTATATGACTATAGCTATGTGAGCACATTCGATATTTGTGTTTGTTTTGAGTTAGTAGTTTGGCTTCTTCGAGGCCAACATTTTTTATTCAATGAAAAAAGTGGTTAGAATGTTATCCATATTGACTTGGCTTGATGGTTTTAACAATTATTTCATATCAAAGCTTATTATTTCTTTTTTTATGACTTCATAACCCATTGATTTCACCATGTGGTTATTTGATCCAGATAATGGGGTGTAAATCTTATGCTGAATTTGCTGTGAAGCCTAACATGGCTTCATCACCAAAAGTTGTATTGTCATTTTTACTTGAGATGAGCAAGATGGTCCGGGCTAAGGCTAACGAGGTATAAGCTTCCTTCGATGCATACTTTCCAGGGCAGGAAGGTGTTATATTCATCATGGCTTGTGCTTGTACATCAATAAGGATTTTTTTTTCCTTACAATATTAGGAGTTTAAGTTAATTAGGAAATTCAAGAGAGAGAAGTGCGGTCAAACTTATGGAGATGTAAGGCCATGGGATGAGGCCTACTACATGACAATGATGAAGTCTTCTGCTTATAAATTGGACTCTTCGGTAAATATAATATAACTGCAAGTTTTGTTTGTCATTTATGCATACTTGGGTATGCATTTTTCACATTAATGTAAGGATCATGTATGCAGGTTGTAGCGTCATATTTTTCCTTGTCAAACTGTATTGAGGGTTTGAAGGTGCTGGTGCAGTCATTGTTTGGTGCAACCTTTCATAGCATCCCTCTAGCACCAGGTGAATCATGGCATCCACAAGTGCTCAAATTGTCTCTTCATCATCCTGAAGAGGTATTTAGTGTAGAAGTCTTTCTGACTTATAATGAATTTGGATACAACGGATAAAACTCTAAAATATTGTGATAGAAACTTTCAAGTCAGAGACAATGATGTTTCTATATTTTTAGCTTTTTTGTATAAAGCTTATGCATTCAATATTGATTTTCAATTCGTATCCAGTAAATTTTATGGCAATATATTTTCATTTTTATGTTATGGATGCTTCTAGATGCTATTATATCTACATTTCAGAAGTAACAAGGAAGATCAAATTAATGAATAGAAGAAGAAAATGAAGAAATATGTTTAGAATTCATGTTTATTGGAAGCAAGCATGCAACTGGTCTTTCAATTATTAATGACTGGATAAAACCAACACATAACTTCTCGTGTTAAATTGTAGAGGTCCCCTTTAAATCAAACAATTCCATTGCATTGATTAACATTGAATGTGCTATAGTGTTCATTATGCCAGGAATATCATGAACTGTTGAAATGGGTCAAGATACCCTGCTTTAGCTTCAAGCATCTATTTGATAGTTAAATATCCCTCTTATATAATAGAATCAAAGAATTAGTAAATACGTTCTCTCCAGTCACCATAATGGAAATGGGCTAGGGTTATGAACTTATAATCTATAAAACAATGATAAACTCAATTGCATGATTTTCTTTCATTCAATACCGGAGGAGACTAGAATGGGGTTCTATACATATAGATACCTCCATAATTTTACTCCATTTATGATTCGGAATTGGCGTAGTTCCTTCATCATTTTGTTCCGTCCATAGGCATAGTCTCTCTTGTTATTTTGGACCCTATCACATCTTTTGGCACTTACGTAGTAGTTTTTAGGTATTATTATTGAGATAAATAATGACATAGGCACACAAAAGAAAAATTACCCTCGAACTAATTTTCGAAAACAAAAAAGGCTAGGACTACAACAACAATAATAATAACCAAGCCTTATTCGGTTATTCCCATTGAGTAGGGTCAGCTACATGGTTTCTATCACACCATTGTACTTGATCCTATATCATAGATTCATTAAGCCCCATGAACCCTAAATCCTTCTTAGTAGTTTCTCAACATGTCTTTCCCTTAAGGGGAAACATTTGTAACTTCACATCTTCTTACCAGGGCCTGTGTTGGTTGTTCTCTTACATGCCCAAACCATCTCCCTAAGTGATCACATTCCTAATCTTATCCATCTTGGTATACCCACTACCATTGCAACATTCTCATTTATGTGTCCTTTATCTTCTATTCATGATTGCAATTCCAGCATTCAAATCCATACAACATTGCGGGTCTAACTATGGTTCACTAAAACTTTCCCTTCCATTGTATAGACACTCTATAGTCATACAAAAGACCCAAGGCACTTCTCCACTTCATCCATCCTGCTTGAATACAATGTGTGACATTGTTAACAATCCCTCCGTCATTTTGTATGATAGACCCAAAGTATCTGATGCTCTCAGTTTTTGATACTTCTTTATCCTCAATTCTTATTATCGAATCATCCACTATCCTTCGCTAGCTGAAGTCACTGAACTTAAATTTCATATATTTGTCTTTGATATACTCAATTCAACTCCCTTATTCTCTAAGTCATTTTTCCTCAACTCCAACTTAAACATTTTCTCTCTCTTTCATTTTATCCACCAAAATGATATCATTAGGAAAACACATGCACCAAGCCACTTCATCTTGAATATGCCTAGTGAGTTTATCAATTATGAGTGAAAAAGGTACAGGGTTAATGATAAACCTTGATGCAAACCTACTTGTATTGAAAACTCTTTGCTTACACTACTCGGTGTCTGAACATTTGTCATTGCTTCATCATACAAATCCTTGATTGCTTGAATGTGTGCTACAAAAATTCCCTTGCGTTGCAAAACTCTCCAGAGAATCTCTCTTAACATTTCTGAACATCTACATATATCATGTGAATATCTTGTTTTTTTACACTGCAGTAGATTGCCTTAGTGGTTGATCTTCCAGGCATGAATCCTAACTAGTTTTCTGATACACTGGTCTCCTTCCTTAACCTCATTTCTATCACTCATTCCCTACATACATCGAGTGACTTATCAACTTGATTCCTGTAAGGTTAGCACAATTTTGGATATACCCTTTGTCCTTAAAAAGTGGCAGCAAGATGTTTTTCCTTCTTTCATTGGGCATTTTTTCATTTTCACTATCTAAGCTTTGTAAGCCAAGTTATTCCTTCTTCTCCAATGCATTTCCATACTTCAATCAGGATCCCATCTAGCCTTACTGCCATCCCTATCTTCATCTTCGTAGGGCTTCCTCCACCTCATCTTCACTAATCCTTTGGTAGCATGCAACATTGCCTTATGAAAACTGACGTTTGCTAAATCCAATCAAACATTTGATACTTAATTGAAAAGCTTACAAAAATAGCTCCTCCATCTTCTCCTGATTGCATCTTTGACCAACACCTTGTTTTCTTCATCTTTAATATACTTAATTTGAGTTAGGTTCTTAGTTTTTCTTTCTTTCTCCTTTTGACCCTCAGTGTCCAATTGTCAATAAAATTCCTCGAATGCTGTAACTTTTGCCTCACTCATGGCCTTTTTAGCTTGTTTTTTTTGTTAGCTTGTACTTTTCCAAGGTTTCTTCACTTCTACATTTGTACAAAGCTTTATAACAAGCTTTTTTTTTTTTCCTGTACTTCTGTCTTACATCACCATGTTTCTTTAGGTGTAGGGGTGTAACCCTTTGTTTCTCCTAACACCTTAGCTATATTATGTATCTGAGTAGCCATGCCATTCCATCTAGAATAATGTCCTCTTCCATCTCCCAATCATCTTGTTCTAGCATCTCTTTCTTGAAAGAGATCATTTGGTTACCTTTTGAATTCCACCACTTAATATTTAGATCTGCATGTGTTTTCTGCCTCATCTTATAATCTTTCATGAGTACATCTAACACCTAAGCCTAGGTTTGGTGGTTAAACACTCCCCAGGTATGACTTTGCAATTCCTTACAAACTCGGTGATCCATCCTTGTTGTGAGGAAAAAAATCAATTTGTCTTTGAGGTTCCACTTTTGAAAGTAACAACATGCTCCTACTTTTTCTCAAAGAAGGTATTAGCTGACATCAAATCATAGGCTATTACGAAGTCCAAAATAGTCTCTCTCCTTGTTTCTTTCTCCAATTCCATAGCCGCCTTGGACCATCGCATAATTTTCTGCTTCTCTCCCCACATATGCATTTAGATCCCCTACAATAAAGATTTTTTCTCCTAGTGGGATGGATTGGATCATCCCCTCTAGATCCTCCCAGAAACTAGCTTTGGTCTTAGCATCTAGTCCAACTTGAGGGGCATACACACAATATTTAGTGTTTCCTTCCTATGACCTAGCTTTATGGCATTGATCCAATAACCTTTTCTTTTCACATCCACCACTTCCTCCTTAAGCTAAAAAATACTATAGACTCTTTAAGAAAAAGTCAAATAAACTCCTTTGGGTCGGTCCATTGTCAGTTTGTGTTCCTGTAGTTTGAAAAGTGTCATTTGGCCCCTGTTGTTTTGTCCATTAATACTTGAACCTCTTTTTGCGTATATTGCAATGGAAACTGATGATTGGCCATACCATGGTGGGGTTATCTGGCATCAGACTAGGGTAGGGAGGAGTGATAATTTATCTAGTCACTGGTTAAGCACACATGAATGAAATATTTCAATACTCTTTCTTTTTGTACTTTAACCCCTGTTCTGCCTTAGTTCCTTTGAATGTCTTGCTTGCCTGATTAAGTGTTTCCATTATCTTTATATCTTCCTTGATTGTACCTAGATTTTATGACTTTGGACCTTATTTCATATATGTGTGCTGCAAAAGATCTGATCTCTCACAAGTAATTACATTATCACTGAAGATAAGTATCAATTTTGTTCTGCATTTTTTTCAGTCATCAATTTGAATGTAATGAGACTCACTCATTTCAGGGTGACCTGGGATATCTATACCTTGATTTGCACTCAAGGAAGGGAAAATATCCTGGTTGTGCTCATTTTGCGATAAAAGGGGGTCGCAGGATTTCTCAAACAGAATACCAACTTCCAGTATGTGAAGAATTCTTTATTCCTTTCTGTCACTCAAATATGCAGTGCTTTTTAATGTGAAATTATTATTATTTTTAAATAAAGAAGTTATAAGAGAGAAAATAGAAGAGGTACATCCTCCTGTTGAAAGACAAGAGAGTTTAAAAAGAGATACATAACTAAGGAAGAAGGCTGAATAGGCTCTTCAACTTCTTTGATAAAACAAAGTCTGGATAATCTGATTAGTCTTCAAGATATACAAATGAATTGATAGCATTGGAACATCCCTCCAAGCATAGGAAATCTCAGAATTAAAAGTCAGAAATTCAAAGTGTTCTGATGCATGTTCCTAAGTCATTCCACTGAGCATTAAATGCTGACATTGAACTGAGACTATCTGGAACAGACTGTAAAGAAAATATCATAACTAATTCTAGAAAAATCAAAATAAAATGATTCTTGGTTCATTTGAAAGTAGATATGTAGAGCTTTCCAACTAGTACTCATGGGCCGAATTTGGGCTTGGATTGCTTGTCCAAACAGCGGAAAAAAAAATGTGCCTGATTTTGATAATTAGACCACAAAAACAGATGTTAAGCATGGGCCAAATCTTGTGTTAGCTCTTGGTCCTCATCTTGAGATGCTCCTGCATCATGATATAGCATTTTTCACCGATTTTTTTTTGGGGGGGGGGGAGGGGGTGTAAAATATTGCATCTTGGTGCACTTTCTGCCATTCATATTAATAGAAAGCAGAAAACTGAACACCAATTTAATGATGGAAAACCAACTAAAATCCCTTCTCCACTGCTGATATCAAGAAGATATCAATCTTTGAAAAGACAGAAAAGAAAGTGTAGAGACACTGAGGGGCTTGCTTCCTCCCAATCCAGACCTCACTCACAATTTTCCTACCTTTCTCCCCACTCTCCCCCTCTCTTATTCCACTCTCCTTCCCTTTTCCCCTTCCACCTGCCCTCTTATTCCACTCTCCTTCCCTTTTCCAGGGCAGGTGGTTACAATCACAGCCCTCTCCCTTAATTTCCCTCTCAACCTTCACATTCCCCACGTGTTCCAGCATAG
Source organism: Castanospermum australe (assembly GCA_019955255.1). Classification (NCBI taxonomy): domain Eukaryota; kingdom Viridiplantae; phylum Streptophyta; class Magnoliopsida; order Fabales; family Fabaceae; genus Castanospermum; species Castanospermum australe. The sequence continues at coordinate 47,287 of NSJW01000481.1, forward strand.
GAGCATACCTAACACATATCAAACAATCTCCCTATATTTTAATTTATTAATTATGTTATGGGTTTTATATTTTTGAATTGCATCTCATTGGTGATGGACTTTTTATTTTTTTAATTTATTTTTGGATATCTACAAACAAACTACTTGTTATTTACTTATTTTATTTCATGATTTAGCTCCTCTAAAGCGTAAGGTGTACTTAGATAGTAAATTATGCTTGTATAACTGTTGATGAAAAAAATAATAATAAACTGTTTAGATTTTCTTAGACCTGTGTATTGTTATTCAATAAATGAGTATTTTCAAAACATCAAATTTTTTTTTTTTTTAATTATAATGCTAGTCTAAGCACACTTTACGGACTAAAATGAGGAGCCAGACAGTTTATTCTTCTGGAGGTTGGTTGATTCTGATAATTTTGCAGGTTGTAGCCCTTGTGTGTAATTTTTCTGGTTCACGTAATCCATCAGCTGTAAGGCTTAATCATTGGGAAGTGGAAACTCTATTTCATGAGTTTGGGCATGCTCTTCATTCACTGCTTTCAAGAACGGTATTCTTTTGACCTTTTGAATCGGAAGTTGTTGCTTTACAAAATGAGGACAAAGCTATATCAAGTGGTGGAATCAAAGATGTACATTTGGGGAATTCGGGTGGGCGAGGCAATTGAGATATAAATAAATTATCTGTTTTCAAAGTAAAGTATTTTTTCTTTTCAAATGTCTCTTCTATTGTCTTCAACAACTTTGGATATGGAGACTACTCCACTGGTTGAAGACCACATTGACGAATATGGTTTTAAAGAAATTATTGAAATGATATTTAGATTATGTGAGTGATATTTTTAATACATGCTATATTTGTTTAGTGTATCATTAATGTATTATTCTCTTAAGAATGTACAATATGTATTCTAATAATATTATGTTAATGATATTGTATAAATAACAGACATATAACTACATAATATAGTAAGGCTTATTCCTGTTCTAGCAATTTAATGTAATGATAACGCTATTTCTTTCTTTCTTAATTCAAGACTTGGTGTATTGAAATCCCAGGGAATAGCAAGTATTCAGGGTCCGAAGGCAAATGTTTCCCTCAAATACCATAGCTCCTCTGTTGGCTACACTTTATCTTGATGAATTTATAAGATTAACACACTAAACATGTTCAACTATCTGTAACATGTATTATTTATAGCAGTCAAATATCTTTGTCATCAAATTATTCCCGAGGCATAATGCAAGCATTTAATTAATGAAGTTTACTAGAGAATAGAAGGTTTAAATAATGCTGTTGTTTTATTAATGTGATGCTGTCATGTTCTTATTGTAGGACTACCAACATTTTTCAGGCACCAGAGTGGTCCTGGATTTTGCGGAAATACCATCCAACCTCTTTGAGTGAGTAGAAATTTTGCTATTACTTAGATGCTGAGTAGAATGCTAACCCTTTAAATCAAGTTAGTTAAATAAAGTATCAAAGATGTAGTTCAATTGTTTAACTGGATGGTACTTGCTTTAAAGGTATGTAACTGTCTAATTTTCTATTACAGATGTATGCTGGTTTTCTTTAACAGAACTAACCTAATATAAACCCAGTTCTGTAAAATTTTATCTGATTCAGGTTTTAAATTTTTAATTAATAGCATTATCGAAAGTTGTGCATTCATTGGCTATGTACTTTAATGAAAAGGGATTAGCATCATTAATGAAGCAAGAAAAGCAAAAGGAATTTTGTGATTTGAGGATCCTAGGAAAGTAGGTGACTTCTAGATTTGAATGCTAAGTTGGGGTACACTCCGGTGCGTCATCTAACAAATGACGTATTGTGCATTAGTTACAGTAATTTTTTTAAGAAAGTTACAAGCATTTTTAATAAAGTTACAAATTTTAAAAATAAAGTAACCTTGAAACTTTTTAGGTAACTTTATCTTAAAATATTGTAACTTTTTCCAAAATGTTAGTAATTTTTTCAAAGATTAGAGTAATCTCGTATAATGTGCCATTTTTTGGGTGACGCACCTGAGCGGTCTCTTGCTAAGTTAAATAAATATCTAAATGCACCGGATGCTAATATTCTCTTTATGAATTTTAAAAAATAATATCATGTCTAAATATTTTGCCTTAGGGTGTGTTTGATAAAACTCTTAGGTTTATCCCTAAACATTTTTTACTGAAATTTTTGGCGATGAAAAATTAATCACCAAATTTGTAATGTGTGAAAAAAAAATTTCAATTGTTGAAATTGTATTAAAGGAAACTGTTGGCATTTAATATGATAAATAATGCTATACCACAGTAAAATATTATCATTTAATGATTTAAATCAGGAAAGGATTGCTGCTGAACACATTCAGTGACCTCTCGTGCTGAATGATGTATTTTGAGTATGTTTCTGCTATGGAATTAATCTCCTTGATTATGATTGACTTGATATTATTTTTCGTGACAGATACTATGCATGGGATTATCGAGTTTTGAAAACATTTGCTAGACACTATTCAACTGGTGAAGAAATCCCTCAGAACTTGGTCGAGTCAATGCAGGGTGCTAGAGAAATGTTTGCTGCAACTGAACTGCAGCGTCAGGTGTTTTTTTGTTTTCCTTGTTTTTTATTTATGCCTGCATGGGGGACAGGAGGGTGTCCTAAGCAGTATATGATGCCTTATGTTTGTGCTTGTGAGAAAAAATAGCATAATAACGTAGTTTAGTTGTGTTTTTCTGTCAGATCTTCTATGCCTTAGTTGACCAGACAATTTTTGGAGAGCAGCCATTCCGTCTTGGAGATACTAGTTCTGTTGTTGCGGAAATGAAAAGAGCACATACCAGTTGGGAACACGTGGAAGGCACACACTGGGAGACCCGATTTAGTCATCTCCTTAATTATGGTGCAGGTGTGTCTGATGTCTGAACTTTTGTTAAACCCTTGAACCGTATCAATGATGTTGAGCATATGCTGAATTATCAATAAATTCATATGTTCATTTGTATCAACATACGCTAGCTTTTTGAAAAAATAGAACTTGTTGGTTTGAATTAGCAGGTTAGTGATAGACACCTATATGTTAGGAAGAAAAGGGAGTAGGGTGTTAACATTGTCATAGCTGACTGGGTCAACAGGTAGTGACCGGTTATAGGTTTTTGGGGGGTACTTGTATATAAGGAACAAGTTAGCCGAGAGTTAGAAAAGATTTTAGTAGGAGTGAATTGGGAGAGCCTTGGGACCTCTCGAATGTCCTGAAGACTATTGTTAGCAACCTATCTTGTAATTCTTTCATTCAGCTCCTTTGCTCTGTTGTCCCATTGATAGCAGAACAGTAGAGGAAGAATAACAGTACATACTTTTGGGTCTTATCCTTGCTATTCTCTGGTCCAGTGCTATCAGTTAGATCTGGATATAGCTGATTTCCCATGGATAAACTGCTTCCTCTGTGTTGTGCTTCAACAAGCTGTGCATTATGCATTTAATTTTTAATTTTAAAATAAGGATCAGATGCTACTTCATTTTTAATAGTCTGATGCCAGAGGCTTTTGCATATTAGATGTTTTTTTATAGTTTAATTATCTTGTGAATGCCACCAATACTTGCTTACCTGCAGCTTGAAAATTTTCATTTCTTGATCTTCTAGTTGATCGTTTCAATCCCAACTAGGGGTGCTTATTTAGAGCAAAGAGCATCATATTTTTACCATAGTAAAGAGCCCTTTTAGATGCATTACATATTGAAATTATTTTTAATTTTAATGGAATATTTTATTAAACCTGTTTTCTATTTCGAGCAGGGTATTATAGCTACCTGTATGCCAAATGTTTTGCTGCTACCATATGGAAGAAGTTGTGCCAGGAGGATCCGCTATCACTAACTACAGGATGTGCTCTAAGAACGAAATTCTTACAGCATGGAGGAGCCAGAGAACCGGCTGCTTTGTTAAATGATCTAGTAGGGGGTGGGATACTTAGGCATTGTGATGGAGGGATAACCCCTGATATTGCAAGTCTTTGTGATGAAATGAAACTGGTTGAAGAAATTGGGCAGGACCCAACCAAATCCAAGGGACAGAGATATTGAGAGGGACTTGTAAAAAATGAGGCCTTAACTAGATTGAGTTCTGCGAGGCTTTTCGCATGTCAATGGTAAATCCCTGTTGTTGGGAAAAGTCCTGAATCCCCAAACTAACAAGCACAAAATAACCTATGGTAGCTTGGCTTGTTTTGGGCGACTCAAGTGACAGTATGACACCATTTCACGTGTCAATCACACATCCACACGCACACTACAGGTAAAATAACATAAACATTTCTACACAGCACATTTCAAACACAGGCTGGACATGCAGCAAACGTTTGCATACATCTCACAGAATTGAGGAAAATCTGTAGCTTCAACAAAGTTGGTCTGTTTGATTCTGAGAAACAATGGATTACGCAGAAATATCCAGGAAAAACTCAGATTTTGAATCTCTTTCCTCTTGAGGATATTATATTTTTTGGACCCTGATAAAGAATTCTTTCATAGTTGGAACCTGGAGTTACAGATATACTTCTGGTTTTGGGGTACGAATATGTAACAGGGTGCTATAACTTGATATTTTTGTCTTTGCTGCTGTTTTTCTAATTTAACCTTAGTTCAATGATGTTATAATTTTCTCCCAAGGTAGCCTGCAAGATGGATGGAATGGAATTACTAGAGCATCTGGCTGGATTGTGATTTTCAGGAGGAAAAGGAGTGAGCGATGAGTTCATTCTGACACAGGAGAGGAGTTAGACTAATTGGGGGGGTCAAAAGAAAAATTCTCATTGATGGGGGCTGAAATAAGATATATTTTTTTTTTGAAAAATTTTTTCATTAGAAATTGTAGAGTTTAAAAAAAAATTCCTCCTTGACAATGAGGCTACGCCCGTTTTGACAATCGAATCACTAAGTTGGAGAGAAAATAGTTACTGGGAGTCAATGGACCTGGTGAGTATTCAGTAAATTGTGTCATACTTGAGCAGCGAAGGGGCATGGCATAGAATTTTTAATGGTATTAAGGGTGTGTTTAAAATTATAAAAATTAAAATTAAAATTAAATTGAATTCAAAATTAATTTTTATTTTTGAAATTTATTTTAAAAATTATGATTTGAATTGATTTAGAAATTAATTTTTATGTTTGGAATATATAAAAAAAATTGAATTGATTTTATTTTAAAAAAGTTATATTTTTACATTTATAATAATATAATTATTATATCTTTCTTAAGAGTATAATAATAAATATATATAAAATTTATTAAAATTTATTAAAATTTTCTCATTTTTTAAAAAAATTTTAAACTAACCTAATTAAAATTTATTAAATTTTTATAAATTTTTAAATTATATTAATTTTCATTTGATAAATTTTTAAATAAAAAATTTAATTTACAAATAAAATTAAGTAATAAAATTTATTATTTTAAATACACCCTAAATTACCAGTTATTCATTTAAAATGGATTAGGATTGGGCATTGGGTCACATGGTAGGGCTACATGGTAGAATCATTGAGTGTGAAGGTGCTAGAGGGATATCCAGTGACGTGACTTGGTGCCATTCATTGTAATATGGTTAATGGTTTGATGATGCCTTGACATTCATGTAGGTGCCAATGTGCCACCATGGGAAAAAAGTTTAATGTACTCTCAAAATATTACACTCAAGGGTTGAGATTTATCTTAAATTTTATTATTTAATTTTTTATATTCAATTCAACTATCTGAATAGTTATGCTATTTAGGTTGTTGAATTCCAAACTAGTAAGGAAACAATTACCAACCTCAAGTTTAGACCGTCTGAATTTGCCAGGTTTCCAAGACCTTCAAAAATGTTATTCCACTCGCAATGGTTTGAGATCCAATTACATGAACTAGATCTAACTTTTCCACAATAAATGCAATTTCACCAACATGGAAAACTTAAGACTCACTACTCTCTCATAGAATAGAGAATTGCTCTCCGTAAAATTGTTGTTGGATGATATTCTCTCAACTGTCTTTATATAGATAGTTAGATAGTCTCCTTGTTTAAATCAAATTTTATCTCTACTAGGATAAGAGTCCTATCATATCTCATCACCAATATCTCTTTAATTAATTCAAACAAATTTGAATTAATTATCCATAATATTTAATCTTATAGGTATAGGCCAGCCTATCATTGGCCCCCCATCTAAAATGGGTATATGACCCAATAGCTCATTACGGCTAATATCTCCCACTTGCACATGATGGGATGAGATAATTTGTTAGACATCACAATTTAGAATATTAAAGCAATCTTGGTCTCCTTTGGCATTCATATAGATAATTATTCTGCCTGATCGTTTTGAGCACAATGGGGAGCTCATACATTAAGACACCTTTATCTAAAGGGCTAGCATAGAGATATCAACCCTCTATTTAAAATAATGCCACATATGCCCTAAATTCTCTTTTACTCACTTCATTTGGCATCTCTAATCCCTCATGAGTTTCAATAAAACTCAAAGCATGCCTTCTTTTAAAATTCTCAAAGCATAATATTCACAATTATGTCACCTTTTTAAAAGGCTTCATAATGGACTAGTCTTGAATACATGCATGGACAATACTATATTATATTTTAAAGTGATCTTCCCTTGCCCACATACCATGTTGATCAAGGCTAGCCGCTTTCCTAGTTATGTTCCTTCAAGTCAAATTATCATAACTCAAGGAAACAATGCTAAAGTAGCAATCACCAACCAATCTCTCCATGATATTGTCAAAAGTCATGAGGGCATATTTAAGGCCTAGATGTCCATATAAGACTCACACAGTGATGAATTAGGGATCCATTCATCCGCTTCTTATTGTATGGTCATATTTTGCACATGTAGTATGAATTACACGTTTACAATGAAACTCTTTTCTCAAGAGCGTATGTCGATTTTTTTTTTTAATTTTGACTGGATAGATCTTAGTCCAAACACGCGGTGTTTGACTTGAGACCTCAATTCGCTTCCTCATCCTTTGGCGCACAGAAGAGGTCTCACATCTGGCTATAAGTTATATGGATAGTGGGTGTCCATATTTCGGTCCATGGTATAGTTCCATCTCGAACCTGTTCTTGGTCTGTTACCAAGGCGACATTTGCATATTTATGTTCCAGCTAGCTTGCCCTTTATGGCACTTTTTAGCTTGCCATATATGGCACTTTGAAACACCAATATCTCATCTTTGTTTGCTTCTTTAAGCAACAAAGGTGGTAGCTCATGTGAGAGAGCCTACCTCATTTTTCTATACGACATACTCATATTGTGTATACATTTATTTATCTAAACCAAAATAGATAAAAAGAATGTTATTATGAATGTGAAAAATGTTCATGAATCACAACATCTATATTATGACATGTCATATCCTACGCAAACCCAAAGGACTTCACATGATTCACTTACAGATCCTTGGTTATGTCCTTGGTAAATAGATCAGCAATGATATCAGACATAGGAATATACTGTAAAATAACTTTCTTTGTGCAATTATGTCCCTAATAAAATTTTATACTTAATGTCTATATGCTTGGTCTTGCAATGGTACTTGGGGTCCTTGGTGTAAACTATTGGCAACTTGGCCATCACAATAGACAACAATAGGGCCTATAGTGTAGCCTTGGAGTGCTTGGGGTCACTTAAACATTACCTTGGCCTTTCGGATCAGAAAAACTTTGATAAATTTGACCATTTGACCATAAAGTAAAAAACAGTTCAAAGGAAAGCAAACTTAACGACAAAATTAAATGATAACGAACAAACTAGAGTTATTATCATCCCTTGAAGCTTCAAGGAGTGTTTGGGGTTACTCAAACATTGCCTAGGCCTTTAAAATCACCAAAACCTTGCAAAGATTTATCATTTGACCATTAAGTCAAAGATAGATCAAAAGGAAGCAAACTTAATGACTAAGTTACATGAGAAGGAAGAAGGTAGATATATTTTCCCACCTTGAAGCTTCAAGGAGTGCATTAGGCCACTCAAACATTACCTAAGCCTTTTGGATTACAAAAACTTTGCTAAGTTTGGCCATTTCACCAGAAAGTCAAAGATATATCAAAAGGAGGTAAATTTAACAGTTTAGATGAGAGAATGAACAAGCTAGAGATATTATCATCCCTTGAAGCTTTAAGGAGTCCTTTGGGTCACTTAAACATTACTTAGGCCTTATGGATGACAAAAACTTTTCTTAGTTTGATGATTTAACCATAAAGATAAAGACAGATCAAATGGATGCAAACTTAATGACTAATTTTGATGAGAATGAAAAAGATAGAGATATTTTCCCACTTTGAAGCTTTCAGGAGTGCTTGGGGCCACTCAAACATTGCCCAGGCGTTTTGGATCACAAAAGCTTTGCTTAGTTTGATATTCTGACCATAAAGATAAAGACAGATCAAAGGGAAGCAAACTTAATGACTAAGTTAGATGAGAATGAAGAAGGTAGAGACATTTTCATACCTTGAAGCTTTAAAGAGTGTTTGGTGTCACTCAAACAATGCCTAGGCCTTTCGGATCCCAAAAACTTTGCTAAGTTGGGCTATTTGACCATAAAGTCAAAGATAAATTAAATGACAGTAAACTTAATGACTATGTTAAACGATAATGAAGAAGCTAGAGATATTATCATCCCTTGAAGCTTTAAGGAGTGCCTGAGCTCATTCAAACATTGCCTAGGCCTTTCGTGTAACATCCCCATTTGAGCAAATATAAATTGTAAAATTTCTATGGTAGTTTTTATTTTATTTTATTATTTTTCATTTAAAATGTTTTATTTATTTTTAGTATTTTTATTTTAGCATTTAGATAGAAGAGAACAATGAAAATTATTTAAGGCGAACTAGAAATAGTTGAAATACCTGAAGGAATAGTAAAAACTATATAGTCGCAATTTAGTAATTTTGGGGTTTCAAATGAGGGCATTCTTGTCTAGTGAAATATTTAAACACAGAAATTAGCCATATTTATTTTATAAATTACTAATTATTTTCTAAGAATTTATAAATTAAAATAGGTCAAATTGTCATACTCTATTCTCAATAAAAAATTGATATTTAGAAAGATTTACACAAGTAAAAATATAATTAATTTAAAATGACCAATAACTCTAGGACAAGTACTCAATTTTAATCATATAGGAGAAATAATCATTGTCTAGCTAGAGTAATTAAATCTATTATTATTTAGTTCTTCTCATTTAGTTTCTATCTAACTAACCTAGTTACAAACTAATTAAGAATCATGATTAAATGGATCAACATGACCAAAAGTAAGCATTTTTATTGGTCGCCTAACAAGACAAAACAAGATTTAAAACTATTAAACAAACCTAATAATTCCCCTCTTGTCCCTAACCCCATGGCCAAGCCGAAGAAAAGGAGGAAAAAGAAAAAAAAAAGAAAGAAGAGAGAGGGGCAGCCATAGCCACGACTAGGAGGAGAAAGGGGAGAAGAGAAGAAGGAAAGAGGAAGAAAGGAGGAAATAAGCCCAAACCCTCACCAAGCTTCAACTTCAAGAGATAAGGAACTCAAAACCTAACTTTTTCCTTTTTAAAACCATAGTTTCATGGTGGTTGGATGACTTGAATCTATGAGACTTTCCTCTCTCTAGAATTTTTGGTGTGATTATGGGTGGTTTGGAGTAAGTGAACCATTTAGGTGAAGGTTCCAAACCTATTTTCAAGTGGGAGGTTAAGTTTCCCAAGTTGCCATACTTAGTGTTCTTGGGTTAGAATCCTTCTAGGATGTGATTTTGAGGATTTTGTATGGTTATGAGCTTGAATAGGTAATTTGGGATCATTGTTGTTCATGAATCTTGATAAAAATCACTTGAAATCATGAGATTTGGACCCCCTAGTTCACGGCCATACTAGGATTTTAGGGTGCATTTTTGTTGATTTTTATTGTTTAATGTGTAGTCTTGATGGAAATAGGTTATATTTATTTTTATGGATGATTCTTGCTTAGTTAAATGAAAATTTATATAAGTTCATGAGTATATGGCTCACAGCCAAGCTAGGTGTTTTGGTTGATTGTTGTGGTTTGTGTTGTTATAATTTTAGTTTAGGTGTGTTATGATGATTTTAAGGTTTGTGAGAAGTTTGGTTGTATAATTCCTCCTATGTTTTGAATTTAATGTTTATGTATGGCAATGAAATTCTTTTGTATGAGTTAGTTTTGTGTTATATGTGGTTTTATTAAAGTTTGTCTGAATTGATGAGTATGTGGCCAAGTGGATTTTTGGTGTTGTTTTGTGTTGAATTTGATGTTAGTTGGTTAGTTGGGTGATGAGAATATGAGATTGGGAGAAAATTTGAGTTAGATGGAAGTATGGAATGTGGCAATTACTTCCACACACATGGTCATGGTAGTTTAAATAGGTAAGTGATTGATTCAATTGTGTGAGCTAAAGTTTTAGTGTTGTATAAGATTTAGAGGGAAAAATAGGAGGATTTAATTACTAGAACATCTATATGGGATATTCTGTAGGTCATGGCCATATTGGGAGGAAAAGCACATAAATTGTTTATCTTATGAACTATGGGTTCAAGGATGTGACAAAGATGTTAGATAGTAAAATTGAATTGATTTAGAGATGTATTCTCTTGTATAGTGTCTCTTTGAGATATTAGTGCATTAAAAGTTCACTCTTCATATGTTACATGTTTACTTTAATCCAAGAAAAAAAAATGAGCTAAGCTTGGATGTGATCCTCTAGAAGAAAGAAAATGAATTTGAGGTGATCCATAAAGATTAGAAAAGAATTTTTAATAAAATGTCATGGAAGAAGTCCATGAGAAGTCCTACATGTGTTTAGGTCCATTTTGTGGATAGGTCCACCAAATGTGTGGATTGCAGACTAGAATCCACCAGTGCACAAGTGGAATGGCTACTCTGGTTTTAGAGGATGCCCTATGCCAAGGGAGAATTCTTAAATAGTTAAAGTTTTAGACCATGTAAGCAAAAGAGAAATTTAAAAGGGGTTAATCCCTAGTTTAAGTTTAGTGAGCATGTAACATAGAGTAAAGTTTCATGGAATTGTAAATGCTAATTGCTGTTCATATTTGAGATTATTGGCTAACCATGGAACTGTGTTTTCTGTATTTATTACAGCTAGAAATGCTATGGAACTTATTTTTCTTCTTCTATAAACTTGAGTACCTACTGAGAATTTATTTCTCAGCGCTATAAACTGTGGTATTTCCAGAGCCTCTTGCAGCTGACAAAAGATGAGAATCTATATCTCCCTGTATATTGACATGAACTGGATGGCTCTTCAAAGGAGGACCAGCTTGTTTTGTTTATTTAGGATGTTGATTGTTAGTAGCTTAAGGAAAATTAGCTTTGTATGTACTATGTACTTGTAGAATGCTGACTCTGATTTTCTTTTCCTGCATGGCCGAGTGAGGCCAGTAGTTTTTTTGTATGTGCATATGTACATAAGTTGGCGTGCAAGCAAAATGTCAGGTTAGTAATCTTTTGAATGTACAGTAATGTATAATTATATACAGTTTATAAGTTCCATGTATGTATAATATTGTACAGTTCTTTATTCCTGACAAGGATGGTTGACGTGAAACGTGGTTTTGTGCAGAAAATTTAGAATTTATTTGATGGGGAGAAGTTATTTAGGAGCTTAAGTGGAATAAATTTCCTTTATAGTAAATTACATGTAATTAGATATATTTATATTTTTGAGTAGTATTTTTATTCCATGTTAAATTTTAAATTTTTCGACACATGTGACTGATATTTTATTTTTCTTAGAAAGAATTTAATGTAGGCACGTGATCACCAAAATAATAATTTAAATAAATTCATAATTCTATTAACATAATAAACACGTAATCTTAACTTAGAATAAATTTAAACTAAATTCACACATTAATTTAAATTAATTAAATTTAATAATTAATTTTTTTTAACATGTAACACAATGCCTATACTAGGTAAGGTGTTACGTGTTTTAAATGGTAAAAACTTTGTTAAGTTTGACTATTTGTCGGTAAAGTTCAAAGGTAGATCAAAAGGAACCAAATATAATGACTAAGTTAGATGAGAACGAAAAAGTTAGAGATATTTTCATTCTTCGAAGCTTTAAAGAGTGCTTGGAGTTCACTCAAACATTGCTTAAGCCTTTCGGATTACAAAAATATTGCAAAGTTTGGCCTTTTGACAGTTAAGTGAAAGATAAACTAAAAGGAAAGCAAACTTAATGACTAAGTTAAATGAGAATGAATATGTAACACCCTACCTATGTAAGTACAGTGTGATGTACTTATTCTTGGATGATCTTGACAAATTGTATGTGAGTAAATTTAAACTAAAATTTTCAATTAACTAAATTGACTAATTACATGAATAAATGATTACGTGTCTACTAAAATATTGGAATATAAGTAAGTATTTAAAATTAAGTAACTCATGTGACTAATTAAATTATCAAACTTTAAACGTAAAAAAAAAGATGTCTATTATTAACTTAAAAACAATTGGTTGCATAATCACATTATTTAAGTAAAATTCTCCTTTTATTAACTTTGATTGCATGACCAATATAATAATAATAAAATAAACCATTGATTACATGACTATATTATTTAATTGCATTTCCTTACTAATTTCATCTACGTAAGTTATAATTTTTCATATATTGACGTCTTTATTTACTATTTCTTTTCTTTGGCTTAATTAATTTACTAAATTATCTCATTGTAGCTTTAGATATTTCTCATTGAATAACATACATTAAAACACATACTAAAATACTTATACATAAATTTATTTTCAACTACTAATCGTACACAATAGTTTATTTACATCTTTTCTTTACATAACAATACATCCAATGGATTATATCTAAACACTATTAAATTAAAACATGATCTTCCAAAGCAACTGATTTTGCTTTTACTTCATTCACCATAGAAACAATAACGTTATTCAAATCCTGTAAATTATGAAAATGCCACATTTGGAAAGGGGTGAGAATTTATACATTCTCAGTAGGATTTTAAATCATATAAAATAATTAGAAAACTATAGAGCTTCCAGCTGTATATCATATGGAAAGCAACTCCTTAAGCATCAAGCTTGCTAGAGGTCACTTAACCCATTCTAGGCTTTCTACCTTAACTAAGCAAGCACTTGACTCCTGATCAATTAGATGCTCACGTGTCTTATCATCATAGGGCTTTAACCCTCTTTAATCATCTTTGCTTATATACTCTCATATCTTGGCGCATAGCCCCCTTTAACTTCATATTCATTCTCAATGGCCATTATCATAAGTGAGAGCTCTCCCTTGACATAGAGCATCCCCTAAAACTTGAGTGGCAATTCCACCCTTTACTGGTAGATTCCACTCCTCTTATCCACACTTTGGGTGGACCATCCACAAAGTGAATCTCAGACACATGTAAGACTTTCATGGATCACGTGCCTTTGGATCATCTCCTGGTGTTTTCTTTAGCATTTCTTTTCTAATCTTTCCGGGTTAGCTCCTTTTCATTTTTCTTTACTTGAGGATCATTTTTAAACTTCGAATATTTTTTTTACTTTACTTATAGTGAGCATGTAATTGATACAAGTGTGATTTCATGGCACTTAACATATTCATAGGCCTTTCATCAAGCACAATGCCTTAATATCATAACTTCATTCTATGGCCATACATCATTAACTTACTTTCATAGGCCACATATATTCAAGCTCAAAGCTTTGATATTATACTTTCACTTAATGGCCATATATCCTTGTGATCAAGGCTTTAAAATCATACTCACCTTGAAATCACCATTTGAGTTACACTTAGACAAGAAAGGTTCTCTAACTCAAAACCCCATACTTTGACCTTCAAAAGATCAATCTTACTTTTTAAAGGCTAAACATACATAGGACCTTCCAAACTTTAGATAGAATGTCATCTTCTACCTTAATTTCTACTAATCCAGGAAAGGACACTAGCCTAACATTCTAGGCTAACAATTTAAATGTGCACTCTTCTATGGTTTTATTTCCTCTCAACCACTCCAAATCACTCTATTTCTCATTCAAGCTAGGTTTACATAATATTCTCTATGAGAAACTATAAATAATACTAAATATACTAGTATGACCGCATTCACCACCTAGTAATATTCTAAAGTTTTATTGAATCTTACTACTTAAAATGCATCAAAGTGGCACTAACACCTTAAAATTTAACTTAGAATTAAATTAATCACACAAGACCCTCATTGTTAGAATTAAATTAATCACACAAGACCCTCATTGGGACCTCTCAAGGACGTGGACCCTATAATGCCATAATATGTCATTTATAGGTTGTTTAAACATAATTTTACTTAAAATAACATTAAGATATTTCAAGAAACTCATGGCCATACAACTAGTTCACAGGGTTTCTCTTATGGCATACTATAGCCACGTACATGCTAGGGAGGCATCAAGTTATTTTTAAGCCAATTAATAATAGTCTGACTTAAATTAGGCTTAAAGCTTCTCAAAAACCTCTAACACTAAAATAAACCATATGGATCTATTTGATACTAACCATGGCCGTGAGCCACTTAAGAGGGATATCTACATCAAGCCTTTTAGGCATAGGCAAACATAGAAATATATCCAATAGCCACTAATTTACATCCATACATGTAAACTCAACTAGATTCAAGTCAAAGTCAATAAAGCATCCATAATAACTCTAAGTAAGCATCCAAGAGATATCTGAATAAATCACATAACACCAAGCCAAAGACAAACAATCAAGCCTTATAAGAAACACCTAGTCATATAATAACACACATAATCACTCATAAGACCTACTATGGCCATGAGCATCAAGTTATGGCCTAAGCCACTTTTCAAACTAATTAATCATAGATAATCATAAAACACATCAAGTCACTTCCTAGATTTACATATATATCCTTAATCTTAACAAGATGAAGCCAATAGCAAGGAACCTCTCAAACAAAACCTAACGTAAGCATCAAGGAGTAATCAAGCAAAACATACCTCCTTAAGTCATAGATCCACTTAACCTTGTCATGAATCACCCATATTCAAGCCCAATACTCAAGAACCCCCAAATCACCATGGATTCAAGAGTATCAAAAACCAGAGTCAACCATGAAACCTTAGATTGAAATAAAAAAGGTTAGGTTTAAACACCTACATCTTAAAGACAAGCTTTTACCCCCTTGATCTTGGCTTTTCTTTCCTTTCCTTCTTTCTTTCTCATCTTCCTCCTTCTTCCTCCTTGCTTGGCTGTGAGCTATCTCTTCCTTTCTCTCCCTCTTTTCTTTTCTTTTCCTTCCTTTCTCTCTTTGGCTGTGAATTCTAGGATAGTCTAAGGATTACTTAATTTATTAATTTGTTGTTTATGTTATTTGTCATTACTTGCCAACCAATAGAATTTAGTTGCTTAATCTTCATGGTCACCACTAACATCATTACCCTAGTTCCATTTGGACTAAATTTGAATAGTGTCTAGTCCATTTGGTTTGGTTTGGCCGTGGCTTATGGGACATGATCAGGATTAGCCAGTTTGTTTATTTTATTTTAATTTGTCTTATCATCTTTGTCTTTATTAGGCAACCAATCACATTTGGTCTTCTAGTCTAAACCTATCCATATCATGATGGGTTCTAGTTAGAGTGTAACTAGCTTAGTTCAAAAAGAACTAAATGGAGGCAACGAGATAAGATTTGGTTTGGTTATTCTATCCAACAGGGATTGAGTATGTGTCTTAGGTAATTATTAGTTTCATGATGCCTTAGAATGAGATTAGGTTAGTCTAACTAAATAGTGTCTAGTTCAGTTACTTGAACTAGACCTTTATCTTGACTTAGGGTAGACTTAGTTATTTTCTAATTTAATCCTTGGTTTCTAATTATATTCCTTGCTTCCAAGTTACCCTTTGATGAGAACATGTAATTTAATGCAAGTTACTTTTGACCTAGCTTGCTTATAAGAGTTTTCTCTCTCCTTGGATTGTCACACGTGACCTTTGCTTAAGCAAGCTTTCAAGTTTTGTTTTTAGTTCATTAATTTATAGAGAAGCATCCTAGAAATATCCTAATTCAAACATTTTGACCGTTTCTTTTATTTTTTTCTTAGTTGGCTTTGAATCCTAGAGTAGCTTCTAGAAATTTGCTTAGTTAATTTATGCTACCTTATAACTTTGTCTTTATTTAGTAGCTAAAAGGACTCAAGTATTTGGTCTCTTGTAATCATAACTTAGTGTTATAAGATTTCTACAAGTGGACAGATCGCTCAAGTAATAAAGGAATTCAAAAGGACTCAGTATCATCCCACAAGGATTGAATTTGATTACCAAAGTTGAAACTACTTAATCTTAATTGAAAAGATTAATTAAAAAGAAGAATTAATACGAAAGTAAGGCTTAAACAAAATAGATGAAACATCAATCAATGAGAGAGATCTAGAGCTTTTGATTTCACCTTGTTAGTCCTTTTCCTATCTTAATCAATTCACATACATGTTCTCCAATTCTAAATTTCAAGATCCAATCTCCTTAAGTTATTTAATACTCCCTCTCGGGTAAACATTAAAATTATTTTTAAATTGACCTAACTATCTTCCTAAAGCATAGATTAAATCAATATTAAGAATGTATTAATCCTCATAACAGATTGTTAAATAATCTATACAAATCATGCACAACACACAATTTATGGAACTCAATTCAAGATGCTTTCATACAATTAAAACTAAAACACCAAACTCAAAGCTGGGCTTTAAGCCCCAAGAACACCTAAATTACTATCTCCTTGCTCCTTTTATAGCCTTTGAAAACCTAAGGCAACTAAGGTTACAAGTTGTCAACACCTCCAAAGACTTGTCTCGACTTGTGGAGCATTTTTATGCTTGAAGACGGCAAAATCAGAAAGCGATCAACGTAAGATTTGTAGAGCTATCTCTTAACTTTCTAACGCCACTAGAATCATGTCAATTAGATCTCTAGAGAGAGACTTATGCCCAAAATACTGCAGCAGGTTTGACGGCTAAAGTCTCCCTATATATCCTTTGACCAAATCTTCTTTTCTTCTTCTTTATTGCCTTTCCTTGATTGATTTTTCTAATTTGCATGCATAATTGATTCCAAATTAATTTACCTATAATAAATCATAAATTCGAATTGATTACGAGAGAAATATCTAATAAATATCATAATAAAGATATGCAATAATTGTACAAGATATGATTTATCAAATACCCCGCACTTGAGGGATTGCTTGTCCTCAAGCAATGAAAAGAAATTCAAATGAAAATAAGAAGGTATTTTCTTATGAGATGATAAGAATTGCAAAATTAGGACTTTCAAAGACAACCTTAAGAAGATTAATACAAAAATAACTTATAAAAGCATCTAATAGTTGAACAATCAAGTATTGATGTTTAACAAAGCACAAACCACTTCTCAAAACTTGTTTTCACAAATCAATCTCAAGAATTCTCTTCCTCTTAGATGAGAATATGCACAATAAGCAATTCCTTAATGCCTTTAATGAATTGAATGAACTAATTTCCCAAAAGTCTTGAAGGTGAAACCAATACCCTTATCTCCACTAATGTAATGCAAACACTTTATTGAGGATCTTTAGGACTTTACAAAACTTTCAAATATCCACTGTCTTTTGCTTGTCTCTCTCTTTTTTCCTTTAAAGATTTGCTTAGCGCAACTTGAACTTATGACCGTGTGGCTAATCCACACATCAAAAGCTCAACTAAATGATTCAAATTTGTGACTGTCTCAATCCACACATCACAAACCTTTATCCAAGCCAAAGGATGCAAATTCATGATTTTGCGTCTAATCCACACATCACAAACTTTATCCAAGCCAACACCTTTTTTTATTTTATTTTTTAGAGAATTTTTATCCACCCCAACACTTATCACTTTTGTACTATTGGGTGGAATAATTACAATTTCTTTTAATCACCTAAATCACCTCCTCAACTTAGTGATGCCTATAATTTTGTCTTAACAGGGGTAAAGGATTTGTTCTAGCGAGGCAATTAGTGATTACTTTCATATACATATGCTTTCTCTAAGAACTCAAAAAATCAATGCGAAAGATTTGATTAAACATGCAAGAAAAATAGAATGCCCAATGTTAAAGAAGAATGAATCATGAAAGTCCTTCCATTAACATTTCTCTAAGTTACCAAGCAAAAATAACTCTCTTGGTCTCCTGATCATCTTTCAAAACAATTCTCATCTTTTCAAAAAAGCAAAATTGATTAGTGCTTGAACTAAGTAAATTAAGCAAATCAAATCAAGCAAATAAGGGAAAGAATTTGAAATCTAATGAAGATTGGATTTTTGAATGAACAAAATTTTTAAAGATTCTAATTTTCTGATACCCCTACACTTAAATATTACTTTGTCCATGATGTAATAGGAATGTAAAGTAATAGGGAACTAAGGAAATAGAAAACTCCCTTGTTACTCTAGATAAGCTCGATCTCCTTAGATTTGCTGCCTCCATTATCATTAAAGACCTAAAAATTAGCAAGGAAACCATAAAACAAACAACCAAATCAAACAACTAATTAAATATAAAAGAATGAAAGTAGGAAAATCAGAATTTGGGTTGCCTCCCAGGAAGTTCTAATTTAAGGTCATTAGCTTGACCCCTTGATCATTTTCTACTAGGATCGTAACAAATACACTTTAGTGATTCAAATATTATAAGTGGATGCTTTGTTGAATCCTTTTCACTGATTGTGATCAAGCTTTCTGAGCTTAAAGTCATATCTTTGCTTGAATTTACGAAACTTAAAAGCATGATGTTAATGAAAATCTTTTAGCTCAAGCATCCTAGTTCATCACATTTCAATCCTTTTGCATCCATGAATAAAGTGATTCCATTCCTTCATTGGTTGTGATTGGATCATGTACTACTCAAATTAGGTCTTCATATGGATCATCTTGAAAATTTGGACAAATCTTTGAAGGAAGAGTTTTTAGTTGAAGCTCTGGAGAATGCTCCTCTTTGATCTCTGGAGTACCTTTTTAGGGGAGCTCAATTCAATCTTTGGAGACATCGTCTTCAATTCAATTTGAAGAGGTTTAGGGTTTACGCCTCTCTCCTCTTGGCTTTGGTCAATCTCGTCACTTTCTTCTTCTTTCACATGAACTTGCTTTTTGTGTTGAATGTGTAGCCTTTACTTGTTCTCTGGGGTTTGCTTCATTGTTACTAAGAAAAGTACCATGTTGTCCATCAGATAAGGTTGAGACTTGAGTTGCAAGCTGTCCTACTTGATTAGCAATTTGCCTAATTTGATTCTATGTTTCAGTCATAAATTGGGCCAGGATCTCCTCAAGATTTGGTTTCTTTTCAATAGGAGGATCTAATTGATTCTGTAGCCTTCAGTTGCTCTGATTGTTTTCTTGATTACCACCCCACAAGAGATTTGGGTGATTTCCCCATTCAAGGTTATAGGAATTTGAATAAGGTTTGGGTTGCCTATTCCCTATGTAATTCACATAACTAGGATAAGAAGCAGAAGGATTTCCTTGTTGGTATAGATTAGAGGGGTGGGATCCTCCACAAAGTTCAAAAAGATTTAGAGAATCCTCATGCTTGATGATGCAGGCTCCGTTATGTAATGTTGGCACCACTTAATTGCTAAGTTAGAAGGTTGACTTGGGTGGTCAATGTCATGACAGCATCAAGTTTAAGAATTCCAGCAACCTGCTTTGGTCTAGATCTTTCAAAGTGCCATTGATAAGGTTTTGTTCATGAGTGCTCCACCTGCAGCTGCATCAACGGTAGAACGCAAGTTATCACTTAACTCATTATAAAAAGTTTGTACCTGAAGCCATGTAGGGAGGCCATGATGTGGACACTTTCTAAGCAACTTCTTATACCTTTCCCAAGCTTCATACAAGGATTCACCATCAAACTGTATAAATTGAATTATATCATTACGCATTTTAGCATTTTTGGAGGGAGGGAAAAATTTTTGCAAAAACTTTTGGGCCAAACCCTCCCCAGTGGTGATTGTTCCTTGTGGCAAATAATTAAGCCACACTTTTGCTTTGTCCCTTAAACTGAAAGGAAACAATCTCAATCTAATAGCATCATCACAAACATTATTATATTTGAAAGTATCACAAATCTCCAGAAAACTTTCCAAGTGTGCATTTGGATCATTAGAAGGTGCTCCACTAAATTGCATTGATTGTTGAATAATCAGAATGATGGAAGGGTTTATTTTGAAATTGGTACAATGAATATCAGGTCTTCTAATGCTTCCAAAGCATTCATTGATTCGAAGGTGTTGCATAATCTCTAATAACACATGCATTTGCATCCCCTTGGTTAGCTTCCATTATGTTAAAAGACAAAAAGGAAAATAATTAAGTAAAGAATGAAAATAGGTTAAAATGGGAAATAAAGGAACAAATAAAAATAACAAAGAAAAAACAAAAAACAAAAAGGAAAAGGAAAAATTGTATAATGAAATCAAAATATCTCAAGTTAAGACTAAGCAAATCAAAATTGATATCAAATTTCAATCCTAGGAAACGATGCCAAAAACTTGTGAGATTTCTGCAACTGCACAAATTGTAACACCCTAACTTACAAGTAAGGTGCCACAACTTAACTTGATTCATTAAAGGGTTAATTCACAAATTTAAACTTATTTCTATATTGAAATACAATTAGCATAACTTGAAAGAAATTAAAACATGGTTAGATGTAGTGAATCTTAACTACGTACTTAACATACTAGCCAAATTTTTATTTTATCGTAACCAGAGTTAGGGTTACATTTTTGGATCACTTAACATCTATTTTACAAGCAAAATAAAGGGGAATCTAGTCAAGATAATTTACATAGATCCCCTCAAAAGTGACCACTACATAGTTGATTATAAACACCCTTAACATATTTATCCTTCGATGGGGTCTTGGTTGTCGCTTTGAACAATCCTTATGTTATGGATTGCTTTGACTACACCAATTAAGGGTATATCGACCCAAAAATACTGAATCTCAATAATTATTTGAAGGAACGACATCTTGGCTAAAATATGAAAACATTAGCAAATAGGAATGAGATAAAAATCTCAGTAGAAGAGAACATTTAATTTTAAACTATAATGTTTACAGTTGCATAATCATATAGAAAATAACTTTTCTTTAATATGAATTCTCATTCAACATGCTTTCTCGATCTTGTAATGCCATGTTATCAATCATTTTCATAAAAATCATAACATGATTATCAAACTTAGGAATAGAGCTCTTTCCGCTTGCAAGAGCGTCCCCTCGCCACTATTCAGCCAATGTGACCTTACCACAAAGTGGCCTTAATCATGTGGGATCACCCCCTTCATTGAGGATCATATCCAAGCTTTGGTGAGATTCACCCCCCATAAGGATCATATCTCAAAACTTATTGATAATAGGCATAATTATGTCAAATATTTAACATTCATGGTTTATAATCTTTCATTCAAAAGTTGAAACATCATGATAAATAAACATATAAAATGAGCCATCATTAAAGAATAACATTTTTCATCAAAATAAGAACACATATTAAATAAGAGTAGGGAAGAAAATCATTATCATTCCCTACATAGTGTTTTGCTTGCTCACGAGTGAGAGTGTGATTTGTTCAAGTGTGTGAGTGCATGGGATACATGAGATAGGGTATTTATAGGGTGAGAGTTGTGTGAGAGGTGTGTGTGCCGTGAGTGACTTCAAGTGCATGTGTCTAAAGTCACATGGTGTCATAAATGCCATGTACTTAGCTGTGCACTTCTTCTTTTTTAAGAATTTTATCTTTTTCAATGTTAAGAGTCTAGTTATGCTACATGTTCCTAGGTGTCTACTTATCTAGCTTGCACTTAGGTCACTATTAGCTGTGCATGCAAGTCTCTTCTTCCTCTAAAAGTCATATACTCAATAAATGCTTTAAATAGGGTGATGCCACATGGCTTTTCTCATTATTGCTTGAAGGTTGCTAAAGAATCTAACCTTATTCTTCTTGATGGCCGTGTGTTTAAAGAAAAAGTTGGATGTCTTTATTTTGCCTTGTAGGTTAAGGTTATATGTTTAAAATCTTAGTTTAACTCTATACGTTGTTTCTCGACATCTTATTTCTTACTAACGAATAATTTTAACTAATGCTAATAGTTTGATTATTTCATGTAAAACTCTCTAAGTACTTTTGACTTGACAAGCTTATGCAAACTAGTATGTGACCGTAGGATGCATGGTCTTTTCTTCTCACTTGTCGATACCTTTATGTTAATTGTTACTTGACTTCTAACTATGTAATCATTTCTTAGTACATGAAGATACTTAGTTTCTCTAGCTTCTAGTTGTTGTTCTCTAGACTTTTTGGCTGTGCAAGCCCTTAGGGATTCCATCCCTTAATGGTTAAGTTGTCTTGAGTTGAAAGTTTGTATAACGGTGAGAGTGAGCTTCCCCTTTTGATTTTTTGACCATGTGATTAGTTCCATTCTAGGTTAGAGAGGTACTTTATCAATCACTTTTTGACTTGTTGTTTTTATTCCACCTTTTTTATTTGTTAGTTATTTTTTCTTCTTTTCTTCATGTACTTGGCCATAAATGATCTAAAAGAATATCTTTGATAGTTATCCATAGGGTTAAGACACTAGGCAGTTTTTTAAGCTAATGATTACATAGAATTTTCTTGAACAACTTATTTTCTTGTCATAGCTGTCCGTGAGTTTGAATCTTTTGATTCCTTGAAGTTTTACTCTTTCCTTAATAATTAAGTTCACATGCCCTAGTATTAGGGAGCCACCCTTTGGCCGTGCACCTTAGTTTCTAGGATATGATTGCTCTTTTTATTCTTTCCAAATAGCTTTGATTGTTACTTATGGTCACGTGTCTACTTAAAAGTCACTTTTCAAGAAACTTCCTTCTTCCTTTGCTCCTTATGGTCACGTGTCTTCCTTTTTTTTTAACCAAAATAATGTCTTTACTTTCATGTCACTTTCCTAGAAACTTCCTTTCTTTTTTCTTTTTTCCTTTCACGTGGGCTCCTTCTCTTTTGCAAGATGATTTGTTTGTCTTCTTGCTAATTAAAACACATACTTGTCTCATTTGAATTTCTTTCTTCTTCACGTGCTCTTTCGCTTAAGAAGATAATTCCTTTGCTTCTTATATATATTTATGAGTTGTAGAGTTATTTGGGTTTAACTATAATCTTGAGGTTCTAGTCTTTTGATCATGTAATTAAATTTTAATTTGAGTTGAAGCCTAATTCCAAGATCTATTAGTTAACAACCCTATTAAATCTTAATTCGTTTTCATCACCCTAATTAACTTATATTATATAGCTTGGACTCTTTCTAAAAATTTAAGATGAACTTCATCATATAATCACACAAGATTCAAAGTAATAGAAATATATTTTATAGATTTAGGGGATGTTATACAGATCTCTCAAGTAAAAAAGGAATACAAAAGGACTCAGTATCATCCCACAGGGATTGAATTTGATTACCAAAGTTGAAACAACTTAATCTTAATTGAGAAGACTAATTAAAGAGAAGAATCAATATGAAAGTAAGGCTTAAACAAAAATAGATGAAATATTAATCAATGAGAGAGATCTATAGCTTTTGATTTCATCTTGTTAGTCCTTTTGCTACCTTAGTCAATTCGCATACATGTTCTCCAATTCTAAATTTCAAGATCTAGTCTCCAAAATTATTTAATACTCCCTCTCGGGCAGATATTAAAACTACCCTTAAATTGACCTAATTATCTTCCTCAAGCATAGATTAAATCAATATTAAGAATGCATTAGTGCTCATGAGATATTGTTAAATGATCTATAAAAATCATGCACAACACACAATTCATGGAACTCAGTTCAAGATGCTTTCATACAATTACCTCTTTGTCTCATGTATGTCATCTAATCATCTAATTCATCCTCACGCAATTAGAAACATTAAGAACATAATATAATTGAATTCAAATTCAAAAGAGAAGAAACATGTAATTGAATTAACTAAGATAAACAAAACATCTAACTTGGATCCATCTAAGCCCTAGAATAAAGAACTTAGAACATTAGGAAAAGAAAACACAAAACTAAAACACCAAACCCGAACCTGGGGTGTAAGCCCCAAGCACACCTAAACTACTATCTCCTTGCTCCTTTTGTAGCCTTCGAAAACCTAAGAAGAATCAGGGAAAGTGATCAATGTATGATTTGTAGATCTATCTCTTAGCTTTTTAATGCCACAAAATCATGTCAATTGGATCTCTAGAGCGAGAGTTATGCCTAAAATACTGTAATAGGTTTGACAACAAAAGTTTCCCTAAATATCCTTTGTCCAAATCTTCTTTTCTCCTTCTTTATTACCTTTCCTTGATTGATTTTCCTAATTTACATGCATAATTGATTCCAAATCAACTTACCTATAATAAATCATAAATTTGAATTATTTATGAAAGAAATATCTAATAAATATCTTAATAAAGATATGAAATAAATATGCAATATATGATTTATCACTTCGTCTTATTTAAAATAGACTAAAGGAAATTGAATAATATTTGATTTAATTACTTCAGTTAGATTCTTTGCTTCTTGATTACTCTTTCATAACTACATATAACTTATTTGAGATAGATCTTGACTTTGTATTACTTTTAGACTCTCCTTCTCCTTGGAAGTTTCTCACGTGTTCCTCCTTGGTTTCTCGTATGATTGTCCTTTATTCTGTATCGTTAGATAGGCTTCTTAAAGCATATTCTAGGAATATTCCATTTACATGTGCGCAAGCCATTTGATTCTTCCTTCCTTATGGTAATTCACGTGAGGTTCATCTAGGTAGGATGATTTGTCTTTTCCTTACTTCTTGGATTAAGATCTAGGGTTTGACTAACAAAAGGTTAAACTTGAAGTTCCATTGACCTAGACTTGGGTGCCTTCCACTTGTGGGCTAGGTTTGTGCTTGGTTTGAGCTACCTTTATAGGGCTTGAAAATTAGGTTCTAACACTCACTCAAAATTTAATATTATACCTATATATAAATTTATGGAAATATTGTAAAGAGCCTACAAATATTTTACTTTATTGGCCCTTACTTGGACCAATTAAGAGCTACATATGTGACATAATTCTATTTGTCACTTAGTAATTAATTCATACTATTGTCACTTAATCTGATTAGATATTGATTAGGATTTAACTAGAATATTAAGGGACTAATTTAGCTAATCAATGGTTTCTACATTTTTACGGGACAAAAATGTCCTTGTTCACAGACCCAAAATTATCAAATTGCCACTGTTTGGTTTTCACTGTTTTGTTAAATATTTCAACTAGTTCTTATTCTCCTGGATAGTTTCCAGTACTCTCTTTAATTTGAACAGCTAAATAATAATAATAAAAATTTAATAGGGTAAAAATGACAACAATTGTTATAATAACTATTAAGGCAATTAAGGTTATATAATTTATTCTAAATCAGGGGCAGATGTCACAGAATACGCTAGAGGTATTATTATCTCTTGAATCCTTAAGGAGAACTTGGGGTCATTCAAACATTGTCTAGGCCTTTCTGATAACAAAAACTTTCCTAATTTGGACCATTTAACTATTAAGTCAAAGAAAAATCAAATGGAAGTAAACTGAACGACTAGGTTAAACGATAATGAAGAAGCTAGAGATATCATCATCCTTTGAAGCTTTAAGTAGTGTTTGGGGTCACCCAAACATTACCTAGGCCTTTTGGATCGCAAAAACTTTGTTAAGTTCAATCATTTGACCTTTAAGTCAAAGCTAGATCAAAAGGAAGCAAACTTAATAACTAAGTTAGATGACAAAGAAGAAGGTAGAGATATTTTCATACTTTGAAGCTTTAAGGAGTGCTTGGGGACACTTAAACTTTGTCCAAGCCTTTTGGATCGCAAAAACTTTGCTAAGTTTGACCATTTGACCAAAAAGACAAAGATAGATCAAATCGAAGCAAACTTAATAACTAAGTTAGTTGAGAATGAAGAAGGTAGAGATATTTTCATACCTTGAAGCTTTAAGGAGTGCTTGGGGACACTCAAACATTACCTAGGCCATTTGGATCGCAAAGACTTTGCTAAATTTGAGCATTTGACCATAATGTCAAAGATAGATCAAAAGAAAGCAAACTCAACGACTAAGTTTGGCGAATAAGAAGAAGCTAGAGATATTAACATCCCATGTAGCTTTAAAGAGTGCTGGGGATCATTCAAATACTACGTAAGCCTTTCAGATCACAAAAATTTTGTTAATTTTGACCATTTGACTATTAAGATAAAGATAGATTAAATGAAAGTAAACTTAATGACTAAGCTAGATGAGAATAAAAAAGATAGAGATATTTTCAAACCTTGAAGCTTTAAGGAGTGCTCGGTGTCACTCAAATATTGCTTGGGCCTTTTGGATCACAAAACTTTGCTAAGTTTGACAATTTGACCATAAAGTGAAATATAGATTAAAAGGAAGCAAACATAATGACTAAGGTAAATGACAATAAAGAAGTTAGGACATTTTCATACCATGAAGCTCTAAGGAGTGCTTAGGGTCAGTCGAACATTGTCTAGGCCTTTTGGATCATAAAAACCATGCAAAGTTTGACTATTTGACCATTAAGTGAAAGATAGATCAGAAGGAACTAAACTTGATAACTAAGTTTGATGGAAATGAAGAAGGTAGAGACATTTTCATTCCGTGAGGCTTAAGGAGTGCCTGGCATCATTCAAACATTTCCTTGGCCTTTTGGATCACAAAAACTTTCCTAAGTTAGACCATTTGACCATAAAGTCAAAGATAGATGAAACGAGAGCTGAGTTAACGACTAAGTTACACAAGAATGAAGAAGCTAGAGATATTATCATTCCTTGTAGCTTTAAAGGGTGGTTGGGGTCACTCAAACATTGCCTAATCCTTTCGGAATGCAAAAACGTTACTAAATTTGATCATTTGACCATAAAGTCAAAGATAGATCAAACGGAAGAAAACTTAATTGCAAAGTTAGATGAGAACGAAGATGCTAGAGATATTTTCATACTTTGAAGCTTTAGGGAGTGCTTGGGGTCACTTAAACATTACCTAGGCCTTTCAAATCACAAAAATGTTACTAAGTTTGTCCATTTAACCATAAAGTGAAAGATAGATCGAATGGAAATAAACTTAATGACTAAATTTGACGAGAACAAAGAAGCTAGAGATATTTTCATACGTTAAGCTTTAAAGAGTGTTTGGAGTCTCTCAAACATTGCCTACGCCTTTTAGATTGTAAAAACTTTGCTAAGTTTGACTATTTGACTAAAAAGTCAAAGATAGATCAAAAGGAAGCAAACTGAATAATTGAGTTAGATGAGAATGAAGAAGCTTGAGATATTTTCATATGTTGAAGCTTTAAGGAGTGCTTGGGTCACTCAAACATTGCTTTGTATAGTTTGACCATTTGACCATTAAGTTAAAGATAGATTAAAAGGAAGCAAACATAACAACTAAGTTAGATGAGAGTGAAGAAGGTAGAGATATTTTCACACCATGAAGCTTTAAGGAGTACTTGGTGTTACTTAAACATTGGCTAGGCCTTTTTGGATCGCAAAGACTCTGATAAGTTTTAC
Source organism: Castanospermum australe (assembly GCA_019955255.1). Classification (NCBI taxonomy): domain Eukaryota; kingdom Viridiplantae; phylum Streptophyta; class Magnoliopsida; order Fabales; family Fabaceae; genus Castanospermum; species Castanospermum australe. Next base: position 74,977 of record NSJW01000481.1, read on the forward strand.
CATTTGACCATATAGTGAACGATAGATCAAAATGAAGCAAACTTAACGACTAACTTAGAGGAGAATAAAGAAGCTAGAGACATTATCATCCCTTATAGCTTTAATGAATGCTTGGGGTCACTCAAACATTGCCAAGGCATTTTAGAACACAAAAACTTTCCTAATTTTTAACCATTTGACCATTAAGTGAAAGATAGATTAGAAGGAAGCACAGCTAATGACAAATTTGCATAAGAATGTAGAAAGTAGAGATATTTTCATACCTTAAAGCTTTAAGGAGTGCTTGGGGTCACTCAAACAGTGCCTAGGCCTTTCAAATCACAAAAACTTTGCTAAGTTTGACCATTTGACTATAAAGTGAAAGATAAATCAAAATGAAGCAAACTTAATGACTAAGTTAATCGACAGTGAATATGCTGCAGATATTTTCATACGATGAATCTTTAAGAAGTGCTTGGGGTCACTCAAACATTGCCTAGGCTTTTCGGATCATGAAAACTTTGCAAAGTTTGACGATTTGACCATTAAGTCAAAGATAGATCAAAAGTAAGCAAACTTAATAACTAAGTTAAATGAGAATGAAGAAAGTAGAGACATTTTCATACCTTGAACCTTTAAGGAGTGCTTGGGGTGACTTAAACATGGCCTAGGCCTTTTGGATCGCAAAAACTTTGCTAAGTTTGAGCATTTGACCATAAAGTTAAAGATAGATCCAATGGAAATAAACTTAACAACTAAGTTAAAAGATAATGAAGAAGCTAGAGATATTATTGAAGGTGGCCGTTACACAAAAAGTGGGGTTGAATTATGCTTTTTTGAAAACTTTTCTATTCTAAAAGATTTCACAATTTTTCTCTTGTAATACTTGGATGTTTAGAACAGTTAGTCAAAACAGTCTAATAAGACTTAATTAGAATAATAGCAAATAAATTAAACAACACTATCATCACCTCACTTCTATCTGGCCAATATGGAAAATTTTTACTCATATGAGATCTTTATCAATTCAATTAACAAAGTGTTTGATTTAAAAGCAATAAATAATTGGAATGATGAGGTAAAGAAAAGGGTAAGAACAAGTGAATACATAGAGTTTATACTGGTTCGGCCAACTCCACGTGCCTACATCTAGTTCCCAGCAAACCAGCTGAGATTTTTATATCACCAAGTAGTCTTTATTTCTCCCTAGCCTCTTCAAGCTAGAATACGAGTATTATTTTCATACCTAGACTATTCAGACTCTTCAGAATCTTCACACTGACCACTATCAAGTCAAGGGTACAAGAAGAGATGAAGTTTGTGTTTAGGTTTGCTCTCAAAATCACTCAAAAATTGTGTAAACAAGAATAATATAGAGCAAATGTATCTCAACAAATAGATAAACTTTGAATAAAGCTTAATGAAATAGTAGAGAATGATATAGATGAGTGGAAAGGAATATTTCTGATCAGAATGAGGTTGTATCTTCACAATATTTGTGCGACCAAAAGCTTCCTTTCATATGAGATCAGTTCCTTATATAGAATCATTTGAAAACTAGTCATTAGGAGCATTTAATGCTACTGTAGCATCGCAGGTTATTGGAACCGTTGAGCTTGTCCTGTAGCTCTGCTACAGTAGCTTTTTGATAGCTTTAGTTTAGTCTTTTGTCTTCTAGTAGCGACACTCAGAATGATAGTGAGAATGGCCATTCCGTGATCTTTCTGGTCGATTTTCTTGCATTTTTACATTTCCATTCTTTTCAACTTGAATTTTTTACTTGGAAAGCGTGCATTGTTGAGTATCTTGCTTCTGTCTTAAATTTTATCCTTCAAGCTTCACTTGATATCTTCGAAATTTAAGCTTGATACTACGTTGTGCAACACAATTAGAATGATGGTGAAAGCAATAATTCTATAATACTTACGTTGTTTGTCATTCACCAAAACTTAGACATTTTTATGGCTTTGCAGCTTACAATTATCATCCTTTGAAGCTTTAAGGAGTACTTAAGGTCCCTCAAATATTGCTTAGGACTTTCAGATCACAAAAACTTTGTTATGTTTGACCATTTAACCATAAACTCAAAGAGAGATCAAAAGCAAGCAAACTTAATGACTAAATTAGATGAGAATGAAGAAGTTAGAGATATTATCATCCCTTGAAGTTTTAACGAGTGCTTGGGTCACTCAAACATTGCCTAGGCCTTTCAGATCGCAAAAACTTTACTAAATTTGATCATTTAACAATAAAGTCAAAGAAAGATCAAAAGGAAGCAAACTAAACGACAAAGTTAGACAATAATGAAGAAGTTAGAGATATTATCATCCCTTGTAGCTTTAAAAAGTGCTTGCGGTCACTCAAACATTGTCTAAGCCTTTCGGAGCACAAAAAGTTTGCTATGTTGGATCATTTGACAAAAAACTCAAAGAGAAATCAAACAGAACTAAACCTAACGAATAAGTTAAATGATAACGAAGAAGTTAGAGATATTATCCTCCCTGGAAGGTTTAAGGAGTGTCTAGGGTCACTTAAGCATTTCCTAGGCCTTTTGGATCACAAAAACTTTTCTGAGTTAGACCATTTGACACATGTAAGACTTTTATGGATCACATGCCTTTGGATCATCTCTATGGTGTTTTCTTTAACATTTCTTTTCTAATCTTTCTGGATCACCTCCTTTTCATTTTTCTTTACTTGAAGATCATTTCCAAGCTTAGAATATTTCTTCCACTTTACCTATAGTGAGTATGGAATTAATATAAGTGTGATTTCAAGGCACTTAATATACTCATAGGCTATTCATCAAGCATAATGCTTTAAACTCATAATTTCATTTAATGGCCACATATCCTCAAGCTCAAAGCTTTAATATCATAATTTCATTAAATGCCCATACATCATTTAGATTAATGCTTTACAATCATAACTTACCTTGAAATCACAACTTGAGTCATACTTAGATAAGAGTGTTTTCCTAAATCAAAACCCCACCATTTAGCCTTCAAATGATCATTATTACTTTCACAAGGCTAAACCTTCATAACACTTTTCTAACTTTGGATAGAATGTCATCTTCTACCTTAATGCCCATAAAGCCAAGAGAGGCATTGGCCTAAACTTCTAGGTTAACCCTTCAAACGTGCATTCTTCTAAGTCTTACTTACAAAACGATCAGACTTCTTATTTAATATAAATTTACTTAGCATTCTACATGACCAATCTTGAATAATGCTTAATGTTCTAGCATGGCTGAAACTATCTTCTATAAGTCTCACTACCTTTCTTTTAATTTTTCACTTAGAACATACTAAAACTTCATTGAAACCTCTAGATTACACCTCCACCTACTTTAAACACAAAAACTTCCCTTAGAACCTTAATAGGGCCGTGGTCACTTAGGATGGTACTAAACTATTTTAGAGCTATTAAATTATAATTTATATCAATTCTCGTATAAACAACCTATAACCTCTATAACTATATAATAACTTGCAAAATTCCTATTAAGACTTAACATGGCCGTATGAGTAATCTAGGAGTATCATGGTTTTCTTTTCAATTTCCCTCCTGAGGTAGTTCAAGACAACATTAAAATATTCAAAATCTACTCACAACTAATTGAATCATATGACCCAAGGCCCCCAATATGGCCGTGTACCTCATGAAGGTGTATCAAACAAATTTCAAGCCATTTAAAAATAATTTTACCTAAATCAACATTAAAACATCACAAGTAGCTCATAATCACATAAGGATTCAAATAGTCCTCTCTAAGGCCCATCATGGCTGTGTGCATTATTAAAGGAGAAATCCAAAATACTTTTCAACCATATAATTCATAAATAAGTATCCACATATTATAAAAACATCATAATCATAGATTCTTGGCAAGATTTAAGCCAAGACAAGAAATCACTAATATGAACCCTAATGAACATCAAGACATAATCAATCTAAATATACTTCCTCAAGTCATAGATCTACTCAATATTGTTATGAGTCATCCATAATCAAGCTTAGGTTTAAACCCCTACCTCTTGAAGACAAGCTTCCTCCCCCTTAATCTTGGCTTTTCCTCCTTTCTCTTCTTTCTTTCTCTTCTTCCTCCTTCTTCTTCCTTACATGGCTGTGAGCTCTCTCTTCCTTTCTCTCTTTGGCCGTGAGTTCTAGGATAGTCTAGGGATTACTTAATTTGTTAATTTTTTGTTTATGTTGTTTGTCATTACTTGCCAACCAATAGGATTTAGTTACTTACTCTTCATAGTCATCATTAGCATCATTTTCTAGTTCCATTTGGAATAAATTTGAATAATGCGTAGTCCATTTGATTTGGTTGGCCGTGGGTTAAAGGATATGATAGGGATTAGCTAGTGTGTTTATTTTATTTTAATTTATCTTATCATCTTTGCCGTTATTAGGCAACCAATCAACCTTTGGTCTTCTAGTCTAAACTTATCCATATCATGATGGGTTCTAGTTGGAATGTAACTAGCTTATTTCAAATAGAACCAAATGGAGGTAACTAGATAAGATTTGGTTTAGTTATTCTAACCAAGTCATGATGACTTGTTCTTATCTTTTTTGTCTTTGTTAGGCAATCCAATAGGGATTGAGCATGTGTCTTAGGTAATCATTAGTTTCATGATGACTTAGTTAGAATGAGATTAGGTTAGTCTTACTAAATAGTGTCTAGTTTAGTTACTTGAACTAGACCTTTGTCTTGACTTAGAATAGACTTAGTTACTTTCTAACTTGATTCCTTGCTTCTTGGTTTATCCAATTATGATTACAACTCATTATTACTAGATAACTCTAACTATAATAATTTATAAAACATTCTTGTTTCTTGAAGAAGCCATATGTGACCTATGTTTAATAATTCTCTAGTTTTGTCTTCTTACTTCTTCAATACATAATGAATCTTCCTAGAAATATCTCCTTCACAAATTCTAGCTTTCTCCCTTATCCTCTTCCTTTGGTTAGCTGTGAGACCTAAAGTAATTTAGGTCATCTAATTAATTTATCTTTATTTGTTAGCCAATAATGTTAAAGCAAGTAGGTTTCTTCCTTGCTTTTTCCTTCTTTATTTGGCCGACTTCTAGGAATTTGCTTAACTCAATTTATGTCATCTTATAAATTTGTCTTCATTTGGCAGCAAATAGAATTCAAGTATTTAATCTTCATACCTATCTATTGTAATCATAACTTAGTTTCATTTGAATTAAACTAAAGGAATTAAATAATGTTTGATTTAGTTATTCTAACTAAATTCTTTGTAACTATTAAATTGAGATAGACCATGACTTAGTATTATTTGTTAGACTTTTATTCTCCTTAGAAGTTTCTCATGTGTTCCTTCTTTATTTCTTGCTAAAAGGTTTTATATTCTTTAAAGGCTAAATAGATTTCTTGAAGCATATTCTATAAATATCGCATCCACATATAACCAAGTCACTTAATTCTCCCTTATAATAATTCATGTGTGATTCATCTAGGTAAGTTGACTTATCTTTTTCTTACTTCGTGGATTAGGGTTTTCAGTTTGATTAACAAAAGATCAAACTGGAACCTCCGTTGAAGTTATTTTGATTAGGGTTTTAGGTCGTACTTGGCTTGAATTACCATTACATGGCTTGAACCCTTTTTAGTCTTTTGAGTTCTAACATCCACTTATAAATTAATATCACATTTATATGTAAGTTTAGGTAAATATTATAAGCAGTTTATAAGTGTTATATTTTTTTTTTGGTCCTTTCGTGAACCAATTAAGAGCCTACACATATAACAATTCTATTTGTCTCTTTCTCAGTAATTTATTTATGTTGTTGTCACCTAATCTGGTTAAAAATTAATTATGAGTTAACTAGAAGATTAAGGGACTAATTTAGCTAATCGCTGATTTCTACATTTTCACTAGACAAAAATGCCCCTGTTTAGAGACCCAAAATAACTAAAATGCCACTATTTGGTTTTCACTGTTCTGTTCAATATTTCAATTGGTTCTTGTCACTTTTGGACAGTTTTCAATGCTCTCTTTGATTTGAACAACTAAATAAAAATACTAAAAATTTAACAGGGTAAAAAATGACAATAATTGTTATAATAATTATTAGGGCAATTAGGGTTAAATAATTTATTCTAAGTTAGGGGTAGATGTTATAACTCAAATATTGCCTAAGCCTTTCGGATCATAAAAACCTTGTAAAGCTTGACAATTTGACCACTAACTCAAGATAGATCAAAAGAAACCTTGCAAACTAGAGATATTTTCATACCTTGAAACTTTAAGGAGTGCTTATGGTCACTCAAACATTGCCTAAGGCTTTCGGATTGCAAAAACTTTGCTAAGTTTGACCATTTGACCATAAAGTCAAAGATAAATCAAAGGTAAGCAAACATAATTACTAAGTTATATGAGAATGAAGAAGGTAAAGATATTTTCATACCTTAAAGTTTTATGGAGTGCTTAGGGTCACTCAAACATTGCCTAAGATTTTTGAATCACAAAAACTTTGCTAAGTATGATTATTTGCCCATAAAGTGAATGATAGATTGGAAAGGTAGCAAATTTAATGACTAAGTTAAACGACAATGAAGAAGTTAGAGATATTTTCATAACTTGAAGATTTAAGGAATGCTTGGAATCACTCAAACATTGCCTATGCTTTTCGAATCACAAAAACTTTGCTATGTTTGACCATTTGACAATAAAGTCAAAGTTAAATCAAATGAAAGTAAGCTTAACCTCCAAGTTAAATGTTAAGACAGAAGCTACAGATATTATCATCCCTTGAAGCTTTAAGGAGTGCTTAGGGTCACCCAAACAATGCCTAGGGCTGTCGTATCACAAAAATATTGCTAAGTTGGACCATCTGACCATAAAGTGGAAGAAAGATCAAAAGGAAAAAAACTTAATGACTAAGTTAAATGAGAACGAGAAAGCTAGGGATATTATCATCCCTTGAATCTTTAGATGAAAATAAAGAAGGTGGAGACATTTTCAAACCTTGAGGCCTTTAAGGAGTGCTTGGGTTCACTCAAAAATTTCCTAAGCTATTCGGATCACAAAAACTTTGCTAGGTTTAACCATTTGACCTTAAAGTCAAGCATAGATCAAAGAAAGTAAACTTAATGACTAAGTAAGATAAGAATGAAGAAGGTAGAGATATTTTCAAACTTTGAGGCTTTAAGGAGTGCTTGGGGTCACTCAAAGACTCCCTACGCCATTTGGATCATAAAAACTTTACTAGGCTTGAGCAATCGACCATAAAGTGAAAGATAGATCAAAAAGAAGTAAACATAATGATTAAGTTAGATGAGAAAGAAAAAGGTAAAGATATTTTTAATCCTTGAAGCTTTAAGAAATGCTTGGGGTCACTTAAACATTGCCTAGGCATTTTGTACCATAAAAGCTTTACTTAGTTTGACAATTGAACAATAAAGTCAAAGATAGAGTAAAAGGAATGAAACATAATGGCCAAGCAAGATGAGACAAAAGAAGATAGAGATATTTTCAAACCTTGAAGCTTTAAGGAGTGCTTGGGGTCACTTAAACATTGTCTAGGCTTTTCGGATCACAAAAACTTTGCTTGGTTTGGCCATTCTACATTAAAGTCAAAGATAGATTAAAAGCAAGCAAACTTATTGACTAAGTTAGATGAGAATGAAGAAGGTGGAGATATTTTCAAACCCTAATGCTTTAAGCAGTGCTTGGGGTCACTCAAATGTTGCCGAGGCCATTGGGAACAAAAAACCTTTGCTGGATTTGACCATTTGACAATAAAGTCAAAGATAGATCAAAATGAAGTAAACTTAAAACCCAAGTTAGATGAGAGTGAAGAAAGGTGTAGATAATTTCAAACCTTTAAGCTTTAAAGAGTCCTCAGTGTCACTCAATCATTGCCCTAGGCTATTCGGATTACAAAAACTTTACTAGGTTTGGCCATTTGACTATAAAGTCAAAGATAGATCAAAACAAAACAATCTTAATGACTAAGTTAGATGAGAAAGAAAAAGGTGGAGACATTTTCAAACCTTAAAGCTTTTGGGAGTGCTTGCAGTCACTCAAACATTGCTTAGGACTTTAGGATCACAAAAACTTTGCTTGGTTTGGCCATTTGAACATAAATTCAAAGACATATCAAAAGCAAGCCAGCTTAACGACTAAGTTAGATGAGAATGAAGAAGGTAGAGATATTTTCAAACCTTGAGGCTTTAAGGAGTGCTTGGGGTCACTCAAAATTTGCCTAGGGCTTTTGGAGTACAAAAACTTTGTTAAGGTTAGACCATTTCACTAGAAAATCTAAGATAGATCAAAAGGAAACAAACTTCATGACTAAGTTAGATGAGAAAGAAGAATATAGAGATATTTTTAATCCGTGAAGCAATAAGGAGTCCATGCGGTCACTCAAACATTCCCTAGGCCATTTGGATCATAAAAACTTTACTAGGTTTGACGATTTGACCATAATGTCAAAGTTAGATCAAAAGAAAGCAAACATAATGACTATGTTAGAAGAGAAGGAATAAGGTAAAGATATTTTCAGTCCTTTAGGGTATAAGGAGTGCTTGGATTCACTTAAACACTGCTTAGGCCTTTCGTATCACAAAAACATTGCTAGATGAGATGGACGAAGGTAGAGATATTTTCAAACCTTTAAGCATTAAGAAGTGCTTGGGGTCACTCAAACATTGCCTAGGCCTTCCAGAGATAGATTAAAGGCAAGCAAACTTATTGACTGAGTTAGATGAGAATGAAGAAGGTAGAGATATTTTCAAACCTTAAAGTTATAAGGAGTGCTTGGGGTGACTCAAACAATGCCGAGGCCATTGGACAAAAAAACCTTTGCTGGGTTTGACCATTTGGCGATAAAATCAAAGATAGATAAAAAAGAAGCAAACTTAAAGCTGAAGTTAGATGAGAATGAAGAAGGTGGAGATAATTTCAAACCTCAAGCTTTAAATAGTGCTTGGTGTCACTCAAATATTTCCTAGGCCATTCGGATCACAGAAACTTTGCTAGGTTTGACCAGTTGACCATAAAGTCAAAGATAGATAAAAAGGAAGCAAACTTAAAAGACTAAGTTAGATGAGAAAGAAGGAGGTGGAGATATTTTCAAACCTTGAAGCATCAAGGAGTCCTTGGGGACACTCAAACATTGCCTTGGTCTGTTGGATCACAAAAGCTTTGCTAGATTTGACCATTTGACCTTAAAGTCAAAGATAGAACTAAAGGAAGCAAACTTAATGACAAAGTTAGTTGACAATGAAGAGGGTAGAGACATTTTCAAACCTTGAAGCAATAAGGAGTGCTTGGGCCATTCAAACATTGCTTAGGCCTTTTGGATCACAAAAACTTTACTTGGTCTGACTATTTGACCATAAAGTCAAAGATAGATGAAGAGGAAGCAAACTTAATGACTAAGTTAGATAAGAATGAAGTTGATTGGGATATTTTCAAATCTTGAAGATTTAAGGAGAGCTTGGAAACATTGCCAAGGCCTTTTGGATCACAAAAACTTTTGCTATGTTAGACCATTTGACAATAAAGTGAAAAATAGATCAAAAGGAAGCAAACTTAATGACTAAGTTAGATGAGAAAGAAGAATATAGAGATATTTTCAATCCTTGAAGCCTTAAGGAGTGCTTGGAGTCACCCAAGCATTCCCTAGGCCATTCGAATCACAAAAACTTTACTAGGTTTGACCATTTGACCATAAATTCAAAGTTAAGACAACAGGAAGCAAACAAAATGACTAAGTTAGATCAGAAGAAAAAAGGCACAGATATTTTCAATCCTTGAAACTTTAAGGAGTGCTTGGGGTCACTCAAACTTTACCCAGGCCTTTTGTATCACAATTACTTTGCTAGGTTTGACAATTTGACCATAAATTTCAAAGAATAGATTAAAAGGAGGACAAATTTAATGACTAAGTTAGATGAGAATGAAGAATGTGGAGATATTTTTAAACTTTGAGGCTTTAAGGAGTGCTTGGGGTCACTCAAGCATTGCCTAGGCCGTTTGTTTCACAAAAACTTTGTTAGGTTTGACCATTTGACCTTAAAGTCAAAGATAGATCAAAAGGAAGCAAGCATAATGACTAAGATGAGAACAAAAAAGGTAGAGATATTTTGAAGCCTTGAAGTTTTAAGGAGTGCTTGGGGTCACTCAAACATTCCCTAGGCCTCTTGGATCATAAAAACTTTACTAGGTTAGACCATTTGAAAATAAATTCAAAGATAGATCAAAATGAAGCAAACTTAAAGACTAAGTTAGATGAGAATGAAGAACGTGGAGATATTTTCAAACGTTGAAGCTTTAAGGAGTGTTTTGGGTCCTTTAAACATTATCTTGGCCATTCGGATCACAAAAACTTTGCTTGGTTTGACCATGTGGCCACAAAGTCAAAGATAGATTGAGAGGAAGCAAACTTAATGACTAAGTTAGATGAGAATAAGGAAGGTAGAGATATTTTCCGACCTATGAAGCTTTAAGGAGTACTTGGGGTTACTTAAACATTCCCTAGCCTTATTCGGATCACAAAAACTTTGCTTGGTTTGGCCATTTGATAATTAAGTCAAAGACAGATCAAAAGGAAACAAACTTAATGACTAAGTTAGATGAGAATGTAGATGGTGGAGATATTTTCAAACCTTAGAGCTTTAAGCTGTACTTCACTTCACTCAAACATTACCTATGCCTTTTGGATCACAAAAACTTTCCTAGGTTAGACCATTTGACCTTAAAGTCAAAGATATATCAAAAGGAAGCAAACTTCATAACTAAGTTAGATGAGAATGAAGAAGATGTAGATATTTTCAAATCGTGAGGATTTAAGGAGTACTTGGGTCACTCAAGCATTTCCTAAGGCTTTCAGATCATAAAAACTTTGCTTGGTTTGACCAATTGACCGTAAAGTCAAAGATAAATCAAAAGGAAGCAAACTTAGTGACTAAGTTTGATGCGAATGAGAAGGTGAAGATATTTTCAAACCTTGAAGCTTTAAGGAGTCCTTGGAGTCACTCAAACATTCCCTAGCCCATTTAGATCATGAAAACTTTGCTTGGTTTGACCACTTGACCATAAAGTCAAAGATAGATCAAAAGGAAGCAAAGTTTTTAACTAAGTTAGATGAGAATGACGAAGGTGGAGATAATTTTAAACCTTGAAGCTTTAACGTGTGCTTGGGGTCACTCAAACATTGTTTATGCCTTTTGGATCACAAAAACTTTGCTAGGTTTGACCAATTGACCATAAAGCTAAAGATAGATCAAAGGGAAGCAAACTTATTCACTAAGTTAGATGAGAATGAAGAAGGTGGAGATATTTTCAAAACTCAAAGCTTTAAGTAGTACTTGGGGTTGCTCAAACATTCCCTAGGCCATTTGGATCATAAAAACATTGATAAGTTAGACCATTTGACCATAAAGTCAAAGATAGATCAAAAGGAAGCAAACACATTGACTAAGTTAGATGAGAATGGAGAAGATGGAGATATTTTCAAACCCTAAAGCTTTAAGGAGTGCTTGGGGAGACTCAAACATCTCCCAGGCCTTTTGGATCACAAAAACATTGCTAGATTAGACCATTTGACCATAAAGTCAAATATATATCGAAATGAAGCAAATTAATGATTAAAGTTAGATGAGAAGGAAAAAGATAGAGATATTTTTAATCCTTGAAGCTTCATGGAGTGCTTGGGGTCACTCAAACATTGCCTAGGCCTAGTCGGATGATAGAAACGTTGCTAGGTTTAGGCCATTTGACCATAAACTCAAAGATAGATCAAAAGGAAGCAAACTTAATGACTATGTAAGATGAGAATGAAGAAGTTCGACATATTTTCAAACCTTGAAGATATTTTCATTCCTTAAGCTTGAGGTGTGCTTGGGGTGACTCAAACAATACCTAGTCATTCCTTTCGGATTACAAAAACTTTGCTAAGCCTTAGACCATTTGGCCATAAATTCAAAGATAGATCAAAAGAAAGCAAACTTAATGACAAAGTTAGGTGAGAATGAAGAAGGTGGAGATATTTTCAAACCTTGGAGTTTTAAGGAGTGCTTGGGGTCACTCAAACTTTGCTTAGGCCTTTTGGGTTACAAAAATCTTTTGCTAGGTTTGACCGTTTGACCTTAAAATCAAAGATAGATTAAAAGGAAGCAAACTTAATGACTAAGTTAGATGCGAATGAAGAAGGTGAAGATATTTTGAAACCATGGAGCTTTGAGGAGTACTTGGGGTCACTCAAATATTTCCTAGGGTATTCGGATAACAAAAACTTTGCTAAGTTTGGTGATTTGACGATAAAGTCAAAGATAGATTAAAAGGAAGCAAACTTAATGACTAAGTTACAGGAGAACGAAGAAGGTGGAGATATTTTCAAACCTTCAAGCTTTAAGGACTCCTTGGGGTCACTCAAACATTGCCTAGGCCATTCGGATTACAAAAACTTTGCTTGGTTTGTCCATTTGTCCATAATGCCAAAGATAGATCAAAAGGAAGCAAACTTAATGACTAAGTTAGATGAGAATGAAGAAGGTTGAGATATTTTCAAACCTTTAAGCTTTAAGGAGTGCTTGGGGTCACTCAAACATTGCCTATGCCTTTTTGATTTCAAAAACTTTGCTATTGTTAGACCATTTCACCATAACATCAATGACAGATCAAAACGGAAGCAAAATTAATGACTAACTTGGATGAGAATGAAGAATGTAGATAAATTTTCAAACTTTGAAGATTTAAGCAGTACTGGTTGGGGTCACTTAAACATTTCTTAAGCCATTCGGATTACAAAAACTTTGCTTGGTTTGACCAATTGACCTTGAAGTCAAAACTACGTCAAAAGGAAGCACGCATTTAATTACTCAGTTAGATAAGAATGAAGAAGGTCGAGATATTTTCAATCCTTAAAGCTTTAAGGAGAGTATGGGGTCACTTAAACATTGTGTACGCCTTTTGGATCACAAAAACTTTCTTAGGCCTGACCACCTGACTAAAAAGTCAAAGGTAGATTAAAATCAAGCAAACTTAGTGACTAAGTTAGATGAGAATGAAGAAGGTGGAGATATTTTCAAACCTTGAAGCTTTAAGGAGGACTTGGGGTCACTGAAACATTGCTCAGGCCTTTTGGATCACAAAAACTTTGCGTGGTGTGACCATTTGAACATAAAGTCAAAGATAGTTCATAGGGAAGCAAACTTAATCACTAAGTAAGATGAGAATGAAGAAGGTGGAGATATTTTCGAACCTTGGAGCTTTAAATAGCATTTGGGATCACTAAGTTAGATAAGAATGAAGATGGTGGAGACATTTTCAAACATTGGAGCTTTAAGGAGTACTTGGGGTCACTCAAACATTGCCTGGGCCTCTTGGATCACAAAAACTTTGCTAGGCTAGACCATTTGACTGTAAAGTCAAAAATAGAATAGAAGAAAGGAAGTTTCATGACTAAGTTAGATGAGAACAAAGAAGATGTAAATATTTTCAAACCTTGAAGATTTTAGGAGTACATAGGGTCGCTCAAACATTTCGAAAGCCATTCAAATTACAAAAACTTTACTTAGTTTGACCAACAGACCTTAAAGTCAAAGATAGGATAAAAGAAAGAAACTTAATGACTAAGTTTGATAAGAATAAAGAAGGTGGAGATATTTTCAAAGCATAAGGCTTTAAGGAGTGCTTGGGTCACTCAAACATTGCCTAGGATTTTTGGATCACAAAAACTTTGCTAGGTCAGACCATTTGACCATAAAGTTAAGGAAGAAACAAAAGGAAGCAAACTTAATGACTAAGTTACAGGAGAAGGAAGAAGATAGATATATTTTCGATCCTTGAAGATTTAAGGAGTGCTTGGGGTCACTCAAATATTTCCTAAGCCATTCAGATCACAAAAACTTTATTAGGTGTTACCATTTGACCATAAATTCAAAGTTAGATCATAAGGAAGCAAACATAATGCCAAAGTTCGATGAAAAGGAAGAAGGAAGAGATATATTCAATCTTTTTAGCTTTAAGGAGTTCTTGGGGCCAATCAAATATTGCCTAGGACTTTCGTATCCCAAAAACATTGCTGGGATTGGCCATTTGACTATAAAGTTAAAGATAGATCAAATGGAAGTAAACATAATGACTAAGTTACATCTGAAGGAAGAAGGTGGAGATATTTTCAAACCATCATGCTTTAAGGAGTGCTTGTGGTCACCCAAACTTTTCCTAGACCAATTGAATTACAGAAATTTTGCTAGGATTGACCATTTGACCATAAAGTCAAAGATAGATCAAAAGGAAGCGAACTTAATGACTAAGTTAGATGTGAATGAAGAAGGCGGAGATATTTTCAAACCTTGAGGCTTTAAGGAGTGCTTGGTGTCACTCAAAATTTGCCTAGGCCTTTCGTATCACAAAAACTTTACTAGGTTTGACCATTTGACCTTAAAGTCAAAGATAGATCAAAAAGAAATAAATTTAACAACTAAGTTAGATGAGAATGAAGAAGGTGGAGCTATTTCAAACCTTGAAGTTTTAAGGAGGATTTGGTGTCACTCAAACATTGTCTAGGCCTTTCGTATCACAAAAACTTTGCTAGGTTTGACCATTTGACCATAAAGTCAAAGATAGATAAAAAAGAAGTAAACATAATGACTAAGATGGGAAGGAAGAAGATAGAGATATTTTCAAATCCTTAAGCTTTAAGGAGTGCTTGGGGTCACTTAAACATTCCCAAGGCCTCTTGGATCACAAAAACTTTACTAGGTTAGACCATATAACCAAAAAGTGAAAAATAAATCAAAAGTAAGCAAGCATAATCACTAAGTTACATCTGAAGGAAGAATGAGCAAATATTTTCAAACCATCAAGCTTTAAGGAGTCCTTGGGGTCACTCAAACATTCCCTAGGCTAATCGAATTACAAAAATTTTGCTAGGATTGACCATTTGACTATAAGGTCAAAAATAGATCAAAAGGAAGCAAACTTAATGACTAAGTTAGATGAGAATGAAGAAGGTGGAGATATTTTCAAACCTTGAGGCTTTAAGGAGTGCTTGGTATCACTCAAATATTGTCTAGGCCTTTCGTATCACAAAAACTTTGCTAGATTGACCATTTGACCATAAAGTCAAAGATAGATAAAAAAAAAGTAAACATAATGACTAAGATGGGAAGGATGAAGGTAGAGATATTTTCAAATCCTTAAGCTTTAAGGAGTACTTGGAGTCACTTAAACATTCCCTAGGCCTCTTGGATCACAAAAACTTTACTAGGTTAGACCATATAACCATAAAGTCAAAGATAGATCAAAATAAAGCAAACTTAATGACTAAGTTAGATGAGAATCAAGAATGTGGAGATATTTTCAAACCTTGAAACTTAAAGGAGTGCTTGGGGTCACTCAAACATTGCTTTGGCCTTTTGGATCAAAAAAATTTTGCTAGGTTTGACCATTGGACCACAAAGTCAAAGATATATCAAAAGGAAGCAAACTTAATGACTAATTTAGATGAGAAAGAAGGTGTTAATATTTTAAAACCTTGAAGCTTTAAGGAGTACTTGGGGCCACTCAAACATTTCCTAGGCCATTTGGATCACAAAAATTTTGCTTGGCTTGACCATTTGACCTTAATGTCAAAGATAGTTCAAAATGAAGTAAACTTAACGACTAAGATGAGAATGAAGAAGGTGGAGATATTTTCAAACCGTAAAGTTTCAAGGAGTGCTTGGGGTCACTCAAACATTGCCTACGCCTTTTGAATCACAAAAACAATACTAGGTGAGGCCATTTGACCGTAAAGTCAAGGATAGCTCAAATGGAAGCAAACTTCATGACTAAGTTAGACGAGAATAAAAAAGATATCGATATTTTGAAACCTTGAAGATTTAAGGGGCAGTTGGGGTCGTTCAAACATTTCCTAAGCCATTCGGATCTTAAAAACTTTGCTTGGATTTGACCAATTGACCTTAAAGTCAAAGATAGGACAAAA
The DNA here is from genome assembly GCA_019955255.1 of Castanospermum australe. Taxonomy (NCBI): domain Eukaryota; kingdom Viridiplantae; phylum Streptophyta; class Magnoliopsida; order Fabales; family Fabaceae; genus Castanospermum; species Castanospermum australe. The sequence goes on from NSJW01000481.1 coordinate 90,939, forward strand.
GGAAGCAACCTAATGATAAAGTTAGATAAGAATGAAGAAGGTGGAGATATTTTCAAACCTTAAAGCTTTAAGGAGTGCTTAACATCACTCAAACATTACCTAGGCCTTGTGGATCATTAAAACATTGCTAGGCAAGACCACTTGACCATAAAGTAAAAGATAGATAAAAAAAAAGCAGACTTAATGACTAAGTTAGATGACAAGGAAGATGATAGAGATATTTTTCATCCTTGAAGCTTGAAGAAGTACTTGGGGTCACTTAAATATTCCCAAAGCCATTTGGATCACAAAAGCTTTACTAGGTTTGACCATAAAGTCAAAGTTAGATCAAAAGGAAGCAGACAAAATGACTAAGTTAGATGAGAAGGATGATGTAGAGATATTTCACAATCCTTGAAGCTTTAAGGAGTTCTTGGGGTCAGGAAAACATTGCCTAGGGCTTTCGTATCACATAAACTTTGCTAGGATTGAGCATTTGACCATAAAGTCATAGATAGAACAAAAGGAAGCAAACATAAAGACTAAGTTACATCAGAAGGAAGAAGGTGGAGATATTTTCAAACCTTGAATCTTTAAGGAGTGCTTGGGTCACTCAAACATTGCCTACACCTTTTGAATCAAAAAACAATACTAGGTGAGGCCATTTGACCACAAAGTCAAAGGATAGATCAAAATGGAAAGTAAACTTAATGACTAAGTTAGGACGAGAATGAAGAAGATATGGTGATATTTTCAAACCTTGAAGCTTTAAAGGGGCAGTGCTTGGGGTCGACTCAAACATTATCCTAAGGCTTTTTCGGATCACAAAAACTTTGCTAGGTATTACCAATTTGAACTTAAAGTTCAAAGGACAGATCAAAAGGAAGCAAACCTAATGACTAAAGTTAGATGAGAACTGAAGAAGGTGGACATATTTTCCAACCATGAAGCTTTTAAGGAGTACTTGGGGTCACTCAAACTTTACCTGGGCCATTGTGGAGCACAAAAACATTTACTAGGTTTAGACCATTTGACCATAACGTCAAAGATTAATTAAAAGAAGCAAACATAATGACTAAGTTAGATAAGAATGAAGAAGGATAGAGATATTTTCCAAACTTTAAAGCTTTAAGGAAGTTACTTTGGGTCACTTGAAACATTTCCTAAGCCATTTGGATCATAAAAACTTTTACAAGGTTAGACCATTTGACCTTAACGTCAAAGATAGATGAAAGGAAGCAGACAAAGTTAATGACTAAGTTAGATGCGAAGGAAGATGTAGAGATATTTCACAATCCTTGAAGCTTTAAGGAGTTCTTGGGGCCAGGCAAACATTGCCTAGGGCTTTCGTATCACATAAACTTTGCTAGGATTGAGCATTTCACCATAAAGTCATAGATAGAACAAAAGAAAGCAAACATAATTTACATCAGAAGGAAGAAGGTGGAGATAGTTTCAAACCTTGAATCTTTAAGGAGGGCTTGGGGTCACTCAAACATTGCCTAGGCCTTTTGGATCACAAAAACATTGCTAGATTAGACCATTTGACCATAAAAGTCAAATATATATCAAAATGAAGCAAATTAATGACTAAAGTTAGATGAGAAGGAAGAAGATAGAGATATTTTTAATCCTTGAAGCTTTAAGGAGTGCTTGGGGTCACTCAAACATTGCCTAGGCCATTCGGATCGTAAAAAAACTTTGCTTGGTTTGATCATTTGACCTTAAAGTCAGAGATAGATCAAAATAAAGCAAACTTAATGACTAAGATGAAAATGAATAAGGTGGAGATATTTTCAAACCTTGAAGATATTTTCATTCCTTGAAGCTTGAAGGTGTGCTTGGGGTCATTCAAACAATTCATAGGTCATTCAGATCAAAGAAACATTGCTTGCCTTGACCGTTTGAACTTAAAGTCAAAGAAAGACTAAAATGAAGCAAACTCAATGACTGACATGAGAATAAAGAAGGTAGAGATATTTTCAAACCATGAAGCTTCAAGTGTGCTTGGGGTCTATCAAACCTTTCATAGACCATTCAGATAACAAAAACTTTGCTAGGTTTGACTATTTGACGAACAAGTCGAAGATCAAAAGGAATGAAACACAATGATAGATATTTTCATTCCTTGAATGTTTAAGGTGTGCTTGGGGTCACTCAAACAATTCATAGGCCATTCGGAACACGGAAACTTTGCT
>NSJW01000482.1:0-202884 GCA_019955255.1 Castanospermum australe
ATCCTTCTTAAGTTTCTGAGTTCTCAATTTGTCTACCATAAGGACCCCCGCAAGCCTAAGTGTATGTAAAAGAGTTTAAAGAGTAAGGAACAAAACCCATTGCACAGACAATGTTGATCTGCTAACTAACTATTTTCCACATCCACTGCTCGTTGGCTAACTTCCACGTGAACCAAGGATGGCGAGAGGGAAATGTACCTGGGTATCAGACTTATATTATGAGGGAGGAGTGCCAAGAGAGCGAAACAGAGTTGAGACAGGAACGGGGAGAGAGAGAATCAAGCACTTTCCTGAAATTATCCTAATCTACTATAATTTATTCCTTTCTTTACATTTTTGCAGCCGTTTAATTCTCTAAACCACCCCATGTTCTGATATTTGGTTGACTAGCAGAGCAGAAGAGGAGATCCTAATTCCTAATTTTCATTCAAATTTACGGATTTGGTCCAGTTTTGATCATGTCTCCAAGTAGCCGATCAGAGTTATTACAGTACAGTGGCACTGGGCAATAACAGGGATCCCTAGACACAACACAGCGATTATTATATAAATTTTTATATTACAATCATGTGTACTTTTAAAGAACCACAATATTACAAAAATACAAACAAATAATTTTGAAACTTTTGGAGAGGAAGAAAGTCTGGAAGCAGGTTAAGAGAGTAGAAAAGTGATTCAGTTTAGCAGTTAGAAAAGAACAATAATTGTAGCAGAAATTATTTTTCATATTTCATGATATTTTATTTAATTTTTTTCTCAGCTTGGTTGTGGGTAGTATTTTAGGTTCAAAGTTATGTTAATTAAGAGTTCTAGTGTCTGATTTGTAAGGCCTAAGGATTCCTAATGGGCTTGGGTTAGTAGCAAGTGTCAAAGAATACATTTCGGGAGTTGTTTTCTTGTAACTTGCTTTCTAGTAAGTTGTGCCTAGGAAGTTGTAGTTTATTAATTGTATTTTGGAATTCCTAAGAGATGTAGGTTGGAAGGTCATATAATCTGAAAGGTCTTAGCTTGCACTATAAAAGCTAAACCTTAGCCTTGTATGACACCTTTTCTTGAATCTAAAATCCAGAAATTTTAAGAATTTTATTCTTTCATGGTTTGTTACACTAGAAGAAACAGCCTTTAGCTGTGTTTACTCTTTCTTCTCTCAAACCTTCCCTATTTCTTGGTAGAATCATATCTAGACTCTTTGTTCTACATCAATTTGGTACCAAAGCCCAAATTTTGATCCATCCCAAATTCTGTCCTAGTGATGGCAACACGTAGAGGAAGAGTCCCTAAGCCTACCCAAGCACAAGAGTTCGTCGAGATCCGAAGAATGATTCGGAAACTTGCACAACAGGTGCAGAACCTATGTAGAGAGCAGTGTGAAGTTTGAAATGAGATACCAGAGTGTGATGAAGAATTCCAAAATGGAGAGTTTGAGCATATCGACTCCTTCCATGATCCCACAAATTGTGATCAGCTCGGACGCAGTGGATTAGAGGAACAATTGATAAGAGATCTTGAGTTGAATTTTGGAGTTTGGGTTGAAGTTAATGATTTTCACGAGAAGTTGCATGCTGAAGACTTCCTTGATTGAGAATCCTCCTTGGAAACATATGTTGAGTGGAAACCTATGGCTGAAGAAAGGAAGGTAATGTTTGTGAAGCTGAAGGGAATTGCCCTCCAATGGTGGAAGAGGTTAGAGGAACAGTGTGAAAGACAAGGCAAGACAAAGATCCGAACTTGGGAGTTAATGAAGACAAAACTAAGAAAGCAATTTCTCGGCAGATCTACATGAGATTCCATAGGCTGAAACAGCGAGACTGTGTGGAGGAATATATAGCAAAGTTTTACAACCATTCAATAAGGATTGGATTGAATAAAACTAATGAGCAGCAGGCAGCCCACTATTTATCTGGATTAAATTCTGCAGGATAAGATCAGCCTTGAAGCTCGCATATCTAACCTAGAAGATGCATATCAATTTGCTATTAAAGCAGAGTAGAGGATACTTCATTTGGGACCAAAGCATCGATTGAATAGTGGGACTAATCTAAGGTTTACAGTTGCTGTTAGAGGAGGAAAGGGTGATTAGCCAACTGCACTAAGCAACCGCCAAACTTCTATTACCAACAAAATTGCTTCCAAAACCATGGAGGAATTATGAAGGAATGGAAAGGGGAAGGAACGAGCAAGATTAAGCAACATGGCCAGTGGCAGCAATTCTTCTATTTGTTGTTTTTCTTGTGTTGAACAGGGTCACTCATCTTTCTCATGCCCCATCATCGTGTCAACTTTGTAGAGGGTGGTGAAGAAGAAGAAGGGAAAGCATAACCTATTTATAATGAGTACTTTGATGAAGAAGAGAGTTGACTTATTGCTTGTGGAGGGTGAGAATCTGGTTATAAGGTGTGCGATGACAACACCAAAGTTTGAGGAGATTGAAGATTGGAGGAGGCACATCATATTTCGAACTAGAGTTACTTGTGGAGAAAAAGTGAGCAATGTCATTGTTGATAATGGCAGCAACAAGAAGATAACTGCCAAGGAAGTAGTGGAAAAACTAAAGCTTCCAATAGAGAAGTATCCCCATCCTTACAAGGTTGCTTGATTTTAAAAAGGCCATCAAGTACCTATTACTTCACAGTACTTAGTGCAGTTCATAATTGGCAATGATTATACAGATGATGTTTGGTGTGATATTGTGCCTATGGATGTTTGCTACATCCTATTGGGAATACCATGGTTGTATGATTGGAATATGAAGCATCTTACTACTCCCAATACGTGTACCTTTCAAAAGGATGGAAAGACTTTCACACTACATCCTTTAAAGGAGGAGCCAGCTGGTAAAAAGTCAGTAATAACAAGGCTAGCTGTTTTGTCAAGGCTGGCAGATTTGAAGAAGAAAGCAAGGAGTCTGGAGTGGCTTTTGTGGTAGTTGGCAAAATTACTGAAAGTGAAAGGGAAGGAGAGCTTCCATTATCACTTGAAGTTAAAAAGGTTTTGTCTGACTTTGAGGTCTTAAAGGATTAGTACATGAGTGATCCATTTTTCAGCCAAATAATTAAAGAATTACAAATGCTCAACTATAGCAGCAATGTCTCATCCATTCCTTATGCATGATGGATTCTTATTCCATGGAAATCAACTATGTATACCTGACAGATCTCTTTGAGAGCAGATTATGAGAGAATTGCATGGTGGTGGTTTCGAAGAGATAAGACATTGGCTATGGTATGGTAGTTGAACGATATTACTGGCCAAGGATGAGTTGTGATGTTGAAAGGCTAGTGAAGCAGGGCAGAATTTGCCAATATGCTAAAGGGAGTTCGCAAAATATTAGCTTATATACTCCATACTAGTTGCTTCTTCTCCTTGGGTTCATCTTAGCATGGATTTTGTGCTTGGACTTCCAAAGACATCTAAGTTTGACTCTATACTGGTTCTGGTTTATTGTTTCTCTAAGATGGCACACTTCACTCCATGTTTTAGGACTGCTAATGCTTCTCAAGTGGCAGATTTATTTTTCTGAGGTGGTGCATTTACATGGAGTTACCTAGTTCCATTGTGTCAGATAGAGATGTGAAGTTCATGGGACATTTTTGGCATACTTTGTGGGGGAAGCTGGGAACATAGCTGCAATATTCTAGCACGTGTCAACCACAAACAGATGGCCAGACTCAAGTATCTAATCGAAGGCTTGTAAATTTGCTGTATTGCTTAGTTGGACAGAATGTGAAGACATGGGACATGATTCTGCCTCAAGAAGAATTTGCTTACAATAACTCTACCAATCGCACTACCAAGAAGACTCCTTTTGAGGCTGCTTATGGGCATAAACCTCAACATGTCTTAGATCTAGTTCCATTACCAAAGGAGGCTAGAGTTAGCGAACATGGAGCAGTATATGCTGATCATATCCACAGCATACATGATGAAGTAGGAGCTACCATTGAAGCTAGTAATGAGCATTACAAAGAGGCAGCAAACCAGTATTGGTGTTTCAAGGAGTTTGCTGAAGGTGATAAGGTGTTGGTACATCTTAAAGGGTGCACACCCTAAGCTAGCTTCACAGAAAATTGGCCCCATGTAGAATTGTGAAGAAAATAAGCTCTAACGCTTATGTGGTAGAGATGCCAGATGATCCTCAATCAAATCAGTCCAATCTTTAATGATGCTGACTTATTTGAATTTCATGGCTTTGATGACAGCATGGAGCTTTCAGTGGGCAAAGAGTGGACTCAACAAATTCCAAAAAAGCCTAGAGGAGTGATTGAGGAAGTTCTTGATACAAAGGAAGCACGATTGTGAAGGGGAAATTAATATCATAGATTCCATATCAAATGGTTAGGGAAGCCTACAACTGAAAGCACTTGGATTTCGGAGGAAGAACTTAAGAGGATTGATCCTACTGTTTATGACTGTTAGAATATATTTAAAATATCTTTAGAAGATCTTTAGAATATATTGTGGAATCAATTAGTGCTCTAATTGATAAAGCAATTTAGGAGTCATATAATAATTTATTATATTTTCTGATTTATTTCCTTATTTGATTAGAGTTACTAGAATATAAATAGAGGTTAATGTTTTGTTTTTTGTAACATATCAACACATCTAATATATTTTATCACATTGTTCTCTATTCTTTTTTCTTCTTTCTCCCTACATAAACCCTATAATTTCAACATGGTATCAGAGCGGTACCACCATCTGCCTTGAGGGTGTCCATGTTTTTCGCTGTGTCGAGTTCTATAGAACTCCTTTTGTAAAATTCTCCTTTATTGTTTTCTCAACCCATTTTCTCATATATTTTCTCTACTTTTTTACTGTTTATTCTTTTCCAATGCTAGCATAGCATTGAGGGGGAGTGATAATGATAGTAGTGACTTTTTAATATTAGTGTTCGTGATGATGTTATCTCTCATCGACGATCATTCCGATGGTGATTTCTTTTCCATTGATGAGTCATATCAGTGGTGTCTGTTCAATACTAGTGTTCGTGATGTTATTTTCCTCTCGAAGATCATTCCGATGGTGATTTTCTTTCCCACTGATAAATCATACCAGTGGTGACATCTCTTCAATACTAGTGTTTGTCATGTTATTCTTTTCCCATCGACGATCATTCCGATGATGATTTCTTTCTCACTGATGAGTCATATCAGTGATGACTTTTCAATACTAGTATTTGTGATGTTATCTTCCTATCGACGATCATTCTGATGGTGATTTCTTTCCAGTAATGTTCATCTCTCTAGCGTCTCCAGCATCTTGAGTTGTGTTTCAGCCATGGAGTCTATTTTATATTTATGCTATTTAATTAAAATATTTATTTGTAACAAGCTTAAAGCTTAGTAAGCTTTAGCTTGAGGGGGGGAGTGTTAGAATATATTTTAGAATATCTTTTAGAAGATCTTTAGAATATATTGTGGAATCAATTAGTGCTCTAATTGATAAAGCAATTTAGGAGTCATACTATAATTTTATTATATTTTCTGATTTATTTCCTTATTTGATTAAAAGTTACTAGAATATAAATAGAGGTTAATGTTTTTGTCTTTTGTAACATATCAACACATCTAATATATTTATCACATTATTCTCTATTCTCTTTTTTCTTCTTTCTCCCTACATAAACCCTATTAATTTCAACAATGACCAATACAAAATTTTCCTGTCAGAGCTAAGTTTCTCTTCACCCTGAAGGAATTGATGCAAAAGCAGTAGAAAAGAAAATAATTTGTAGCAGAATTATTTTTTACAATTTCAAGATATTTTATTTAATTTTTGCAGCTTCTGATTATGGGTAGTATTTTAGGTCAAATTTATGTTAATTCAAGAGTTCTAGTGTCACATTTGTAAGGCCCAAGGATTCCTAATGGGCTTGGGTTAGTAGTAAGTGTCAAAGAATTACATTTTGGGAGTTGTTTTCTTGTAACTTGCTTTCTAGTAAGTTGCACCTAGGAAGTTGTAACTTATTGATTGTATTTTGGAACTTCTAAGAGATGTAGGCTGGAAGATCATGTAATATGAAAGGTCTTAGCTTTGCACTATAAAAGCTAAACCTCAGCTTTGTACGGCACCCTTTCTTAAATCTAAAATCCAGAATTTTTAAGAACTTTCTTCTTTCATGGTTTGTTACACCAGAAGAACCAGCCCTTAGCTGTGTATTTCTTGGTAGAATCCTATCTAGACTCTTGGCTCTACATCAAAAAGACTGTAGCTTGTAGGTTCAAGCACACTCATCCCCAATCCCACACCTTAATTTATATTAGATGTTTGAGGAGTAATACAAATATATCCAGTCAATCATTCTAATTAGAAATCAATCACCCAATTAATGACCTCTAATTTTTAGCAGTCAACAATAATATATATGAAAGAGTATACTCAAATTTAAAACATAACAATCGCAACTCATTATCAAAAGTCTAACGAAATTAAACACATTAGATACTTAAATCATAAGCATGCCAATGTTGAAAGAGCTTAGGAATCTAAGCATCATCCTAAGAGATAAAAAACAGAAAGTGGATGCAAAAACAGAAAAACAGAGATATGAGCTTGTGATAACAACAAAGCATGCGGGTCTTCGCCAGCGATATGCTGCCGGCCATAGCCTGATGGCAGACAGGGCTAGCCTGCCTTCCAATGCAAAGGAAAATAAAAAAAACTGTAAAGATGAAGAAAATTTTTACAACCTGGCCCATTTTCCATATAGTGCATGTATTGTGATGTAAAAAAGTGTAAAAGACACTCGCCACAAGCATACCACATAAAAGTTGCTATATTATAGAGGTGGCATAGTGTTCCTCATAGTGATGCTCTATACACTATATCACATGCAATTAAAAACTATGGCTCCCATTGTAACAATGTTGCCCTTAAGTTTTCAAATCAGTACATATAAGTCCAATCATTAAAGAGCCATTCAAATGCAGATGAAAGATGATGAGTTGGAATGTTTTCATGACATCGCACTAACATGGCACGTAACCCCTATCAGATTTGTCACATATCCCTCCGTAGTGAAGCCACGCATGATCCCGTGTTGGCACCACATTACCACAATGCCAAATCATCATTTTCCATTTATATTTTAACCACCATTGATAATTGGATTCAATTTGCACTAAGTTGAAAACTTGAGGAGCAACATTGTTGCAATTTGAACCAGGGAACCAAATTGAAACTTTCATTAAACTAGAGGAACCAAAAGTGGTTTAATAGTAAGCCAAGAACTTACTCGTTGTCTAGCTGCTACGTTAAATTTTTGAAGCAAGAATGCTTTAGGATCCATTTGCCCAGGAGGCCTCCCAATCCCTGACAACAAAACAAAATGAAAATAATAATGATAGTAATAATCTAAAAGTAGAAAAGAATAAATGATTTGCAACAAATTACTAACCAATTCTTAGCCGAGGAAATTCTCTATTTCCTCGTAAGTGATAAATCACACTCTTCAGCCTGGTTCAGTGAAAAGTGAGAGCTGAGTACAAGATGAGTAGTAGTAGTTGAGAGAAGCACTTGACTAGGGAAAATAAGAGCTGAAAGATGAAAAATTGTATTTCATGAACTCATTTCCAGAACAACCAATTCCCTAAGAATAATATTATTCAACTATATGCAACAGCTTCTTTGCTTCAGCTACTTCAAAAATTAATTTTCCTTTTCACATAAAACAGTGAAGCAGTGCAGATAAGACAACATAAGGCCCCCTGAGAGCGAAAATGTAATGAATAATGATGAAGATTAGTAAGCATTAAAAGCATAACTAGATATGTCCATGATATAAATAAAACCTAGCAAGAAAGACTATCTGACTAGGTTGCCTTACAAAAAACTGAGATTGTTCATTTACTGAAAGATAGCCATTCACTGTTTAGAGCAAATACAAATTTATTTATTTTTTTTAATAAGTGATGTGGGTGTTGATATAAAAATTTCTGTTATTGGCAGCATTCACATTCCAGATAACCATAGAATGTGTCAAGGATAACTCCTCATGTCCGGGCACAAAAGCTTGCTTATTAAAAGTCAACTCAGGAAATTAGAATTGAAATAATCTAACATTGCAATCATCACAGTTTTTACTAGACTTTCAAATGACAAAGAAGACATCTTCCACAGTTCAAGAACCAATTGGATATCAACAATAAATGTCAGGAAAAACTGTTATACCACTCCAGATGAACTGGAACATGAATCTGATAATTTAGGTACAGCTGACAGGAGGCTGGGGTTGAGGAAGGGAAGGGGAGGGACCAAAATACCTAGTAGTAAGTACCAACTCTAAGTAATAGGGCCAGAATTTGTTCAGTGTCAACTGCTATCCCTACATCCAAATGCATATAGTTAAACAGCCATGAAATATTTTGAAAAACAATTCTTTCACATGAAACCTGAAAAAGAAGCACCTAATAGTAATTTTCTTTTCTGTACTGCCATTAAAGTCCAAATCTAGCTTAATTTTCTTGTAAGTTGCAGCAGTCAATCTTCTTGGTGAACAAGAAATAAATGAATAAATAAATTTATTTCATGATTGACTCATTAATAACTAATTTTCTCTTCTCTCTATTCTATCTCCCAGTGTGATGCAGATAGCCTAGTAAAAGATCTACAATATTTTTGTATATAGGACAAAGGATCCAAAAGAGCCACAAGCTAAAACAGAAATTATTGAGGAAAAAGCTTTAAAATCTGAAGTGTTGAACCAAACAGAAGACTAGGACCAACATGCTAAAATTGCTGAATCATTGTAAAATGCTTGGTAAGGCAACAATTACATGGGAGAACCAAATAGATAATCAACACGTTACAACAGTACAAGCACAAGATGCCTTTTACTATGACAAACTAAAGAAAATTGCATGAAAATGAAAAGAGATGGACATTTCAAATGAGGCAGAGAGAGACTGAAATTGGGATACACAATCTGGAAATTGTAAGATCAAGGCAAAGAATTTTTGTAATTAAAGGAATTTTAATCCTCAAATCATGATTCAACTCAAATCAGGACTCTAATAAATATCCAAAATAATTCAATAGCCTTACATTTGTCAATTATACAACAGCATATGTAATAGGCTATCAGCATCACAATGCTTATCCAATTTGACTTTACTACACCTTCCTAGATTGTCCTCCACCATTTTAACAAAAGGTATAACTTAATTCCAAAGTGATGAATATTGGATTAAGAATTTAGGACTCCAACAAGATCTCAACATCACGTGTCTACATTTGTATCTAATGCATGTTAGATTTCAACATAGAAATATTTATTGGGTTTGGGAACTACATAATCTAATATGTAACAAACAGAATAATATCTCTAGTCACTCTAGAGGAGTAAGTACTTGCATAAGGCAATGAGTTTCCCCATGGTCAATGATAACTATCATTGTCAAACGACTTAAGCAGATAAAATCAAATTTGCTTCAAAACTATTATATAGTATTATACCCATTATGGCTTCCATGACCCCCTTTGTCGTGAAGACGAAGCACCCCACATGGCAAATTCATGTCATCATGGAACTACAACAAATAAAAAATGGATTAAATAAAGAACAGCACACTTGTCAATTAGACGCTTGAAAGCGAAGGTATAGCACACAGAAAAACTTACCACAAGCACATGGTTAAGAGGTAGCTTGTAATAAGCAGCCAGTGGTCCTGTCTGCAGTTAAATGAAGAGACATATTAAATATATTGAATATCAGCAAAGGAATTCAAATGTAAGCATCCCACAAACTATACAAGCAAATAAAACCAGTAGTATGCTACCTCAGAAATAGAAACCATCCATGAAATCTATATTAGTTTGCTACCTTATTACCCCAGCAAAGAGGCAGGACTAGAAATACAAATAAAACCAGTAAAAGCAAACAGGACAGATGAAAGCACTCAGCCAGGGTTGCCAACTTTTAAACCCTTAATTATTTATCTTTTGCTTTTCCCGCCTCTTCTCCTTGGGCTTTGTATCAAAACCATGTAAGCCTTAAGGAAGTCTATTTGACAACACAATCACTAATCCACAGTAAATTTGGTAAAAGCTACCTCTTTCCCTTGCACTTTCTTATTCCTTTCAATCGTTTCCAATTTGAATTGATAGAATCAAAACCATGACTTCTTAATTCATTCTTTTCCACAATGACTATTAACTTAATCTACCATGTATTAAAAAGATAGTGAATATAATTAAGTCATCTACTCATAGTTTGTGAAAAGAAAGATTCTTATTGATATTAAATCCTCCCAGTCTTTACAAAATTTCAGGAATATATGATGCAAGGATGAGAATGGTGCAATGCCACAACTTAAAATATATATCGTGCTCAGTGCTGAAGTGGTGTATGTGCCAGAGCCCACCTTAGACATTATATATGCCATCAATGTAAGCTACAAAACCATTCTTATATAAATTACCATCAGCATAAACTCATTTTATCTGAAGCATTCTAGACAGACTTGAGTAATAGATATGTAGTCACCGAATGAGCAAGAAACTTCCACATATATCTCAAAGTAGGTATTTCATAAGGGTAAAGGGTATTTCGCTGAATGGCAATATACCTATAGGTTGAATCTACAGAGCAGAGACATAAACAAGGACATGGACCAAGAAGAGGACAGAGGACGATACAGATTACAATGATTCAATTATGAAGAATCAGAACAACTAACCAGATATTGGTGATATGAAGGACAAAATTATTAAAAACAGTACCAAAATAATTATGTCAAAGTAAGTGAATGACATGAAGATATGGGACTTGAAGAAAAATAATAAATTCCATGGTCAAGATATCAGTACATAAAATCACGTAATAAAATGTGAGACCAAATAGAAAAACTAAATATGATATAAGATTCACAAAATAAATATTATCTATATTGCTGACAAACAAAAAAATCAAGCATATAAAGTGCTTATTATGTGCAACAAAAACCAGATAACCAGATCCTCATTTTTAAAAAAGAGCTTTTCACAAGCACAAGCTTAGACAGACCATGTCTGACAGCTAATATTATCTAGGAGTCACATTTCTTAAATTTAGAATCTTTCTTAATTGCTAGATAACTCAAAGTCCGTCTTAAGCCCTTGAATTGACACAGCTAAAGTCCTCTCTGAGAAGTCCATCATTTACTCAGAAAGCAGCCTGCATCAAATCATCAGTCCACTTAGTGGACCATTTGATTTCATGATTGCCAGCACCACCACCAACTTGCTACAAATGCCTAGTTATCTTTTCCCTCTAGGCTCTAGCAGTTCTATAAAGATAATTGTTAGAATATTAGGATTGTTATTGTGTTAGGATTCTTATGATGTTAGGATTGATATTGGGCTGAGCTTTTACTAGTTGTACTACAATTGTACTTGACCTAGAATATAGCATAAATAGGAGCATTAAATTAGTATTTCTAAACACAACATCAAAATCCTATTAGTTAAATATATTCTCCCTTTTCTTTTTTCCATCTAATCCCTATCTTTCAACAATTATATTCAAATTGAGAAGAAACTTTGGAATTGAACATTATCCAATCTATGACAGCAGTGGAGATTTGCAGCAAATACCCAGTCATCCCTCTAGCAGCCATTGTCAATTTCAAGATATTTTTATCATAATTTCCAAAACATAAATCTTACAAACTTTCAATTTTTAACTGCATTTGCAGATACCAGTGGTATTACCTTCCAATAATACCAATCAATAAGAGTAAATTTCAATGTGTTAAACAGAACAGCTTTCCCTCAAAGTAGACGGTTAACTTAATCAACTGAATTTATAATCAAATGAATTCATAGGCTAAGATATTTTTGCTAGTGGAAAGTGACAAAAGCTTTGAATAGCACATCTTGTATAAACTAAAGTAGAATATCTTGATGTATAGGAAAAAACAAAGGTAAAAAGGAAATAATATCTTAATCTCTTACTGATTCACCACTCAGGTTCATGTAAGTTTGAGGCTTTGCAAGGAAAACAGGAACTTCACCAACAAAACCTGTATCAGATTATCTTGCGTCAAATTCATGAATTACAATTTACAACAAATACTGAAAGAGAAACCAAATATAATAAAAAAAAAAACGGAATATTGAATGCAGTGGACAAACCTTGTCCAAAAATGGCTTTCAAATGGACTGTGTTCATAGAAATCCCCTGTGATTCAGCAAATGCATCAATCATCTCAAAGCCCACCTGCTTCGTACAAAAACATATTTTATTATCATTGAAGCAACTTAGGATGCTTGTTTATGTAGAGTACAACGCACATTGTGTCTAGTTCCTTTGTACTTTTCACCAGGGTTGCCCAACCCCACAAAAAGCCATGGCCGTGGAGCAGCAGTGCAAAAGCAATGCCTACTTAACCTATTAAGCATCTCCTCTGAAGAAACCCAGCGGCCTCCACCAAACTGCAACACATTTCCCAAGGAAAAACATTCTTTACTTTTCTCTGCACCAAACTAAAATCACGTACAACTTGACTGGTAAGTTTTAAAGAAAGTTTCATCCACCTGTTGTAAACAAGGAAAATTAACAAAAGGTAAAAATCAATTTGCATGGCTTCAAACTTAAATTACTTTCAAATTTTGTGTTGTTTCTTAGGATTAGAAGTTATGTTGTAGTGCATTCAGAACCAAATTTTAATATTATTAATTGAATGCATTATAATTAAGTTCAATTTCCATTCAATCGTACTGAATTTCATTGTTAGAACTTTGAAGATAAGTTACTTTACTAAACATATTCTCTAAGTTAACAATTTTAATTTTTAAAGAAAAAGAGGGATAACAAAAAGAACAATAGAGTGCCAAAATTTTAACCCTATAATTAAAGTGCCGCTCATGTGGTCCTGCTTCTCTGCTCTCTTCTCGCACATGCTCTAAGGATGTCAATCCTTCTGTCTCCCACCCTCTTTCTCGCTCACTACTGTATCTATCTGTCCAAAATTTCTAGTAGAATAAATAATAACAAAGCAATAAGGAAACATAGAAAGTTCTATCCAAGTCTGAACTGGAAATTCTTTCAAATCAATTATTTCATATTCAAAACTCACTCATTGCATCAATGCCATATAACAATAATTTTCTAATTCCCTTTTTTCCCCCTCCTTAAACAGCTATCAGTCCATTCCCATTCCTGCTAAAAGGTCATTAAAGCTACTCCCAACAATTCACAACTATCAATTCAACACTACCCTCTTTCAATATCCGCAGCCAAAATTGCACCTTGATAACCACCCTTTGAAGTTTATCAAAAAGCCTATGGGCAACCGCCGTGAAAAACTTGCTGCAGAATCACGGTGACAATTTTGATCAATTATCTTCAAATGACAGCCGAAGAAAATGGACTTAACCCCAAAGTCTAAATAAGCTAGGATTCAAACGGTATATTGAGAAGGCATATGAAGAATCTCTATGGGGAAATTCTTCAAACAGAATATGGGGTATTACAAAAAGGAAAGAGGAAGCCTAGGAGGAATAGGACTCAGAAACTAACTAGAGAGACAAAGGAGGAGTGGCACTGGGATGAAACTAAACCAAAAACAGAAGAAAGCCTCCACTTCCAATTGGCAACGAAGAGCAAAAAAACAAAAACGAAAAAAGAAAAGTGAAACTTACCGGATTAACAACGCAGGGAAGAATGGCGACGCAAGGCGGCGGCGAAGAATTGAAGATGAACAACCCTTCTCTTCCAAATGGACACGGATATGTTACCCCGTACACAAAACGATGAATTCAGGAACTGGTTCGTTTACAGAAACCGGCCGGGTCTATGAGAAAAAGAATTCTAGACTCTGACCAGATCGGATAGGAGGCCGGTTCATGGGTTCTCCCACTCGAACCAGCCCGGCTGATCGACAAAGGTGCTCAAAATTCCATAGTTGTATAAGTCGGATTGGAGGTCCACCCGATCAGCAAGCCAAGTCATCATGTTAACAGTCCAACAGTAGCTTAAGCGATCGAATCAAAAATTCTAAATAAAAAAATAAATTAAAAAAATTTATTATATAAAATAATACTTTATATTTTTAATATAACACAATTCAATTATGATATTTAAAGAATATATAATTAAATATTATAATTTAATATAATAAATAAATATATTTTTAACTAATAAATAGTATAAATTAAATTATTTTATAATATTTTTGAAAAATAATATAAATATAATAATTCTGTCCAAGTTCACTTATTTCTTACTTTTTTTATCATTATAAAATGAAGAAAAAAGTATTAAAAATATTAAAGGAATTTAGAATGAAATATATATTAAGGTTGGGTCAATCAAACTGGCCAAGCGGGTCAGGACGGTTGAATCGCGCAGGTCAAGCGGTTGGACCGAGCAGGTCATCCAGGTCGAGTGGATCAAAGCAGGTCGATGCGAAAAATAATTTAAAGTCTCAACTGGACTGATTTAGTGACTGATTCATAGGTTTTTCAATCAAACCGGCCAGTCCGGTCTGGTCTATACAACTATACAAAATTCTACTAAACATGAAGGGTGTTTGAAGATTTATACCATATTAGTATATGCTTGGTAAAAAGAAAAAGAATAGAATGGAATGAGAATGAAAGATTTTTTATGTTTTGATCTTAGAAATTTTATATGTCTCATTTCATTCCATTCATTTTCTTTCTAACAACCCAGACATGTACTAAATTTATCACAATAACAAAGTATATGAATGAAATATAATTGACAAGTGCCACAATCCTCTATGCTGGTCGGAAAATATTTCATACACACTAATATCTTCGTACTGTTCTCTACACCTTATTGTTTAGGAAAAGAAAGATAGAAAAAGAATGTATTGAAATGTGTTTTTATTTTGTTTTATTACTCAAAAAGGAAATGGTGTAAGAATAATGTAATAAAAATAGTTTGCAAATACAATTGATGCTGGTTACTTAAGTAGCCATAAAGGAGAAATCCCATCCTCTATGTTGGTTCGTCCCATTCTCCCTTTTTTTTTCACTCTTTTTTCTCTCTTTGCTATTCTCTTCTTCTGGTCAATTTAGTACGAGAGTAAATTTTTATAGGAGGAAGATAGTAAATATATGAGAAGAATAAGAAAGGTTTTTATTTCATTTGACTCTAAATAATACATTACAAATCACACTTTTTATAGGTAAACATTATACAAACATGTCTCTTGACAAAGAAATAGACCTTATCTCTTCTGTTTCTAACAGCTTATTCTACATAACTTTTTTACATGCCTAATATAAGTCTTCTCCTAAGATAAAAAAGCATTAAATACACAAGTACATTCAAGAATAAGATACAAAACTTTGCATGTCATCCTTTTTATGACAAATGTTTAAAACTTTTTCAAACAGTAAGATGAAATAAGGAAAAGAGAATAATTCTTGATGCATACTACTTTTTTATATATGTATAAATGTTACACCTGTCATTACCTTATGGTGCCAAAAATCTTTCTTTGTGGACGGATATTTCCACACTCATATGATCTGGTACTATTATTTGATAGTTCAAGACAAAAGGCTGGACCACATAAAAAATGATGCCAGTATTGTTCTTCTCATTCAAGATAATGGTGAGTACATTGTTGAGCCCAATTAGATGAAAAATGTAGTAGTAGGAAAGACCTCCATGACAAAGTAATCCATGTGTTGAGATAAAATAATAATTTTGGAAAATCAGATTGATTGACTTCATTCATCAAAGATAAATTTCTTAATGCACTTCTTCAAAGTTCACTATTATTAATGGTCTTATGAAATAATCGTCTCCCATACATACTTCTACTTCATGGGTAAATGCTTCATAAAAAGCAATTTCATTTGATTCTTGACTTAAACATCAAAGAGTATGAAAAATGATTAGGACATATTCAAAAGGAAATTCACATAATTCTTTTACCCATTTGTCAAGACTTTGGAATTTCAGCAACCACAAGCCTAACGCGTTGGATGGCTGGGAGTATCCTTACACATTTTGACATTCAAATATGCAAGAAGACCTTTGATAGGGAATCGACAAGTAATTTTGCATATTCTGATAAAATATCTCATAAGAAAATATTCCTCTAAAGAAAGTCTATAGGGTTTACTTGTGGAAAATATAGTGAAAAATGAGTGATCAGGATAAATAACCAATAGCCAAATGTCACCATCTAAATTACATTTTTTAATACATTCAAGAATATATTTGAACATGTTTTTTTTTAAAACATTCTTTTAGAATCAATGACAAGAGATCTAGCGGATTGAATAGGGATAATGTAATAGATATGAATGACTACGAGTACTATAAGACAAAAGTAAAATAGAGACCGATTTAGTGATTAATATTTTTTAATCAGTATAAAAATTGAAATAACAACTGATTTAAAGAGCATAAATATTTTAAATTATTGAAAAACAAACAATCACTAATTCGGTCGCTATATGCAAAAAAATGTAATTTTTTAAATTTCTTTTCTGACATTGCTAATTTTTGTAAAATAATTTATTTAACTTCTGAATTTGATAACTGAAAAATTAGTTGCTAATTTAAAAAATAATATATTTTCTCTTTTCATAATCTGCTTTTTAATTAAATATTTAACATTTAATTATGACGACTGAAATTTCGGTCTCTATGTTTAAAAAATTATTTGTTTTTTTTTCCTTCCATGTTATATTTTAAAATTTAAATATGAAATCATTATTTCCTTCTCAGCGGAATGAATTTATTTATTTTTCAGCATCAGCGACTGACTTTTCGGTCATGAACTCTTCAAAATTCTTTTTTTTTTCAATTTTAATTTTAGTGATTGTTTTTAGTCACTATATTTAAAATTATTCTATTTCAGGTCTCAAATATTTAACGACATCACATAGGGGTTTTAGTATTTTTAGGCAGCGACTGAAAAAGCAGTCGCTATGGTGTTTTAATCTGCTTTGCCCTCTTCCAATTTTCATTTCGTGTTACGACTGAGAACCGACGAGCCCTAGCTTCCCCGCTCCCACCTTTCACCGCCCATCTCCTAACCTTAACAACCGGCGACGAGTTCGACGACCAGCACAGACCACCAAACAACGGCCACTGGTAAGCTTCGCTCACACCTTTCTTTGTTTCTTTGTCTCTTCCCTTATGGCTTTTGCATAGACAAAGCCTTTACCCCATTTAACTGCTCCCACCGCTCGCCACCCATCTCCCAGCCTCAACCACCGGCGACGAGTTTGGACAACCACTGGCGACGAGTTCAGACGACCACCGCAGACCACCAACGACGGCCACTATTATGCTTCACTCCCTTATGACTTTTGTGCAATCACTGCCCCAATGTCCGAGGTTCTTCCTTTTGTGCGAAGATTCTCTACTATGGCTCTGTTATTTTACAAAGACCCAAATAAAAACCATTACATATTTTTCAGTTTTGGATGACCAGTACTAGATTTTTTTTTCTGTGATGCTTATAAATAAAGTAGAAAGTGGATTATTTATTGATGAGACTCTTCTTTGATTTTGAATAAGTAAGAAAAAAATTTACCCCATGGCTATGTAGGCGAACCTTCTATGGGGCAGAGACTTATATACTTATGTTATTGTCATTGAGTTTTCTCTCTTGTTAAGTACTCAAAGTAAACCTAAGCTTGCCTTTTATTGTTTAAGAGAATGGTTATAACATACTTCAATCTTAAAACTTGTATGTAGTAATTGTTGAAGTTGAATTATAGTGTAGAGCACATATGTACATAACTAAGATAATATACTAATACTACTTGATTTTGATTTAAGGTGTGGCTTTTCAGATAGTGGTAATTATTGTGGTTGCGGAGGACATTAATTGGCTCTCAATTATTTGGTACTTAGATTAAAATTTAATATGATGAAAGTTTAGTATCTTGCTAAGAATGAACAAATTTATCAACTTCAATATTATTGTATCTATTTTCTACCTCAACTAAATAGGGTTCAAGCTCTTGCCATCCCAAAAATTTGGGTCAAGTTCTGCCATATGATGCCTTTGCGTCAGCCTGAGAAGTTGCATGTGTAGGGCTTTGTAGTTATTGTTCACCTGATCAACCAGCTCTTAGGCAAATGGAGTGAACCAACTATTGAGGAGGTATGTGTTTTCTTTTCATTTTTTAATTTGCAGCATCTCTTCTAATATGCTGTGATTGAGATTCTAACGAAATGAAAATTGAATGATTATAATTATTGTTTAAATTGATTAATTATGATTTAGATAGTTGATATTTACAAATTTCAGTGGCTTTTAATATCTATAATATCTTTCAGAGCCACTTTAAAATCACTGATATTCTGCAGAAAGGGGGCTGTTTTATCATTTTTATCATTTCTAAGCGTCTTTTTTTTTTATTTTATCATTTTCCTAGTTTCACATTTAGGAAAAATCCCCAAGCTTTCTAGTTAAACTATTGATGTGATTGATTTTAAATAGTTTTATGTGATATTCATATAGTTCACCTAAAGCATTCAGATTGTGGCTTCTTTGAGTTGAATTCTTTATGAAGTTGTATACATTTTATAATGCTTACAGGGTCTCATTGGTCCAGCTATGGTGTAAGAGCATTTTGGAAATGACTCAAATGAGGATGGGAGCTCAATTAGGTGGGAGTGTGGGATCATTCAAACTTAATTTATATGTATGAGAATACTGACTATATGTTGAAACATATTCCAGCAAAGGATTTACTTAATTAAACATGGTAGCATTTGAATCCCGACCACTATCATACTATTTAGCAGCCTCTAAATTTCTGAGCGTCTTTTTTTTATCATTTTCCTAGTTCCACATCTAGGAAAAATCCCCAGGCTTTCTAGTTCAAGTTATTTATATGTTAGATGATAGGTGGCACGATTTCAAGTCGAGATTAATTTATTTAGTCTTTCTACTAGCTTGGGTTTAGGAGCCACTCACAATATGATATTCTACAGAAAGGGGGCTGTTTTAGTGTATTTAAATTAGCTAGAAGTCTTAGAAAGTTATGAAAATTTGCAGAGTTTATCCTAAGGTATTCCACTACTTGTCATAAAAATTTCAAGGTCACTTGAGATCATTTGTATATTAATTATACACAAATCATTGCTGTGGTGTTACTTTTCTGCAGAATTTTTCTTTCTCTGTCCAGCCACTTTGTGAAATTTTTTAATCTACTTATTTGCATTCTTTTGTCATGATTTTTTATATAGAACTCCTTCTATACCTTAGGTCTAACGTGTAAAAGTTTTGATATCATACTCATACATTAAGACCATGAGAAATGCATTTTACTGCAGCTAAATTTTCACTTGGCTTTTTCGTTAGTCCCTCTCCATTGTCTTACCAAGCAAGCATATAATGTTTTTACTACTTATTTTCAACCCCTGCACTTTCAGTCCCATGTTAATTCCTTCCAAGTGCCACAAACTTTGCTTATAATTGCCAACGCATAGAATATTAGTGGTTACTTATCATGAGTATTGATGTGATTGATTTTAAATAGTTTTATGTGATATTCATTTAGTTCACCTGAAGCATTCAGATTGTGGCTTCTTTGAGTTGAATTCTTAATGAAGTTGTATACATTTTATAATGCTTACAGGGTCTCATTGTTCCAGCTATAGTGTAAGAGCATTTTGGAAATGACTCAAATGAGGATGGGAGCTCAATTAGGTGGGAGTGTGGGATCGTTCAAACTTAATTAATATGTATGAGAGTACTGACTATATGTTGAAACATATTCCAGCAAAGAATTTACTTAATTAAAAATGGTTGCATTTGAATCTAGACCATTATCATTTTAGTTGTCAGTTCGGTGGCTGAATTAATTGGCAACCGAATTTTAGATAATAGAGACCGAAAAATTGGTCGCTATTTTCCTTTTTTCTTGTAGTGAGATTTAAATTAAAATCTATTAGTTTTGAAAGGTCTGGTAAGAAATTATGTTTTCCTTTTATATGACGTACCTCAAACTTAAATTGAGAAAACAAATTTGCCCATCTCACAAGCTGAGGATTTGGAATGTTTTTCTTTTTGAAATTCAACATTTTGGGAAATGAAGACATATCCATCTCAATAAGAAAATTATCGGCAATGAGATAAAATTCAAATTTCTCAATAACCTTTTGACGACTAGTATCTCCTTGAAAGTGGAATGGTAATGGCATTCAGAATCTTTGAATTTTCCACTTTTATATCCACAAATTGATATGCAATTGTCTTTTTCTTCAATCAAGATTACACTCTAGCATTGAGCACAAGCATATATTTGCAGGATTCTGTTTCCATGGGAAGGAATCATCAATAAAAGAAGATTATTAACACTTTTCTTTAATGCTTGGATGGCTTTTGTATGAATTTGAGACCAAGATGAGGATTCTTTGAAAGAAGTTGGGCCAAGACTGATCTGTGTTGGGCTATTTTTTGAATAAAAGCTTTCATGTAGTGTACTAAGCCCAAAATTTGTTGAATTTGCTTCACGCTCAAATCTGTTTCTAGAAA
Organism: Castanospermum australe; assembly: GCA_019955255.1. Taxonomy (NCBI): domain Eukaryota; kingdom Viridiplantae; phylum Streptophyta; class Magnoliopsida; order Fabales; family Fabaceae; genus Castanospermum; species Castanospermum australe. Next base: position 20,469 of record NSJW01000482.1, read on the forward strand.
TTCTGGAATTTTGGAGGAAATATGAGGCAGCACAATTTTTCCATCAATCACGACTAACACAAGAAAATTGATTAACTGCTTTGCAATTTGTATTTTCTTTTGAGACAGCATCATTCCATATTTTTGGACCACAGATTGGAAATGATCTAAGAGAACCGCATGGTCTTAAATGGTTGAAGAGAACAAGAGAATATCATCTATATAGATCAATGCTGAATGAAGTACGGGCTCAAAGATTTTTGTTGTAGCTTTTTGAAATTCTAATGGTGTGATTTTCAATCTAAGTGGCATGACAGTCCATTGATAATGAAAATTTGGAATACGAAATGTTGTTTTATACCTTTCTTCGAAAACAACTCCAAGTTGCCAAAATCTTGCTTTTAGATCAAACTCAGAGAAAATTTTTGCTTCTGGGAGCTTTTGTAATAATTTTTTTTTTTCTTGGTAAAGGAAATTTGACATCTACCAGGAAGGCATTTAGTGGCTTGTAGTCAATCACAAGCCTTAATTTTCCTTTGACTTGCTCAGATCGATTGTTAACGTAAAAAGCTTGACATGCCCATGGAGAGTTTGTTTCTTCAATAAGGCATAAATTCTTTAGTTGCTACAACTCTTCCTCTGCAAGTTTGTGATGATTAGAATTCATTCCAAAATGAGTGGTTTTGTGGGATTTATATCCTTATTTTTTTTAAGGCAATTTGATGAAAAATTATGGATTGAGTCATAAAGGATTATCGCCCTTCCTTTGGAATTTTTCATGAGATTCTGCACAACAATTCTCTATCATTAGCTTGATGTATACTTCAAAGGCTTGGAGAGTGAACAATTTTGAAATGTCTGTCCATGGTAGAAAATAATTTTTCCTTTTAAGTTTTTCACGAAGTCATTGAACCTTTTGAAACTTTTGAATAATATCAAACCCAATAGATCATCTTTTTCTGGGAGTTTCGAGCCGTAGAATTTATGCCATATTTTCAATCAGGAAATAACTTGATATAAACTGGCTTTGAAATTTTATTAATCATGAACCTTTCACTATTGGTTGCTTAAAAAGGTTAATATGTTGACTTCCAAAATTCTTATGGAAGAATATATGTGTTGATAATGGAGGCTAGAGCTCCTGTATCTAGAAGAGTAATAAAATTGATAGGCTTGATATATTTTGGTAGGAAGGATCTGAGTTTTGATTATTGGTGCTTGCCGAAGAGCGAAGATAAGATTGTCATGTATCATGTTGATTTTTGCTTCAACAAGATTGTTTCCCTCTTTTATACAAAAAACTGTTTCGGGGGAAATTTTCTCTTTTTCTTCAAAAAGAGATTCATATCATCGTTAAAATCACAATATTAATCAATCAAATTTTGTTGCATTCTCCATATATTCTCTTCCAATTCAAACATATCCTCGCTCTCTATTTTTTTAACATTTTCACTCATCATTTATCCTCAACTTTTAATCATATTCTTCCCCCGTATCCTGCCTCTCTCTCATTTCTCTTTCATTATTCCAATTTACATTTCTAGATATTTTAAAATAAATGTAAATGATTTAAAATTAAAATAATAATAATTATTATTATTTTAGCCAAAGATAAATTTATAAGGTTGTGAATATAGATATATAATTATTCAATAAAAAATTAAGTGATTTAAATATAAGAAAATTAATTAATAATAATATTATAGTCATATGTAAGTTATTAGGATCATATATATAACGATTTAAAAATAGGAAAATGAATTAAGTTTAATATTTTAAATTTCTAGGATTGTATATGTGCATTTAGATTTTTTGGTAAACACTCATTTTATTCCTTTAAAAAATATGTGACATAAATTTAGTTTCTTAATCATAAAAAGTAACATCAAAATAGTTCTTATACGAATTGTGAGAACACCATTAATAAAATCTTTAATTGAGAGACTAAATTAATATAACTTTTTATGATTGAAAGACTACATTGATGTCACTTTTTGTAATTAAAAGACTAAAATGATATTAAGTTTTTTTGAATAACCAAATTGATGTTACATGTATTTTTTGAAGACTAAAATGAGTGTTCTCTATATTTTTAAAAATATAAATTTCTAAGATAGGGAAGGACGATTAAGAGGGACAAGAAAGGAAGGCCAAGGGGAAGGAAAAGAGAAGCCACTAGGAGTAGGTTAGTGGTAAGAGTGCTCAAGGGTTGAGTTAGTTTGAGTTTGACCAGACTTGAACCCAGTCTGATATTTTGATCAAACTAATTTTTTTGTCCTGAACTCGACCCTAAACCCAAGCAGATCCAATCATACTTTGGTTTGTGCCTAACTTGAATAGGATCGGGGCAAGATCGGGTTAGCATGAAATTTGAACATAATTTATATTTATTTTAACTTAAACTTTGGTTTCTATAAGTAAGAAACTTAAAATAGTTTTTTTCAATGTTTAAGTGATAATATGGTAATATTTGCATAAATATTACGAATAAATAGGAAATGTTGTTTTAAAGAAATAAATATTATGTAACTCTAGGTTGGGTTGGCCTAGTCCTAGCCCAAAAATACACTGGTTCTAATTTTGAAATTTAAATCTAAATCTGACTTGACTTTTTATTTAAATCGAGTTTTACCTGACCCTATCAGCTTGAGGTTGGACTCATTGAGTCGGGTTGGATCTTGAATACCCCTAACTAGTGGTGAAGAGTTTGAATAATATGTAGAAGGTCATATGTTCAAAATTTTGCCAATGTACCCAACAAAATGGGGGAAGGAAAGAAGAAAAGAAAGAAGAGAATGGAAGGAGATTGAGACAGGGGACTGATTGTATCATAACTTACATTTAAAATATTATAAAATTGTAAATAATCAATTATAGCTCCTTTTCATTGAACAAATAATTTAAAATTTATTTATAATTTAAGTGTTAATAACTTTTTAAAATTAATATTTCATTTATTTATATAATTTATAAGAAGTGTGTATGTAAATGAAAAGTAACCTATATGCTTATATCCTATATTTCTTTTACATACATAATAAAGATATATATGTTATTTTACATGATAAATAAAACATGCTAAGTATGAACAAGACAAAAAAAAAAGTACAAAATATCGGTGAAATTTTTGTAGGCATGTACTATTTTTTTAAATCCTAAATGTTCCATAATTTTGTATGTGCACACATAGTTAGGTTTGTCAAAATCAAGACCCAAAACCTCAATTCTTACATGTACTAATTTATTGTGATTCACCATTTCTTTAGACATATCCTTCTTATACAAAACCCCCCCCTCCCCCCAAAAATTAAGCATTCTTACTTAGAAGTGCAGTACGGTTTAGTATATGTTTGGTATAAGGTAAATATGGGAAGAAATTTTCATAATTTTGTATGAAAAATTCATCCCATAAAAATTTGCCCCTATATTTACTTTCATACCAAACTAACCTTAGGTTTGGATTTCTCTCTAATCATCCTTTCTCAGTGAAAAATGTTTTATATGATATTTCTAAAATGAATGGCTAATTACTTCCAATTATATCTAAATTTTTAATGTTTGGGTCATCAATCTATTTCAAATTGAGTGACTAATAAAAAATTCCAAAATACTCTATGTCGCTAAGGTTTTAATTGTTGAATTTAGCCATAAACATATATAATATGTATCTATATCAGAATTTAAAATACTAAATTAGATATTAATGAGTTGTATATCTCTTATAAACATTTTGGAAAAATTAATAGATGTCCAAGAGTCCATGAAACAGACGACCAAATATCGTACACAAGTGTACACTCACATCAAGATCTTTTTTTCCTTATCCATCTCTTTGTAACTGTGTTTTATCAATGGGACAGTGAATTGCAGATAAGGTTAGAAGTAGAGAAGGGATTCTGACCTTTATAAAATAATCAGTAACTCTAGTTCCTATCCATTATGAAGCTTAGGTTATTAAATCCTACGCATAAATCAATAGCTCACTCATTGAACCCAAAACTCAATATATTAGTGAGATCTCAACCCGTAAGATTATATTATAGAATATGTGCTCAAGAGATTATTAAGTTACCATTCAACTAATTTTAATAAATAATAAATTACATAATCAAGTGCAACTCAAATATAGAAAATTCTAATAGTAATGTGTCTTTTACTTTGAGCAAATGTACTTTTTCTTTTCTTCTCATGTTTGTTTTCTATGATTATGAAGCCTAACTAATCTATTATGTAATAAAAGATTTGAACCAAATAGGAGGTCCCAATTATTGTATTGGTAAAATTAGATGAATCCAAAGAGGGAGTCTAATCTATTATAACATACTTTTCTCATAGGTAGGACTGGATTGGTGGACGATAAATTTATCTTGATATTGTATTCATTTGTGGTCTTAGACAGGCTTACTATCTTATTACAAATTAGATCTTAATATAACATGTCTTAGGATGAGGCACTAGTGTCATTCATATTTCACAATTTTTATCCCACTTTAAAAATTAAAAATAGAGGATAATGCATGAAAAACTAATTTACATGAATAAATGTAATTGAAGGAATAAAAGGAGAATCATAAAAGCTCTAAATCGAGTCAGCTCCTTTTATTAAGTTAGTGAAGCTTAATTTAAAAAAAATGACTTAAAAATACTGGTCCAGCCTAAGAAAAATTTGTAGGCCAAATAGGTGTCTCAAAAATTTCAAATTAAAACAAACATTTCTATATAAAATGAAGGTTATATTATTGATTTGGTTCCTATAGTTTTACTTTAAATTTAATTTAGTCCCCATAGTTCAAAATCATGTAAAAAGGTCCTTATAATTTTCAAATAATGTAAAATGGTCTCTATTAGTTAGGTTTGTTCCTTATTTATAGTAAAACTATCGGGGCCATTTTGTATTGTTTGAGTATTATAAAGACTATTTTGTATTATTTGAAAATTATAAGAACTATTTTGTATTGTTTAAACATTATATGGACATTTTTTAATTGATTTAAAAATCTCCAAACTAAATTAAATTTAAAGTGAAACTATAGAGACTAAATGAAGAATTTATCCTAAAAATAAATTAGGTCGATTAAATTAAGTTTAGAATGACCAAAGTGAGCTATAATTCATGTGTCAACCCCATTTAATTTGGATACAAGAAATTTAATTTATATCAAAAGTGAGTCAATCAATGTCAAAAGTAAATAAACTTGTATAAAAAATGAGGGCAAAAAATATACTTTTTGTACCTTAACTATGTTTTAGATTTCATTTTTGTCTTACAATTATATTTTATTTCATTTTTATCCTAGATCTTACTAAAACCCACCAAATTCATCTTAATTGTTAACATTGTTAGAAATGTAAACAGAATTTACCAACATAGCATCTTATATGGATACAAGTGTATAGTTGACACTATTCAACTATGATTCTTTTTTTTAAATTAATGGTTTTGGAAGGAATATGATAAATTTTAAAAAGATTTTGGGATGAAAATGAAACAATATAGTTGTGAGATGAGAATGAAACTTATATAAAAGTTAAGGGACAAAATTGATTTTGTTAACATAACCAATGTAGTCATATTGAATTAATAACTTAATTGATTTAGTAACAGTTCGAGCCAACTATAGGACTAGTTCACTAGTTCGGCTAGTACTAGTTTGACTAACCAGTTTGAGCAAAAGTTAAAAACATTAGAAAAAAGTTAGATTTTCCTTATTCCAATGGATGAGCAAAATAGGAGTTGATACTTATACTTTTAATATTTTAATATAGCAATATGATAAAGTCTTAATTAAGTTGATTATGTGAAAATATTTTCATAATTTAATGAAATTTTTAGTATTCTCTCTCTCTCTCTCTCTCTCTCTCTCTATATATATATATATATATATATATATATATATATATATATATATATTCTAATTGACAAAAATAAAAATTTCTAAAAGAAAATGATGCATAAAATTCATTATAAGAAAAATTTTATTTTTCATCATTTAACTTTACTCTAAGTTTCATTTTTGTCACAACATTTTTAAAATTTATCATATTCATCCCTAAACCACTATCACTAACAAAAAAAAATTATAGATGCACTTGTGTCTACATAGGATGTCATGTTAGCAAATTTTAAAATATTTCTAACGGTGTTAGCAATTAAAATGTATTTGGCAAGATTTTGAAAAGATTTGGGATGAAAATAAAATAAATGATAGTTATGGGACGAAAATAAAACTTAGAGTAAAACTAAGGGACAAAAAGTATATTTTTGTCCAAAAAGAGTTAACCAAACTCAAGTGAGGATATTTTAGGGAAACAACTCATTTAATCATTAGTTTTTTATGAGTTCAAATGCATTGAATCCTATGAGGATATTCTTGATTCACAAAGAAAAAAAAACTTATCTCAAGTGAGTTGAATTGACATTTTCTCAACATTAGCAAAAGTAAACCAATTTGGTTTGATTTATTTTTTTTTTCTTAACCTATGATGAGAATTAAATTAGACGAGTCTGGTTAGCTTATTTTAACAATTTCAATCAGGATAAATTACATTCTACCTTCTTGAGGTTTTTTAGCATGACATGAAACTCAATTTTCCTTTAAAGTTTATGTTTTATTCTATTTGATTAAATTGACTAATTATATGTTAACACTATTAACTATTATAATTTTTTTAAAAGTATTTAATATAAATATCATATTCCCTTAATGTAAAACTAATTACAAAAGTCGTTATAGTAAAATTATCAACTTTAGGCCATAAGAAGGTAGAAAAGAGTATGAAAAACTCTAACACTCCAAGAGTTCTGGGAAAAGAAGAACACATAAACCCTTTATGTAGAAAGAAATCCATAATTGGAAGTTAAAACTTCAGTGTGATTGCTCTCTACTCTCATCTTAGTTGATGCTAGTGCTGATGTTGCCATTGTTAAGAAGCATGAGTCTTTTTTTAGTAAATTTTGTTGACAAGTAATGGTTATTCAATTTCTAATTTTGCTTATTTCTAATTTCTCTTATTTCTATCTTCTGCCTTTTTTTCTTTATAAATTCAATTTTTTACTTAGTTTTGTAGACTACTATAACCTAAATAAAGTGACATTTTAAGAGTTAGGGTATTATTGCCTCTTAAAAATTAGTCATAAATTCCGCATGCCAAATAACATTTCTTTGAAGTTGTTTTCCTTTTATTATTTAAAATTTATTTTACACTTTTTCATTTTCAACATGAAGTTTAACTTTTTTTTTTCTAGGACATAATTTGAAAAAAAATATGACTTGCCAATATCTTGCGGATGATGACAATGAAAAAAATATATATATTTTTACAATGTGATTGTGTATCATTGGATCCATATATCACTACAAAATGGTAGTATTTTCAATTATATGTTTGTTTATTTTTATTTTTTAGTGAGAATTACAGGTTTATTTAATAAATGCTATGAATTATAAAGAAAAATATAAAGTTTATAGTTAGCAATATGATAATTGATGAGGTTATAAAAGTTTAAAGTTAAAATATTAGGTAAAGTATGCTTTACTGTTTTGAAGTTTTCTAATATGATAATAAAATCAATTTATAACATTAGTTACGGTTAGTTTTAAAGTTAGAAAAAATATTTTATTAACAAAGTTAAATAAAAGTTAGGTAAAATGAAATAAAATGTAGATTTTTGACAAAATTTGAGTTTAATATTATATAAAAAATTTTTTAAAAAGGTAGAATATAATTTACTTTTCTTTTAAATCTAATTTACCCTTATAATTAAAATAACTTTTGATGTGATTTAAAAAAAAAGTATATAAAATGAAACAAAAGCTTATGTAGATGAGCTTATCAAAAAGGACTTTTTTAAATACTTTTTTAAAAAATAAAAATTATTTTATGTTTTAGTATAATATTTGGTAAATACTTTTTTTATAGTTGAACAATTTTTTATATTTTAAAAGAAGTCTTTTTTTTTAAACACGAAAATCTAATTTTAAAAAAAGTATAACAGTACTTTATTTTAAAAAAGAGTAAAATATTGTAATTCTTTTAAAAATTCATCTAAATATACTAAAATTTTAAGAAAGAAATTTTTTTTAAAAAAATCTTTTCCTAGAAAGAAAACATATCCAAACAAGAATAAAATCAAACATACATTTAATTTTGCAAAGAGGCCGAAATTGAGAGCCCAAAGAAGAACATTAATGATGACCTACAAAACAAAACCCAGCTAATCATGCATTCCAGGTTGCTGTGCCCCAATCAGCCCCACCTCCCCGGTCCTCGCCCTCACCTTTTATTTTTCTTTCTCAGGTGTCCCTTTCCCTTTCCCGTTTCTCTGACTAAAATCCCCATGACAACACAGCGCAACACGTTCATCCACTATTGTCAGAACCGATTCCAGTTTAATCATAAATTAGATATTTTATTGATTATGATTTAATTTTATAATTAAATTTATTTTTAAATAATTTTAAGTCGATTAAAATTAAATAAACTTATTTAAAATAATTTAATTTGACAAATTTAATCGGTGTAATTAATTAATTATTTAATTATTTAAAGAAATTAGTATTTTTTAATATTTAGTAAATGTTTTTCATAAATTTAATATTATTATCTTATTCAATTTAACATAATAATATTATATTATTTCAAATCGATTCAGTCTGAATCCAAATTCTTGCCGATTCACCGTCCTCAACATTGCATTCGCGTATACATTCATACATACACAACATAGCCCTGCGCCTCTGTTCGTCGTACGCTGCCTCAGACAACGACATTACAGTAACACACTACGCCAACAAAATAAAAAACCCGCAACTGTATAAAATCACGCAGTGAGCGAGCGCGAGAGAGAGAGGCGCTCTCATCAAACCCTAAGTCGCTCGCTCGACTCGCCTTCTCTCCGCCGCCATGGATCCCGAGTCGACTCAGCTCCAGCAAGCTCAGCTCGTGGCGATTCTCGGTGCCGATCCATCCCCTTTCGAGACCCTCATCTCCCACCTCATGTCCTCCTCCAACGAGCAGCGCTCCCAGGCGGAGCTCCTCTTCAACCTCTGCAAGCAGACCCACCCCGATTCCCTCTCCCTCAAGCTCGCCCACCTTCTCCAGTTCTCCCACCACCTCGAGGCCCGCGCCATGTCCGCAATCCTCCTCCGCAAGCAGCTTACCCGCGACGACTCCTACCTCTGGCCCCGCCTCAACCCCGCCACCCAGTCCTCCCTCAAATCCATCCTCCTCTCCTGCATTCAAACCGAGCAGGCCAAGACCATTTCCAAGAAGCTCTGCGACACCATCTCCGAGCTCGCCTCCGGCATTCTCCCCGATAACGGGTGGCCCGAATTGCTGCCTTTCATCTTCCAATGCGTCTCTTCCGATTCCCCCAAACTGCAGGAATCCGCGTTCTTGATATTCGCCCAGTTGTCGCAGTATATCGGCGATTCCCTCACTCCGCACATCAAGCACCTACATGCCGTGTTCTTGCAGAGCTTGACGTCCTCCGCGGCCAGTTCCGACGTTCAAATTGCCGCTCTCAATGCCGTCATCAACTTCATTCAGTGCCTGTCGGGCTCCGCCGATCGCGACAGGTTTCAGGACCTGCTGCCGGCGATGATGCGCACACTGACAGAGTCGTTGAATTCCGGGCAGGAGGCTACCGCGCAGGAGGCGCTGGAATTGCTGATCGAATTGGCCGGGACTGAGCCCAGGTTCCTGAGGAGGCAGCTGGTGGACGTGGTGGGTGCCATGTTGCAGATAGCGGAGGCAGAGTCCCTGGAAGAAGGGACCAGGCACTTGGCCATCGAGTTCGTGATCACACTTGCGGAGGCCAGGGAGCGGGCACCGGGGATGATGAGGAAGTTGCCGCAGTTTATCAGCAGATTGTTTGCCATATTGATGAAGATGCTCTTGGATATTGAGGATGATCCTTCTTGGCACAGTGCAGAGACCGAAGACGAGGATGCGGGTGAAACGAGCAATTACAGCGTGGGCCAGGAGTGCTTGGATAGACTGTCTATCTCTTTGGGTGGAAACACCATTGTTCCTGTTGCGTCTGAGCAATTGCCTGCTTATTTGGCTGCTCCCGAGTGGCAAAAACGCCATGCTGCATTGATTGCACTTGCCCAGATAGCGGAGGGTTGCTCGAAGGTTGTGAAGATGTCCCATTCCTTGTGTGGAATATATTGTTTTGCGTGTTTGCTATGTCGTTTGACTGCTATTGCTATACCCCCTTCTGGTATACTGCTATAACTGTCATTTCTACGGTTTCCCCATATTCTCTCACCTTTTGAATTTTGCATGTGAAATTGTTCGTTATAAATTATTATTTCTTTCTGTAGATTTTTGTGCAACCTTTGCGTGTCCATGTTCTAGGCATCCTTTCTTCTTGTTTGTGATTTCATTTTCCACCGTCTTCCAATTGCTGCAGGTCATGATAAAAAATTTGGAGCAAGTGGTGGCTATGGTATTAAACTCCTTTCAAGATCAACACCCCCGTGTGAGGTGGGCAGCTATTAATGCAATCGGGCAGTTGTCTACTGATTTGGGTCCAGATTTGCAAGTTCAATACCATCAGGGGGTGTTGCCAGCACTAGCTGCTTCCATGGATGATTTTCAGAATCCTCGTGTACAGGTTAGCCACTGCTATTGATGTAGTTTTTTAATTCTTATTGAGTATGGATTTTCCTACAATGATTAAATGTAAGTTTGAAATGAAAATATTGTGATTTTGCCAATGAGCTTTGCATCTTATCGCCCATCACTGAGTATAAACTGATGAGTTAAAATAAAATGCAAGCAATATGCAAGTTTATACAAATATTAACTCTTGGTTAAAGTCAATCTGATTTATAAGAGTACCATTCTAAAGTCATCTTATTTTACTTAAAATAAGCTTTCTAGTGTAAATATTCTCGGATTGTCTACACAGGCACATGCTGCTTCAGCAGTGCTCAACTTCAGTGAGAACTGCACTCCTGATATTTTAACACCATACTTGGATGGAATAGTTAGCACACTGCTTGTAATTCTTCAGGTATGTTTACAGAAACATTATTCTCAAGAGGAAGGCTATTATGAGCATGTTGCTGAAGCATCACATGATTGTCTTTTTCCTTCCCTTAATTTTGAATATTCTACATCTGTTGCAGAATGGGAAGCAAATGGTGCAAGAGGGTGCCTTAACTGCTTTGGCATCAGCTGCTGATTCATCTCAGGTATTTTATATAGACTGCGTTCTTTAACATACATAATTTCTCTTCTTGTATATTACTTAAAATTAAAACCATGGTCTTCCTTAGGAACACTTCCGGAAATACTATGACGCTGTCATGCCATACCTGAAGGCTATTTTGGTTAATGCAACTGACAAGCCTAACCGGATGCTTCGTGCTAAGTCTATGGAGTGCATAAGTTTGGTTGGAATGGCTGTTGGGAAGGGAGAAGTTTAGGGCTGATGCTAAGCAGGTAGGTGGGGTGGTTATTGTTTCTTTTTATATTTTTGTGGAACTATTTGGAATTTATATGTTGAAACTTTGCGGGTCAAGAATGGATGATTTATATATTCATTTTTTTAAACCAGTTTCCCATTAATTAGAAAAATAATCTGTCCAAAATGGGAAAATAGGAAGCTTTTGTTTGAGGAAACATTTTCTGCTTTTATTTTCTATTTTCATTTCCTGAAAATAAATTTCATTTTTAGATTTTCAAATTTTAGAAAACATGTTTGGTTAATATAATTTTTGTTATAAAGTTACCACTGAATTTTCAGCTTCCTGTTTCTGAAAATGATGAAAATGACTATTTGTTGTTTTCATATTTAGCTTCATTTTAAGAAATCTTTACTAGAAAACATTTTCAGTAAAACACAACCAAATGCATGTTCAAACCTGTTTTCTGTTTTAAGTGAAAATGAAAACAAATAAACAGCCAAACCAAACACACTCGCTGTTCCATGAAATGAACCCTGCATCTCACTATTTCTGTAAACCATTTCTCTCTCTATCTCTTTTCTCAGCTAGATCTCTTATGTTTTTTTATTATCGTAAATATGCTGGTTCCTTACTAGGTTATGGAAGTTCTTATGTCCTTGCAAGTATCTCAAATGGATACAGATGATCCAACAATAAGTTACATGCTACAGGTATACTTTTTAATTTATTTATGATACATAAAGTGTCAATTGGACTTTGCTCAGTCACAATAACTCTAATTTTTTGCAGGCATGGGCTAGACTTTGTAAGTGTCTGGGACAAGATTTCCTTCCTTATATGGAGTTTGTCATGCCCCCATTGCTTCTTTCTGCTTCACTTAAGCCTGATGTAACCATTACATCAGCAGATTCGGACAATGATATTGAGGATTCTGATGATGAAAGGTCTCGGCTTTAGTCCTCTTCCCAAAATTTTAAGCAATTAACAAATCATTAGTGCATAATGTATCCCTTTACCTGCACTCGTCTCTTGTCACTCTGGTCAAATTTTCATTCTTGGCATTGTATATTCTCTAATCATTTAAGCCTTAGGAATTTTTCGTACTTTGGCTTTACTAATCTTGTATTAGGGTGCTTTTTACTCTATGTTCTTTGTAAATCACACATGTATGCACGCTTCACTAATCTTGTATTAGGGTGCTTTTTACTCTATGTTCTTTATAAATCACACATGCATGCACTTCACACATGCGTGTGCAACATGCTAATAGTGATTTCATTTGACTGGAGAATCAGAAGCACATATTGACACATTTTAGCTGTTACGCATGACAAATCATTAAATCCAACTATGTTTTACTTATCCATTACAGTATGGAGACCATCACCCTCGGGGACAAAAGAATTGGAATCAAGACTAGTGTTCTGGAAGAAAAAGCTACTGCTTGTAACATGCTTTGTTGCTATGCTGATGAGCTGAAGGAAGGATTCTTTCCATGGATTGATCAGGTTAGACTTAGAGCACAATAAAACACCTTTGCATATTAAGGTTTTGTTTAAGTGTTACCTTATTTTTTTTCTGATTTAATAATTTGTATGTTATGTAGGTTGCAGGAACTTTAGTTCCGCTCTTAAATTTTATTTCCATGAGGAGGTTAGAAAAGCAGCTGTTTCAGGTATAAGAATGATTGTTCCTTTGAAACTTCTTGTGGTCAGTCATTTTTCCTTGCACAATAAATGTTCTTTATGTCATTACCCTAACTATTCTAATGTTATATCATTTCCAATATCTTCTTTAGCAATGCCGGAGCTTTTACATTCTGCAAAGTTAGCTATAGAGAAAGGGCAATCTCAAGGTCGGGATGTATCCTATTTGAAGTTTTTGACTGACAGTATCATCCCAGCTCTGGTGGAAGCATTGCATAAGGTAATTGCTATTCAAGTTTATCCATTCTTAGTTGTGTTATTATAGAATTTCTGTTTTGATTTTTAAATAATGTGTGAATAATGTCATCTTTTGATCTGAAATTGTTTTTAAAATTTTGTAAGTTCTATATATTCATATTAGAAGAGGCAGTCCTTTGCGAGTGCAGCATGTACTGTTTTGTTAGTTTAGGAGCCCCAATCCAGACATGGATTTGAGGATCGAGCTTAATCTCAGGTGGCATTTGGTAGACTTTGCCTGACTTGGCAAAGTGCCCCACATTGACAGTTCTTGTGCTAAAGTTCTCCCACTTCAATTTGTTTGCAGGAACCAGACACGGAGATTTGTGCAAGTATGTTGGATTCATTAAATGAATGCTTACAGGTTCGTATCATGAAATAACAAAATTATATATTTTCTCGGCAGTTTTACCATTATTTTGTAAATTTCCATTCTGTATTAGACGGAATTAAGACTGTTGAATATACGTCATTACCTTTGCATAGTTAATGTTATAGTTGATGTTTAGTTGGAAATGAAATTCTATATAGAGACTCACTGCTAATAGTTAATGTTATAATTGATGCTATCTATGCAAGAATTTTATGTGCCTTCACTATTAAGGTGGCTGCTCATTGTTTACTCCATTTGGCACATCACTTTTGTTATCACTTTATTTATGTTTATATTCAACTAGTACTCTTGTTAATTATGAGATGTAATTTCCATGTAGTCTCCATCTCTCTCTGTCCCGTACATTTATTTCTCTCATTTACCTTCAATTCATGTGCATAGCATGCTTTTGTTGATTATTGTGCCTGAGTGCTTGAGTAGTTTTTCTTATATGCTTGGGTAATGATTAACACTGTTCTTTTATTTGTCATTCTTTCTTCTTCCCTCCCTTGCCTTTTACATGGTGCATTTAGTATAAATCCTTTTGGCATGTGTTCTGATCTTTATGTTTCCTCTTTCAGATTTCTGGGATGCTTTTGGATGAAAGTCAGGTCAGATCCATTGTCAACGAGATAAAACAGGTGATCACAGCTAGTTCAAGCAGAAAAAGAGAGAGAGCAGAGAGGGCCAAAGCTGAAGATTTTGATGCTGAAGAGGGGGAATTAATTAAAGAGGAAAATGAACAAGAGGAAGAAGTGTTTGACCAAGTAAGTTGTTTAATCTCATCTAGATAATTTAAACCATCATAAGTGCTGGGATATTATCTGTGTTTTAAGCTTATGCAAATCAGTTTCCTGGTCATCCTTTTAAAGTATTTATATGTTGTCCCAGGTTGGTGAGATATTGGGAACTTTGATCAAAACCTTCAAAGCCTCCTTCTTGCCTTTCTTCGATGAACTGTCATCATATCTAACGCCTATGTGGGTATGTTCTTCCAGGAAGATACTGACTCTATTATTTAATTAGCCTGAAAGAGTTGCTTGTCTATTAAATCAGAATCTTTCATTCAATTGTGAAAATGCAACAAGTGTGACTTTTTTCATTTTCATTCTGCAATTTGAATGGTCTAATCTCTTATGTTGAGCCAGATTTCCTGCTGGCTTTGTGCCTGTGGGACTTTTTAATTCTAATATTTTTTTCTTGTAGAGGTAGACATTTACTTCAATGTTTTGACTTCCAGTTTTATGTTTTGGATATAGGGAAGGGACAAGACACCTGAGGAGAGAAGGATTGCAATTTGCATTTTTGATGATGTTGCAGAGCAGTGTCGTGAAGCAGCTCTAAAGTAAGCTTTTTTTTTTTTTTTGCTAGATTCCCACTTTAGTGTGCGGTGATGATTATCAAAACTTGTATTATTAATTTCATTGTTCTACATGCCAATTGAGCAGGTATTATGATACGTATCTCCCATTCCTGTTGGAGGCTTGTAATGATGACAATCCTGATGTCAGACAGGTGAGCATTAGACATCCTCTGTTAGTTAACGTTTCAAATAGCATTTTTATTGTTTGAACTGTATGATTGTCATTTCTTCCTCTTTCTGTAGGCTGCTGTGTATGGCCTTGGTGTTTGTGCAGAGTTTGGTGGATCTGTGTTCAAACCTCTGGTTGGAGGTACTGCTTGATGCAGTAATAAAATTGGAAAAGCTGTATTTTATTAGAGTGACATATTCTCAGTGGCTTATTGCAGAGGCTCTTTCGAGGTTAAAGGCTGTGATCCAGCATCCTAATGCTCTGCAACAGGATAATGTAATGGCATATGACAATGCTGTTTCTGCTCTGGGAAAAATTTGCCAATTTCATCGTGACAGTATTGATTCTGCCCAGGTCTTTACATCTTTGCCCTGTTTATGAGCCCTGTTTATGACCGCTTTTACGCTTTTGCTTCTTAATCGTGTCTGGCACTATTATGATCTATTTGTTTTTTCTTTTTGAAATGACATCTGTTTAGTTAATGTTTCTGCTAAATATCCTGTTATATTTGCAGCTGGTTCCTGCATGGTTGAACTGTTTGCCAATAAAAGGTGATTTGATTGAGGCTAAAGTTGTCCATGATCAACTTTGTTCAATGGTTGAGAGGTTAGGGGCTCAACTTTTCTTTTCCAGTTTTTGGATGTGCTCCTGCATATCTTTTTTCAGTTGTTCTGACTGTGCACCTTGTTATTTATCTACAGGTCTGACAGGGAGCTGTTGGGCCCAAACAATCAATACCTTCCAAAAATTGTTGCAGTGTTTGCGGAGGTTAGTTTTTCATAATGACTCTGGCACTTGTAATCTCTGTCTGCTTTTATAGAAAGAATCCTACACAAAGGGAAGGAGGATAAGCTAGCCTCCCTAAAGAAAAAAAGAAAGCAAACATAACATTAGTATAGAATAGCCCATTCTTTCTGCATGTCAACTGAGGAGATTCTCTGAAAAAGCATGTTCTGAACATCACATAGGCCATAAAACTTTCCCATTCCATAGTAGGTCCTAGGTCTGAAATTTGCCTTTCAAAAATTTGAGCTATTTGCTACAGTATTAGACACCAAAAAGTTAGAAAAAGCTTACATAGTACGCTGCCATGATATACATGAACACTTAGGAAATATCTAGAAACTTAAGGAAGTAAGTCTAAAGATCATTGTATAATTGATTACTACTGTACAAATTATTTGCATAGAGAAGGAAAACCAGAAAACTATGTGAATGGATTGTTTACTTTTAATTGTTAACTCATAAACTGTCAGATTCTTTCAATATAGACTTGCATAATTTAGTTGATACTGTGAAACCATTTCTAGCTCATTAGAGGACCTAGTGCTCTTCAAGATATGAGGCAAACGTAACCCCTTTGTCCTAGCTACCAGTTGGTGACGAGCTTGGAATCTATATCCAAATGGAAGCATTGTATTTTGTATAAATGCAAATTGTTTACAGGAAAGGCGTTGGTTGCATCAAATACTGTCTGGGAATTGAATAAAATCAAATTTCTGGTTGACATTTCATCAGTGCAACTTTGCATCCATAGAGACCTTTGTGGCATGAAGCCATGAATGCATTTCACAATTTCCTAGCTTCTTCTCTAACTTTAAATTGATTCCTGGTTGTTGGCTATCCTCCTTTCATCTTTCTATAGGATAAAGAACCCCATGAAAAAGTCTATGAAAGCAATAGAGGGTAAAAAATAGAGAAAGAAAGAATGAAAAGACCGTTTCAATTCATTCCAGGCTCATTTTTTTTGCTGATCCTGTTTTTGCCTTCTGTGTTCTCAGTGTTTCCAGGTCATTCGTTCTCTAATGATTTTTAAAATTTCGTGTTTCTCTATATAGTTTCCAATAAAATCTTTTTGGAAGTGGGAAAATGTGTTCCTTTAACACAGTAAAATTTGACATTCCATGTGTTAAATTACTTTGTCGCTTGTAGGATGTGGAGAATGCTGTTTATATTGAGTGAGATAATAGAGTTTGCTTATATAATCCAAGAATATTGGCAATTGATAGTCATGAGGCAGTGGAAAATTCCTATATGATTAAACATGATATTGATGAAAGGAAGGTTTCATTTGGTTTGCTTTTAGTAAGTTCCTCTATCTTTTTCCCATTTCACCTCTTTCCTTCATCTTCTGATTTCCCTGATTATTTTTTCTTATTGGGAGGGGGAGAGTGCTGAGAGGGGTTGGTGAATGAATGTTTAGTTGTCCTCAAGTTTGTAAGCATCACAAACGTAGTTATTAATTTTGCATAACTGCTCATTTTACAATGCAGCCGGGCCTTTGTGCAATTTCACCCTATTGCCTTGTGCCTCCATCTTGCTCTGTAACATAGCACGTAATGTCACAAATTTTTTCGCAATTCGTTTGCAATTCACATAATATGGATATTTCAGCCCACTTATATAAAAGTTCATTAGACCTTAGGGTAAAACTGCATCACCTCCATTCAACACTCGCTAGATTGTGATATAAGCAGGTTCTGGTGCTATCTCTCTTGCCCTTGTGGCAAGGTCTGTGTTATGATAGGTTCTCTCTCTCTCTCTCTTCTTCCTGTTTCCTTCATCCAGACTTTTACCTTTTCACTTTCCTTAGCCTTGTCTGCCACCACCCGTGGTAGCCACTGCCAGAAGCTACCGTGGCTGACAGCAGATGGCCAGAGACCTCAAATATTGCTGTTTTGTTTGTTATGTTTGTTTACGAGTATAAGTTTGCTGTTGCTGGTGACATGTCTTTAAGTATTTTCTATATATATATATATATATATATATATATATATATAAAATGTTCTTTTATTTGTATATTATTGTTTTTTAAGGCTATTATTTATTTTCATATAATATGTGCTCTGCTTCCATTGTGCCTTGCTCAACACAATGCCCAATGCACCATGGTGCCATGATGACTATGATCTCAAATAACATTTGTGTTCCTATTGTCTCTGTTCTTTATTTGTGTCTTTACCAACGATGTTCATGTACACATAGTTAACTGACATGTCATGTACGAGTTAAAGTTCCATTAATACCTGAGTTAGTGCATATATATATATATATATATATATATAGCAGTCTTTTGTTCCAGCAAAAAGAGTGATGAGACCAATGCTGACTTTTTGGTAATAGCTATTGAATTTACCTGAAATGTTTTCTCGATCTGATGGAATCCGTTTTATGTGAAATAGGTTTTATGTGCTGGTAAAGACCTTGCAACAGAACAAACAGCTGGCCGAATGATAAATTTGCTCAGACAGCTTCAGCAAACTCTACCACCCTCTACCCTTGCTTCTACTTGGTCATCTTTGCAGCCACAGCTACAGCTTGCATTACAATCCATCCTTTCTTCATAGCTTTGCTGCATTACAATCCATCCTTTCTTCATAGCATCTGGCTTGGCAGTTGGTGTCTCGCTGTTTTTGGAAGCATGCTTTTACTAGTTTGGTGGTCTCTATTTGTTACCCATTCTTTGCCATAAGATGGTTTCCATCATTCATCCTTGCATGGTGTTATATAGCAACTTTCAGCTTTGAGAATGCAGAGTCATAATTGTGATTGGAAAGGGAACTTCCTGTAGCATGTGTATATTTATGAGTGTTAATAGTGCGATTGAGCCCAAAAGAAAAAGTTTAGGCAATTGTGGTGGTGTGGGAGGTTCTCGTTCCTTTCCTCTTTTTGGTTTTTCTTACCAGATGGTGCATGAGATGGTGAAAATATAGGGTTGTCTGTAAGGCAATTCGAGCAGTTTTGGCCTATTGTATTGTTTTCTCATAACATATAGTTTGTAATGTATCATATATTGCTATTCATTCATCAAGGTTGCAGACAATTGTTTTTGTTTACCCTATCAATAATTTGTTGACTCTTCTGCACAAATTTCTTTGCCATTTACATTCGACGTTTTGGAAAGCTAACTAAGGGGAGGGAACCTGCAGTGTTGTTGGATGTTGTCTCAAGCCAAACTTCTAGATATAGAGTTTCTTCTGTAGACATTTTATACAAGTTGTGTAGACCAAGTTAACAAATAAAATAAATGACCAGTCATCATTTTTCAATAAATATTTGCACAAATTTATGCGACAATTTACATTTAAAATGGTGTTTGTGGTTTATTTGCTTAGTTTACACAATCTGTGCAGAGTAGTATACACAAGAATCTCTAGGTTCCACTCATGCAAAAGTAGTTTTGTTATTTCTATACAAAATAAATTCTATGGACAATTGTAATTTTTTTTAAAATTTTATTCTGTACATTATTGTACTGTACAAATCTATTAGGTTCATGGATAAAAGTTTAGGGCGAAATAAGGTTTTTTCAATTTTAAAGTTAGGATCACTAATCTTAAATGATTTATAATGGGAGATCCGAGTATTCAAATCACAACCCTTCAAAGACTTATCTTACGCAGCAATGACTTCGCAATGAATAATTAGTTAAGGGATCTCTCCCTACTTTATAAATAAGGGATATGTAAATCATATTCATTTTATTATTATTTTAAATTACTCTTTCTTATTGAGCTCAAAGTGTTTTTGGAAGGTATCCTCAGTGATCATGCATTTTCTAGAATTCGACTAGCTTGAGGAAAGGAGTCTTTTGGCTTAGAATAATTATAATGTTTTGATTTTGTCCCTCAAACATCATTTATGTTCTGTTTGGATAAAAAACTTAAATAAATACTTATTTGAATGTAGTTTATTAAATAAACTTTACTGACATAAGTGTGGTTTAAAATAAGCTAAATAATGTTTGGATAAGTACCTTGAGAAGTGCTAATGCAAGAATGGAATTTTAATAATTAATTAAGGTTAATTTAGTCATAAATTATTATAAAAATAACAAACGCTTAAGCTGTTTTTAACTTTTGCAAAACTATTTTATAATCTTCAATTTCTAACTTATAAAAATAAGCTCAAATTAGCTTAAATGGGTTGCAGAAGCTGTTTAATAAGCTTGAGGTTCTGCTCCATTGAGGTTCCACTTCTCTTCAATTCAATGGCAGTTCAATGTATATGCCCTAGTCCATAGTGGGTTTTTTTATTCGTGAAATATTCTTGTGCTTGAAGAAAACAGAGAAAGAGAAGGTTATTTATGAAATAAATAATTCTATATATTCTTAATAATATTTTAAATTATTAAATGAAATAAGTATTAAAGTTTTTTATATTTTTAAGATATTAATACTTTATTTTTTATTTAATACTTACTTTATTAAATATTAAGAGAATATTACATTACTTTTATGAAATACGAATACAAATATAAATATAAACATTGAGACAAATCAAATTTCAAAATCTCTTCATATGTGTGACACTATTCAACTACAGAATACAACACAATATAAAAATATAAATGGCATGATTTATTCAAGAAGTATTAACCTACTGAAAGTAGGTTACATGTAATTTTTTTTATATTAAAAAAATGGCGTCATTTTAAAATGAAAATAACGCACAATTATCTTTGTTATTTCTACATAAAAAAGCCTACATGGACCGTTTGCGTTGTGCTAAAACTACAAGTTCAATTTTGAAAGCATCTTAAACCAGAAAGACAACATTCTTCTTCTGAGTGGTCATCACGAATCATTGCTTTGCTTTCATTTGGTTGACCAAGCCAGTCAAAGGTTATAAGGATTGAGGCGTGAGTACAACCGCTGCAGCCACAAGCCCCCACATTAGTTTAGAGCTAAGACTTCATATTTTAGAAGAAAAAAAGGGTTAAATTATATATTTTATCCCAATAATTTATTTATTTTTAATTTAGTCTCTATAATTTTTTAAATGTTTTATTTTCATAATTATAAATATTTTAAATTTGATCTCTTTGTTTCTTGGTGTTATGCATACGTGATGAAAAAAAAACTGGTCACATTAGCATCTATTTTATCACATGCATAACTTAATAGAGAGAGAAAAATTATTTGGTAAATATTATTTGTCTTAGGCACTCTATTTAATAATTAATAATTTGATGAGATGTTATAAATACACGTTATTCTTTAAAAAGTTGATAACATATATTAATTATTAAATAGAGTATTTAAAGTAAGCAATGTCTACCATAGAATTTCTCACAAAAAGAAATCAAATTAAGAGTTTTTAGAACTAAGAAGACTTGTTTGAAAAGAAAAAAAATATAGGAATCAAATTAAAAATGAGTATAAACATATTTAATTTTAAAAAAAAAGTGGATACAGGAAATTGAAAACGAGCTGTCCACTACTCTAAAGTCTAAACCAATTGAAATTCAACTTGTGATCTCTTTCTTATGGAAGTATCAGCTCCATGTATGTATATATATAATGTGTGTGTGGCTAAATTAGTTACATTTGCATTAATGGGTATGGAATACCAAACCCAGAAGGCCAAGGAGGACAGGTTCAGGGAGAAACCAAAGAGCAAGAGCAAGTCCAAGTTTGTCGGTGTGAGACAAAGGGCCTCTGGGAAATGGGCAGCAGAGATCAAAGACACAGCAAAGAAGATCAGGTTGTGGCTCGGCACCTACCAAACACCCGAGGAAGCTGCTCGAGCCTACGATGAGGCTGCTTGCCTCCTTCGAGGCTCAAACACTCGCACCAACTTCTCCTCCTCTCATGGCGTTGCTCCCAATTCCCCCATCTCCCTCAAACTCAGAAACCTCCTCCATCGCAGAGCCATCACAAACCAAGTTCAGGTTCAGAACCAATCCACCATGACAATGCCCTCTGTGCGAGGAGCTCCTAGCACTGCTGGTCCTGATCATGGTGGTGCCATCAATGGCATGATGGTCCTGGAAGACACCTCTGCATGCAGTAGCAGTGGCGAGCCTATGCTGTGGGTTCAGGACCAGGTCTATGACAATCCATGTTATAGGCCAGATGTGAATGTGATCAACTGCTCCATGGGTCTTGCACCAGTTGCATCTCAGTTTGATGACTCTTGGCCATTGGCCCAGCAAGGGGTTCATGAGTTACCAATGCTGTCACAACATGCCATGAACCAGTTCTATGTGGAGGATGCTTATGAGTATGAATATGATGTCAATTATGCTCTCTCCCACTTGTTCTGCCTCACTTGATGTGTAGGTGATCTGAGAAATCATGCTTTGAAATTGGAAGTACTTGGCCAGTTGGTTGTACTTTGTATACTCTTTGATTTGTGTAACATTACCTTTTCTCCATGTCGTTTTTCATGTAAGGATACATCAAGAGTAACAATTTTTAGATGGGAAATGTTAGTTACACATACATTTTTTTCTCACATTATTCACATATTTGAGATTAACCAATTGTCAAATCAATTTATCCATTTAACTGCATAAAATTAACCACTTGCTGAGGTGGCAAGGGGTAATTAATTAACCCGCCATCAAACATATTTAACTAATATCATATCTATATACAACCACGAATTTAGAAGAAACTATGATAGGAAATTCGTGATTTAAACAAGTGGTTAACTGTATGATGTTAAGTGATTAAATCAATTTGACAATTGATTAATCTCAAATATGTGAGGAGTGTGAGAAAAATGATATGTGTAACTTCCATTTCTCTTTTTAGATACACCACTGCTTCACTAAGTGTTTATAAGAATATATGTGTAGATTTTTGGTATTTCGGTACAAGTTACAGGTTATTAGACTTCGCATAGAATTGCATGATTCAGTTCAGCTCCTCATAGTTAATCCTTTGGATTTAACAAAAATAAGACAAAGTTCGAATCCTAAAGTCACCACTTAAAAAGGAGAGTTTAAACCGTTATACTCTCAACTTAAAGGAGTAAAAATTTCTTCTCACTTTTTTTTTAAACCAAAACACACTCCTTCAACCTTGGTTCTTTTACACATGTTCCTTTTGGGGCTTACGATTTATTCAATCCCATTGGATAATTAGATAAACACAAATGTTAAATGTACCTCACTTTTTGTGTTATATCACCTTTTACATCATGTTTCTGTACACAAAGATCCATGGCTCACTTGTGCAAGATCCATCTTATTTTGTGACCAATCCTGTATAATACATGCATTGATCATTGTGTCAATGAAAGTAATGTGCAAATATCAACGTCCTTAGATGAACAAATGCCTTTGTTCGTTTTTGTTTCCAACTAATGGTAGAAACTGTCCAATCAAAGATCATTTAGTGTTGATTGTAGTAGTAATACTTTCAGCATTTGCAATCATCTTAGATAACAATGAAATCTCTAATCAATTGTTCCATTAAAACATTTCAATTTTTTTCAATATGGACACAAAATGAATGGAGACTGAACAGGATCTAGTGTCGTTGTTTGTGAACATCAAAACGAATTGCCAATTATTTGGTAGGTTTGATGCATAAAACTGACTAAAATGAAATTTTTAGCTACTGAAAGCTTGTTTGTTTTGGATTTCTAGACAAAGCAAACGAGTGTTGGAGAGAAGAAAAAAAAATATAATTACTTTAAAAAGCGTGCAACGCCTGTTTAGTTGGTTGAATCTTGAAACAAATAACACTGAATTTGTATGGTACAGCAGAAGAATTCAATTTAGTACAACTGTATAGCTTTGTCAAAAAGCAAAAAAAAAAATAAATACACCATAGTGGAACATGCTTTTAAACTGTAGTAAGAAGAATATTTGTGCTAGGGTCTATGTTGCATAGGTACATGTACGAGTATCAGATTCGGTACGATATAATATGTAAATAGAATAATTTTTTAAAAAATTAAGATACGAGTATGATAATATATATTAAATAAAATGTTTATATTTATATATGTATCTCAATTCGAGTCTCATGTATTTTTTTTCTTCCCTATTCATTTTTTTCCTCAAGTTCTTTTCTTCTCCTTGGTGAAAATGAAAGTTTACATGATTTTAAAAAGAGCAAGATTGTAAGAGTGATAATATGCTTTGAGAGATGTAATTAGATAAAAAATGACTTGAATATGTATCTCGCGTATTTCAAATAGTAATACTCTGAAGGCGTTAGATGTTAAAAAAAATAAGATAAGTCAAAAATACGAATGCAGACATATCGTATGAGTATTAGTATCGAATATGATAAAGATACGTCACCAATTTTAAAATATTCATGCATCATAAGCTAGGGTTTATGGTCTGTGCCCTTTATCTTGCAGTTCATTTCCTCACAGATGCGGTCACACTCATCAGCGGCCATGGCCATGCATAGGATCTCGAATAGTGGACTTGACTATATCGTATGTTGGGATATTCGTAATCAAACCAAATTAATTTGGTTGAATTAAAAAATCAAAAATTGAAGAAAATTGAAATTAATTAATTTTATTTAGTTTTGTTTTTATACTAATCCATTGATTTGATTTGATTTTTAAATTTTATTTATAAAACCGAATCAAAAGTGAACACCACTAATCCTACGTATAAAATATATACAACGGCACAACCAAAGAAGATCGCAATTCCGCCATCCAACAGTGGAAGTATCCCCCTCTTCTAATTGGTAAGGAACGCGAAAGAAGTGTTTTTTAAAAAAAAAAAAACTAATTTTGACGTAATGAAATTGGTTTGCTTTGATATTTTAATATTTGTTTGTTTTGAATCTGAACGGTTATCTTCTTTAATTTTTAGTTTTTTACCGAGTACAGGAATCTGAATGGTTATATTCAATGTGGGAGACATGCTCCTGGGAAGATGTGAAAGATTATGATAGAGTATGAAAAAGCAGCGTTACGTCTTGATAAAACTGATTTGGTAGTTTAATCTTCAAATCTTTTCATCACTGTTTGAGACTATTTTGGCCATTCCTTAATTTTAATCATATCATTTTCTTTTCCTAGTTAGACGATTGATTTTATATTTAGAGGAAATTACTTTAATTTTTCTTTTATTTATCTGTCTTTTTTTATAAAAATTATTTTATTTTCAAAAATTACATAGATATTTTTTCTAAAAGAATTTATGTATAGTATATTTTTAAAATATCAAAAAAAATGTATCTAAATATTTAAAGGTATGTTTAAATTTTTTAAAATACTTAAGATGGTTGGTGTAAATTTTTTAAAAATAAAAAACAGTTTGTAAAAGGATAGGTAAAAGAGAGTAGAGCATAGCTAAAATACAGATAAACTGTTCTGATATTTTTCATAAGGGATGAGAGTTTTGGTTTCTCTTAATATTATACTGTTAAATTGAAACCCTTGATTACAAGTTTTTGACATTGGTTATACAGAACAGTTCACTGCTTGTCAAATCTTTCAGCAGAACCGCAATTGATTTTTGTTTTCCTACATCATGTTTTGTAACGAGTAATTGAAGCATATTAACTTCAAAATTGGGTGGTAAGTTTTTCTTTGGACTCCACCCCTTTTTTTTATCTTGGTTGGTGGAGAGGTTTACATATTTTATTTTTTATACTAAATAAGGCTAATTTAAAAAAAATACATGATAAGAGGAAAAAAAAAGAAAAATACTATATATTGTTATAATTATAATATTTTTATCAAAATTTTTAATAGAATGATTTAACATATTTATTGACTTTTAAATAAGTAAGTAATTTTTATTATTTTATTCTAACTAACAATTATCTCTAAATCTAATTAAATTCAGTCAAAAAATTTAATTATTATTTTTTAGTTATATAACATTACTCGAATAAAAAAAGAACAATTGATATATGGAAGAAGGATTTCGTGAAATTATGATAAAAAAAAATAGAATTTCGTAAAATTGAAATGAAATGATAATTGACAAAACCCATAAAACCAAACAGACCATGAGTTGCATTAATTTTATTATAATGCCAAGACTTGCTGCTTTGAAAAACTTTTGGAAAAATTGATCACAGGTGGGGTAGTGGGGTGCCTGATTGAAGGACCAAATAATTGAATTTGGAAAGCAGATCCATGGCTGTAATTATCCCCAGAATTTTTTTATGACAAGGGATGGGGTAGTGGGGGGCATGAGCTTTGCCTATTTTGCCACCGACTCTCAACTTTGTCTCTCACCCAATACCTATCGGTCTCTTTCACACCACATTAGTTGGAAGGCTACATCAAGTTTTGAGCCCATTTGTCCATAGTTGTTAAAACTAGCAAAATCTCAGCATTAATAGAATGTTTGGGTGTGCATTTCTTTTCAACTAAAATGGAAAGTTAATGACTCCCACGAATTTTTGTTGGTTTTATGTTTTGTTTATTTTAGCAATGATATAATTTTTCAGACGTAATCTGACCTAAAAAATTAATTTGATTTGAAGTGAATATTTGTTGCTTTTGCAATGAATGTTATTTTTTTTCAAACATCAATTATCTCAAACTCGTTTGATTAAATTCAAATTTGTAAAATCAAATCCTTTTAAAATTAAATTTGCTATTAGATGAACTAATTACCAATTCTGTTCCAAATCAGGTATTATAAAAACCGTAAATGTTACTTTAGAATATTATTCTCTCAATCAGTAAGTGATAGAATATTCTAAGAAAAAAAAATGAGCGTCACTAACATCTTATAAACATAATAATAACATCTTGATTTGACCCATGAGCGTCAATACAATTTACAACCAAAGAGAATTAATGCTCAAAGGAAACTTTACATTTTTTGATGTATTAAAAGTGCAGGCAGTAGGAAGAAGACAGATAAATGACCTAGTGAAAAATTAGACATGACATCACACTCACTCACTTATATTACAGGCTAGAACCGGTGCCAATTAAACTTGACCAAAATAGATGCATAAAAAGTACATTTTATCCATAATTTTCAGAATGACGTATTCTGTTTGTAAAAAGAAAAAGAAAATCCATGGGTATATATTTTGCATGGTTTATATGGAGATAATCAAAAGAGGATCTAGTAGAAATAGCAATCATGCATAAAAGAAAATCAACTTTTGAGATAGACAATTCTTAATACATGATTGAAGCCACAAACAACAGGATCCTAAATCACCATGAAGAAGCACAATGTTGACCATTTCACAGTTTGAATCATGGAACTATGTCACACAGGATTAAAATAACAAAAGCATACTCTCTTTACTTAAAAACAATTAACAAGAAAATGCCTTCCATTATAACATCAATAGTCTTCAGGTTCCTCTTCATCTTCTGCTCCCTCAGCACCAACTTCCTCATAATCTTTCTCAAGAGCAGCAAGATCTTCCCGGGCTTCCGAGAACTCCCCTTCCTCCATGCCTTCGCCGACGTACCAGTGGACAAAGGCCCTCTTGGCATACATGAGATCAAATTTGTGGTCAATGCGAGAGAATACCTCAGCAACTGCAGTGTTGTTGCTAATCATGCAAACGGCCCGTTGCACCTTAGCAAGGTCACCAGCAGGTACAACTGAAGGAGGCTGATAGTTGATTCCACATTTGAAGCCAGTTGGGCACCTATCAGAAAAAAGGCCAGCATTATAGATATTATGTTGTCGCATGCGAAAATAAACAGAGATTCACATGGTGTAGCGTGCATTAGCCTATGAATGTGATGTTTCTTTTTCTTTTGCCTAATTTATATAGCTACAATTCATGCATACTCACTGAAATTATAACGTAAAGATGGAAAAGAAAGAAATAAGACCGGATAATATTATGATAATGTTAAGAGACGAGATACAAAACACTAATATAATACTACTATTGTACTAATAATCTAGATTAAATAGTGTAGTACAACTAGTATAAACCCAACCCAATAAAACGATTAACATAATAAAACTCTTAAAACAAAAAGAATCCCAATATTCTAACATTCCCTCTCTTGCTTAAGCTTCAGTAAAGCTCTAAGCTTTTTACAAATACACAAACTTAATAAAGAAAACAACTTCAACGTATAATGGGTTCCATAAATCAGTGTAAAATAAAGGGCACTCAAAACACAAATAGAGAGGCAACATGCAAAATGACACAGCAAGCAGATGGATGGAAAAAAGCTGGTTGGAATGTTACATGACGAAAGAGGAAGAGAAACTGTTGGAAAGATGCTTTACGTAAGAAATTGTCACTATGAAAGTATAAAAAGCGTAGTTGGAAAGAAAGCATAAGAAACTTTATAGCACGCAATCATACACAGCAAGGCCCAAAATTCTCTAAATTCATCAAAAATAGCATTTAAAGTTTTAAACAGCAAGAATAATTTCAAATTTGAATTCAAGAGATAGGAATAAGCTAATCCACGGCAAACAAAACAAGCTGGAGCTAAATAGAGAGGATTAGAGCCAAACAGGGCAATAATACAGTGGAAAAATGGCCAAACAGATAGGAATGAAGCCAAAGAGGGGCAGCCCGTGACCACTAAAATGGGCAACTGAGGCCGAGGACTGGTTGGGAAAGGTGAGGTGAGGCAATTTGGACTGGTTGCTAATGAAGATGGTGGCTAACGCACTGGTGCGTGGGAGTTAGGCTGTTGGAGAGAGGCAGCAAATGGCTGGATTGTTTCCGGCGAGACTTCTGGGCATGGCAAATTGGCAACTTTTGAATCCAACAGTGGGGTTCAACTCATTGCTCTGTCATGGGGAATGGAAAGAAACAGCAATGGCAGCGGTGGTGGGATAAATAACGTGCCGGAAAAGGTGAAAACAACCACTAATGTTGGCTGGAATGACTCATATCTTAATGAGATTAGACACAAGGAGAAAAACAACAATTACTATTGGCCTAAAAAGTAAACACAATCAGGAAAATCTAACACTCCAATGGCCGCGGTGCACAGCCAGTGGGAATGAGAAAGACTAAACAAAGGAGTACCATATTTGGGAAACTCAGCAGTAAATAGTGACAAGATCAGGTCACAAAGAATAGTACTGCCTTGAAATTATAGGGACAAGATGGAAAAGAGAGAAATATGACTCAGAATAATTTTATGATAGTGTATGAAATGAAATACAAAACACTAACCTAATACTCCAATTTATATCTAATGTAGATCAAGTACCAATGTAGTATAACTAGCATAAGCCCAACCAAATAAGACTTCTGATATAATAAGACTCCTAAAGCAGCAAAAATCCCAATACTCTAACATCATTAGAAAGATGGCCCAATGCACAGGGCTCTCGCCATTGTGGGGTCCAGAGAGGGGCCTTACCATGGTGAGCGGAGAGGGTGGTCACTGAGTGTGCATTACCATGGTCTAGTGTGCATTACGCATATGCTCAACGAGTGATCTAAACTATCTAGAGTAAATATCACAATCAGACCACTTGTTACGATTTTAACTAAATGCAAGATTGCTTACCAGTCAACAAACTGAACAGTCCTTTTTGTTTTTATGGTGGCAACAGCAGCATTTACATCCTTTGGAACAACATCCCCACGGTACATTAAGCAGCAAGCCATGTATTTGCCATGCCTAGGATCACACTTGGCCATCATGCTCGAGGGCTCAAACACTGCATTTGTGATCTCAGGCACGGATAGCTGCTCATGATATGCTTTTGCAGCTGAGATAACGGGAGCATAGGAGGACAACATGAAATGGATGCGGGGATATGGTACAAGGTTAGTCTGGAACTCAGTGATATCTACATTGATGGCTCCATCAAACCTCAATGAAGTTGTCAAAGATGATATGATTTGAGATATCAATCTGTTCAAATTGGTGTAAGTGGGCCTCTCAATATCAAGGGATCTCCTGCAAATGTCATAGATGGCTTCATTGTCCAAGAGCACAGCTACATCGGTGTGCTCAAGGAGGGAATGGGTGGACAGAACGCTGTTGTATGGCTCCACAACTGCCGTTGAAACCTGAAATCAAAAGGGAAATTAGCTACAACAACAAGGCACACATGACATAAGTAGTGTACTGTTCTTTCTCAGTATTGACTTGATTCCCACCTGGGGAGAAGGATAAATGGTGAAACCCAGTTTTGACTTCTTCCCATAATCGACAGACAAGCGTTCCAACAACAAGGACCCCAAACCAGACCCAGTGCCGCCACCAACAGCATTGAACACCAAAAACCCTTGCAGACCAGTGCAGTTATCAGCTAATTTTCTGACGCGGTCAAGGCATAGATCTACAATTTCTTTACCAACTGCAGCACAATTCAGACCCAAAAAAAAGATGGGTTCAGTTGAAACAGAATAAAGATGCCAGTTTTGGATGAGAAATTGTCGAAATCAAAAGAAAAAGAAAAAGGGGGGCGACCGGTATAGTGGCCTCTGGCAAAATTGTTGGCGGCATCCTCCTTGCCAGAGATGAGCTGCTCAGGGTGGAAAAGCTGGCGGTAGGAGCCAGCCCTTACTTCATCGATGACGGTGGGTTCCAGATCCACGAAGACTGCCCTGGGAACGTGCTTCCCTGAGCCGGTCTCGCTGAAGAAGGTGTTGAAAGCATCGTGGGCAACAACGCCAAAGGAGGTGTCGCTGCACAAAGCACAGCAATAGGGCATAAATTAGATCCAATTGAACAAGAACAACAACAATGATAATAACAATAAGAAGAAGAAGAGTTTAGAAAGAAAAGATGTAGAGAGAGATACCTGGGCATCATGCCATCGGGCTGGATGCCATGTTCGAGGCAGTAGAGCTCCCAGCATGAATTGCCAACCTGAATCCCAGCCTGACCTATGTGGATGCTGATGATCTCCCTCATCTTCTTGTTCTTGTTGCTTCTTCTTCTTCTTGTTCTCTTCTGTGTGTTTCTGTATCTGCAGTGCAGTGTTCAGCAAAACAAAGCAAAGCAATGAGGCGAAGAGGGGAAAAAGTGGGGATTTGATAAGAGTTTAGAATCCGCACTTTCTCTCTCTTCCTCACTTCGCTCTCACTCTCGCTCTCACTCCCGTTCGGCGCCAGCCTACCCCTGTCTTTCTATCATCACCCATCAGGCCCACCAATACCCACTGGCATAAGAAATGTCGCAATTACCCCATCCTTCTTTTCTAATTACTTTGTGAGAGATTATAATATTATATCATATGCACTGGGGTTTTGGCAGGTCGTGGTATCCCTTTTAATTTGATTTTTTTTTATTTATATAATTATTTTATAAATCAATTAATTATAATTTATTTTAATTATAAATTAATTATTTAAATAGAATAATTTTATAATAAATAAAATATATTCAAAATTAATTATAATTATATCCTTAAAAATAAGATAATTTTATGTATTTAAAAATAATTATATTTATATGATGCAGTTATCAAAATTTATATTTATAATTTTATAATTTTATTATTTGTATCTAATTAATTAATAATAATTTTTTAACAAATTAAAAATTTGAAAATTAAGAAAAAAAATTATTTTTATAATAGTATACATAAATAATAAAGATTAAAATTATGTATGGTATATTATATAAGGAATAAATAGTATAATATAATTAATATTATTTATTTTTAAATAACATACTAAATAATAATTTATTTTATTAAAATAATTTTATCTAACTTTAACTATATAAAATTATATAAAATAAAATAATTTAATTTTTATATATTATATAGTCAAGGTTTTAAAACATGTTTAAAAATATTTTTTTTCAAAAAAAATTACTTATTTTTTAAAAAAAATTTTAAAAAAAATTAATTATAAATTATTTTAATTACAAAATAAACTAATCTAAATACATACTAAATAAAATTATTTTAAATAAATATTATATTATATAATGTATTATTGCTTTTATAATATATCAAAAGAGACCTAAATGTATAACTCTCTACGTCTCATCCCATGTTCCGTGAGTTATATAGATTTCATTATCACTCATTCTACATATATTAACAATGATTAATATTAAAAAAATTTAAATATATATTTATAATGAGAAATAATAATCATCCACATTGACACATATATTGATGTATATAAGTTTTTTTTGACATTATATCCTTTAAATAATTATTTTAATAAAGCAATAAGCTTCTTGATACTTAATAAGTAATGTATTAAATGAAAAAAATATTTAATATCTGAAGAATTTAAAACATTTAATATTGTTATATTTATTAAAAAAGTAAACTTATTTAATATCTTACAATTTTAAAATATATTTAATACTGTCTTAATTTTATAATTAAAAAAATTATTATACTAATTATATTAGAATTTAGATTTAATTTTTTTTAACAAGATTATTTTGTTAAGAGAGAGAATAATAATAATTTATATTTTTATTATTAAAAAATAATATTATATTTTTATTATTAAAAAATAATATTATATTTTTTTAAAATATTATATTAATATTTAATAAAATAAATATTAAATAAAAAATAAAATAATTATAATCTTAAAAATATAAAAAATATTTAATCCTTACTTAATATAAGTAAAAAAATATAGAATTATACTTTTAATAATAATAATAATAATAGGAACGGCAGAAATGAATTGGATTGGTGGACCAGGACGGCCATGTGGAGCCAGCCAAGTCCCACGGTGGAGCAAGTTTAGAATTATAGGTACACAACAAAACATAACACCCTGTCCCTACTGCCTATTTCGTTTTCAGTTTCCCAACTCACCACACCGCTTCCACTTCCTGCTTTCAAAATATCTTCGTCGTAAATTATAATTTATATTCTTAAAATTTATTTTAATATTAAATTATTTTTAAAATTTTATTATTTCATTAAATTTTTTTAAACTTTAGTAGCAAGTGAAGCCAAGACGACGACTCTTACAAGTGTGCGTGTAGATAAATTATTCTCGCATTGTGTTTAATTTGGAGCCACAGCAACCATTTCCATGTCCATCACTCAATTACCAGTCTCCACAGTTCGTAAGCCAAGCTTTCTGAGGTATCTTTACTTGTCGTTTTATCCACATTTTTTTTAGGAGGTATTAATTAAAAAATATATATAGATAAGATAGATAAGATATATGGCTAATTAAAGAATAATTTGTTTTTATTTACATAATAATATTTAATTTTAAATTATATCAAATTTTAAAAGATTTAGTGGATAAAAAAATTTTAAAGAGTAATATGATACAAGAATAAATTTTAAGGATATAAATTATCTTTTATTTTATAAAATTTTCTAATTAAATGGTCACATGTTGTGTACATAGGTCACATGATGTGCACTAAGAGTAACTTTTATTTTATTTAATAATAAAATTAACGTTTTCAAGTTAGACCAAAGTTTAGAAGATTTACAGAGAGAAAAAAATTTAAAAGTAATTTGATATCAAGATAAATTTAAAGGGTATAAGTTATATTTTACCCATATCTTTAATAGTTCAAAAAAAATTAGAGATATTTTTTTAAAATTCTTTCTCATTTTAAAATAACTAAATTATCATTTTAGTCATCTAAAAATTTACTTGATATTAATTTAATCTTTTAAAAATATGTGACATCAAAATAGTTTTTTAAAGAAATAAAATATCAAAATATCCTTGAAAATAATATTTCGAAAGAATAATTTTGATGTTATTTTAAATTTTTAGAATACTAGTTTAATCTCACATATATTTAAACAATCAAATTGATATTACATATCTTTAAAAAATTAAATTAATGTCACATATATTTAAAAGATTAAATTGATGTTAAGTAAATTTATAAAAGATCACAATGATTGTTTAGTCTTTTAAAATAATCCCACCAAATTTTTGAATAATATGTCTTTAGATTTAAAATCATATTTAATTTATCGTTAAATATTTTTTATACTTTCATTCATTTATGTATTCATACATTATTAAAAAAAAATTGACTATGACAACAAACACTTAAAAGTTAAGTTTTTTTAATAATATATCTAATTAAATGATAATACAAAAAATTTTATAATAATAATATATTAGATATAAACTCTTAAATTTTTTAAAACTTGCAAAAAACAATTATTTTATCTATAAACTAAACAATGCATGTGAAAAATTCATTCGGGAAATGCTCAAACTTCATTTTCACTACTCACAAGTGATGTGGAGATACCTGATGAAACCCAAAAACTTCATTTACGCCATCATTTGAAAATCCCATGTAAAATCATTAATGTCCAAACGCAGCTTACGACATAACCGAAATAAAATCATAGTCGAATATACTGAGTTGCCACTTGCCAACCATATGACCTGATTTTTGTACGCCTCTGCGGAATATGTAGGCTTCGTTTATTATTCATGATGACGATATATCTTAGTTAGAAGTTACAACTAGCATCGTTAATTTATCATTCATTCAATTTATTTATATTTAAATTAAATTAAATTTATTTAATTGTATAATAAATTTAGAAATTTTGTTATATTTTTTTAAAATTTTTTTTTAATAATTCTCTTAATACTTAATAAAATAAAATATTAAATAAAAAATAAAACATTTAATATCTTAAAAATATAAAAAATAATGAATACTTACTTCATTTAATAAATAAAAAGATTGTTAGGATAATGAGTTAAGAGAATATAAAATTATTATAGATTGAAGATATTATTAGGGCACATGTTAAAAAATAAAAATAAAAATTATTAAATAAAAAATACAAATATTTAATATATTAAAAATTCAAAACTCAGTTAATACTTTCTCTTATAAGTAATAAGGGCACATGTTAATAAAAGCTATAAATTTAAAGAGACTACTTAAGTGCGTCACCCCAACAAAATAACATATTATATGAAGTTACTCTAATCTTTAAAAAAATACCAATATTTTGAAAATAGTTACAACATTTTAAGATAAAGTTAGTTGAAAAGTTTAAAAATATGTTTGGATAAAATATTTTAAAATTTTACAAAATTTGAAATGTGGGAAATTCAATTTAATCAATTTGATTCCCTTCATTTCTAATATTATTTGTTTGGATTATTCTATTTCCTTGGGACAAATGGATAGCAGAAATTCACGATCCCCACAATAGATGAGGTCCTCAGAGAAACCATAGATGTGCAAAGTCGAGAGTTCAGAAAGAGATAACAGGCGCATGTCAAACAGAGGAAGAGAAACGCAAGCTGTTGATGTCGCTGGTTGTGGTCTGAGTTTGGAACATTGGAAAGTACGCCATTGGCATCGATGTCAACAAGCAAGTGGGGAACAGAATAATCAAACGAGCGGGATTTTTGAAATTCCACTTATCTGATTTGAAATCCTTTATTTTGGGTTGGAAAATACCTGGTAAAAATGCTACATCATCTCTAAAATTCTACTATTAAGTACACAAACAAGACTTTTAAAATGAATGGTTTGAAATTCTCTTAAAAATTACATTACCTTTTTTGAATCTTTTATCCCAACACCGTAAGAGTTTTGTTAACGTGGCATAGGTTAAGAAATAAAAAAAGAGTATTTATTACTTTTTATTAAATTAATATAATTACTTAAAGAATAAAGTATTTGTATATTTTAAAATTTCAAAACATTAAATGTTTACACTTTTTATTTGATAATTTCTATTTTTGTGCGTTATTGAGGTACATATTAACAAAATCCAAAGTTTAAAACCTTTAAAATTCTTTACGTTATAAGTTTATTTGAAACCGTTGTAATTTTATTAAAACGTGTTTGTAACTTTATTAAAAATTAGTGTAACGACGAATGATGTACCTAAGTGTATTCCTAAATTTAATAATTGGATGAATTTAATTAATTTTAATTAATAAATAATTAATAAATTAATAAAATATTTATTAAATCAAATAAATATTTATATACATATTTAAAAAATATAATATATTTAGACATAAATAACCATAAGTACCTTAAGAAACAAGGAAAGGGAAGAAGGGTTTAGGAATTTGCAACTTGCTCTCAAAATCGCACTTCAGTGCACAACAAAACTCCCAAGTGGCATAATTGGGCTCCAAATTGTGAAGTGCTGCTGAAAATGGTGGAAGAAAACAAAGCAATGATGGGTGGAGGGAAAATCGGAAGGGAGACTATTTCTTTGGTCCGTGAAGGTTCGCGGTGGAAGGAAGAAAAGGAAGCTCGAAAGGGTTATTGGCTCAAAATGACTCATTTACTTTTGGTTCATTTTTTCTTTCACTTAACTTTTATTTAAATTACCTACGAGGTGTTACCCCAAGTACCTTAATGGAGAGTTCTTCAAATCTTCCTTGGTAATCTATAGGAAGCTTGAAAGGGTTATTGGCTCTAAATGACCCATTTACTTTTTGTTCATTTTTTTTTCCCTTTTACGTAACTTGTTTTTTAACGTAATATTTGATAAACAAAATTATTATTTCGTGAAATTAAAATAGAATGATAATAGAATAGAATAAAATGATTATTTCTAATTTATAATTTGGTATTTTTTGAAATAAAATGTCTTTCTAAATCATTTAATTAAATGATACATGTAATCGATGCGAAATGAAATCAAAATTAATGTAAATAACATAAATACTTAAAAAGTTTAAATGTCCCTTTTGGGATATTTTAAATGTCTCTTATCTCATATGCTCCGCATTTTATAAAGAAATGACTCAATTAGTAGAATCAAGTTTCATATTCTAAAATGTTTTAAAGTCGAAACCTACTAGAATTTTAAGTACTTGCTGAGGCATGTGGCATGTATTGGACTTGGAATAGGATAGTCTTATCTCCCCCTAAACTTTTAAATTACTAGAAAAAAATTTGTTTGTTAAAGAGTCATCTCATAAATAAGTTAAATTTAAAAAAATGTAATTTGCTAAAATTGATAAGGGTAAGTTAGAAAAAAAAAAATTCACATTTTATGGAGTATGAAATTTCAATATCACATTTTGAAAGGAAATAAATTCCATACTCATTCATGATTTTGTGGAATGAATTCTATAAATTATGTACTATTTTTTATTAACACACGCAAGAATCCTCAATTTCATAACTATTCATGTGTATTAAACGTCAAATAACTACCTGTGAGGTGTTACAATAATTACCTTAATGGAGAGTTCCTCAAATCTTGCTTGATAATCGGGCACAAATGAGGCATATTTGATATCATTTAGCGGAGTCCTCGTATCTTAATAGATAGCACCAAGTATTATCACAAGAGTTTCCAAAAAGGTACTCCATCCTTGAATCATTTCGTTTTTTATCATTCATTTGTACTAAGTATAAGCAGGATTTGCCATATACGTAAGGGTCAGCGTGTCCCTCTAATCTGCTTGGACATTACACAAATTGACAAATTCTTGAGCTTTGAAAACCTAGTACTCAACATCATACCTATGAAATTATGGAATTAATTTCAATTTCATGAATAAATATCTCAATTTAAAAAGAAGTGATTATTAATTAAGAAATATATATATTTGACTAAATTATCAATATTTAATTGGAAGACAAGAAAAAAGAAGGATTTGAATAATCTCAGTAAAAATTTATTACAAGATTACAAATTACTAACTAACAGAAGATCTTTGAGTCATGTAACTATCAAGAGTGAAAAGTCAATTGGATCAACCGGGTGAATCAATTCACATTGACAACTTAATTAACTAACATTATTAACATATTTTTATCTACATTAATCACAACTTCATTTCAATTATTTGTATCACCGTCTCTTACTTAAAGAGTCAGAATAAACTAACAAAAAATTAAAATTAAAATGAAAATGAAAATGAAACGTCTTTCAAAATGAAATTTGGGAAGAACAAACACTGGCTTCAATTATTACTTGTCTTTAGTACGAATGTATCCAAGCCCTTGTTTGTTTTGAACTTTTGATAGGAATGGCAATTATATTTTTGACAGGAGTTACTTATAAAAATGTATTTTTACATGCAGTTAATAGCAGAAGAATTTTTTCTGCATATTAATTTATTTAATCTATACAAGTAAATGTACATTAAATTAATAAAAAATTAGCGTATTATTATTTTACATTAAATAATAGTTATATAATACAAAAATTTATATAATTATTTAATTAAAATGATGATATATTAATTTTTTATTAATTTATCGTACATAATTTATGTATACTATTTCTATAAAATATCTTCTCAAAATACCAAAAAAAAAAATCTACTCGCTTTTTTATTGGTGCTTTTTCACAAAATTATTAAAAGGAGAGTAGAGTCTGGCTCCGGTCACGGGAGTTGTTGAAAACTAGATTTGAATTTACTTGGATTTGTCAAGGTCACGTGCATCCTGGTTCAATGGTTTGACCATTGAATATCCCAAGGTTCGCTTAACTGTTCCATCTAACTAGACGAAGCTAGGATTAGACCCCCAAAAAAAAAATCACCATAAAAAACAATTATAATAGTTATTATAAGATGATTTATAACTAAATACGAATTAACCTCATTTTAAATATGAAGTTTTAAACTTAAAGTCCACGAAAGTTTAAAGCTCTTTAACTTTAATAATAAGAATGATTCTATAATTGAATTAGTTTATTTTATATTTTAAATAATTTATAATTAAAATTTTATAAAAAATTATTAATATTTTTTTAAATTAAATAAAACTAAATATGTATTTTGTTTACAACGCAAATGCCCAAGTTCTTAGCATAATTTATATTATTGAAATAATAATTATCTTAATTTATTATTTAAATTACATAAATTTGCCAACAACTTGTGGTATTTTAGAATAATATATATAATAAATACGCTATTAATTGAACTCTTGTTAACAAGTAATAATTATGATTTTTAGTCTTATAAAATTTTACATTGTTAATTGAAAAATAGAAATGGCATGCCTGTATCTCTCACCTTTTGTACAAGCATCATAGTAGCTTTAGGATTTGGAAAATCTACTTGTATGATTTAGAAAGCATAAGGTATATTTTAGAAAAGTAAAATATAAAGTAAAATTTATTTTTAATTCTTTAAAAATATATCATTTATAAATTTTATTTATTAAAAATTAATTTTATAGATTTAGCCTTTCAAACTTTAAATTCACAATAATTTTATCATTTTATAAAACTGAATTTTTTAATGCATGACTAAATTTGAATGGCTAAATTAATAAAGTTAAAAAGAATAAAATGATAAAATTTATGAGTAATTTAAAATTTAAAAAATTAAATCGATAAAATTAATTTTTAAAAAATAATATTAATAAATTATATATCTTTTAAAGATTAAAAATATATTTTATCCTAAAACGTAAGACTTTTCGGTGCAATGAATGGGTTTTTTATTTTTACAAGCATCTTGAGATGTATTATCTTATCTTTTAATTTGTATTTTTTTATTTTTATATAATTATTTTATAACTTAATTAATTATAATTTTATTATAATTATAAATTAATTAGTTAATTCAATATAATTTTTTAAAAAATCAAAATATATTTAAAGTTATAAAAGTGTATATAAAAAAATATAACTCTTTATATTTAAAAATAATTATAAAATGTAATTATCAAAAAGTATTTATATCTATTTTTTTATTGGATAATAATGTATTATTTTTTAATTTTTAATAATAAAAAATTAGAAATATTTAAGATATTTTATTAATTTTTTTTCTCAATTTATTATTTTTATTATTTTTTTTGAAAAAAAAAGAAATTAATAAATGTCTTAAATATCTTTAAATTTTTTTATTTTTAAAAATAAAAAATAAAATATTATTATCTAAATAAAAATGTAAAACTTGTTAATATATACTAACATAAAAATAAATAAAAAGATATTAGTAATTTTCATACATGATATATATATATATATATCATAAAATTAGGGGAAATCTGGTGAGAGGCACGACTGATGTATGGAAGGAAATGGCACTACAAAGTTGCCGCAGCCGACGATAGGTGTCGTGGGATGCAATATTTTATAAATTTTTCTATAAATGTACTTGATATATATTTTATGTATATATTAAGCTAACAAAAAAATTAATGTATCACTTAATAAAAATTAATAATACATTATTTTTTTGTTTACCTAACAATAAATAATATTTGTTTAATAATATGTTAGTTTTTTTTATTTGACTTAAAATAAACAAATTATATATACCAAGACTGTAACAATTTGAATGCATGAAACGTGGATGCGGTGTATATTGTTTATGCCTTAATTAGTGCTACCACTGCCAAGGTGCATAAGTACCTTATAGTTATAGGGCGGCACCTACCAAATATTTTTAGTAGGGACGGGAGGAAACTTGCCAATTTGTTTCTTGCGTGAAAATAAGAGTAATAGTATAAAAAAAAATAGTTAGAATTTTTTATAAAATTTAAATAAAATTAAGAATGGTTATGAAATAAAATAAAGAGATTATTTATTTATTTAAGAATTAATAAATATATTAAATTATTTTATTAAAAATTTAAAAAATTTAATTATATAATATTTTTAATAAAAAAAGAAAAAAGAATTAACAAACCGAATTGTAATAATGGTTAATGTGAAAAGAATAATAAAGAAAACACGTTTCGATTGAGTCCCAACTCCCAAAAGGCCAAACACTGATGATGGAAAGCTGTCGTTTTTACATTCTCTTTGGGGCAAAGCAAAGCCAGTCAATAATACCAGACACCAATGCCGTGTGGGTTTTGGGGTCGCCATGGCTCGTGATGAGATGACTCATGGGTCATGAGTATGTTCAATGTTAATGCCCCGTTCCCTGCCTTTTCTTCCGCACCCATGAACCCTCTTTATTTTGTTTTATTATATTTTATTGCTTTATCCCTAGCAAAGCCTAAGTCTAATGCTAAGGATATGTTATGATTCATGAATATGACTATGGCCTCTCCTTCTGATGAATCCTGATCCAGAAAGAATCCATATATATCATATCATTATATATAATAGGACTTGCAAAGTTGCAATGAAACAAAACCCACTTATTGAATCGAGTCTAATCCATTCTGTGGCTCTGCTACTGCTGCTTTCGTCTGTAGATAATTAGCTGAGGTGAGTTGAGCTGTGCAATATTTGCTGTGGCTGCATCAATTCAGCAATTCTTGGCCTTAGGCTTTACTTTTGGCGTCTAAGGGCACCATGGAGATGCTGGGATGAAAGTTGAATTTCTTGGTATGAACGCTTTTCTGACTCTTTTGGAATCAATCTGGTTTGATTTGTTTATTGTTGGGATGAGTTGAAGGCTGAGATCAGGGGAGGAGGAGAGATAAAAATTGAATCTTTTTTTTTTTTACAAGAAAAAAAAATCACCCAAAAGTTGGGCTTGGACAGAATAAGTTCAAAAAGAGACAAGGTGACATCAAAAGATCAAAACCCAGATG
Source organism: Castanospermum australe (assembly GCA_019955255.1). Classification (NCBI taxonomy): domain Eukaryota; kingdom Viridiplantae; phylum Streptophyta; class Magnoliopsida; order Fabales; family Fabaceae; genus Castanospermum; species Castanospermum australe. Next base: position 61,780 of record NSJW01000482.1, read on the forward strand.
TAGAAATAGCAAGTAAGGATCGATTCGAAGCTTCGCTCAGATGACATATAAAGTTACTATTCATTTTTTTTCCCTTTGTCCTGCAGCACTACTATGTCTTATTGTCAAGTGAAGGTATATGTACTCAGTTTTCTGATATATTCGTTTACTGGCAGCTTTAACAGGCTGTTGATTGCTTGTAGTTGTCACAGTTAGATTAATGCAGTATTCATGCTTATAATAATGAATTTACTATTATGAGTTTGTTACTCATCTCCAATGTGTATTTACTGATTGAGAATACATTGTGCTACTGCTAATTTACAGGAAAATGGCAACTTTAGTTGAGCCACCCAACAAAATAAAGCCAAAGGGGAAGCATTATTATTCAATATGGCAAACATTGTTTGAGATTGACACAAAGTACATTCCAATCAAGCCTATTGGCCGAGGGGCATACGGAGTAGTGTGCTCTTCCATCAACAGGGAGACCAATGAGAAAGTTGCAATTAAGAAGATTGGTAATATCTTTGAAAATTGTATTGATGGCTTGAGAACTCTAAGGGAGCTGAAGCTGCTAAGACATATTCGGCACGAGAATGTGATTGCTTTGAAGGATGTTATGATGCCAATCCAGAGAACAAGCTTTAAGGATGTCTACTTGGTCTATGAACTCATGGATACAGATCTTCATCAGATTATTAAGTCCTCACAGCCACTCTCCAATGATCATTGCAAATATTTCTTGTTTCAGGTACTAATAGTAATCAGTCTATTATGGTATTTTCAACTCCTTTAGCTTTTCTTTCTAAATTTTTATGGTTGTGGATTTTTTGGATTTACGGAAATGCATAGCATATGCATTTGAAGGAGCTTTGGTAGGGGTTTGAAGTATACTTGCAATGCACCCTCTTACTGTTTTTAATTGACATTGCCTTGTTCTGATGTGAATTCACCCTTTTCAATTGTTGACATATAACTTAAGTGAATTTACCATTGAGTTTCCTCTTTTATGCATTCTTATACAATAGCATTGGGTGGGTATCGAGGAGCTGGAAAATTTGAGTTGTTGCTTTATGTTCTACGGTTTGAATGCATATTGCCTCTTAGGCAAAGAATTCAGTGTTTTGGTCTTATGATTTTTCACATGAATAAGTAGCCTATATTATCATTCTATTACTATATGCTAGTGAAGTCTTGGGTAGGGGTATTTTTAATTCTCTACTTAAGGTTAGCTATTGGAATGGCATTTTACTTAGAGATCCTCCTAATTTTGTTGAGCTAGAAGATTAGAACATCGATGTTTCTTTTGGAGATTTATCCATTTCTTTTGTTTGTGTCTGTGATTGTTGGTAACCATGCTTATTGCTCCCTTTACTTCTTATTCTATTTCTGTCCACAATTTTGCAATAGTATGTCCTATTGTTTGTGCAGTCCTACTTTGGATTATGAAACTAAAATGCTGATATTATAGATGTTGTTAAATGACTATATATTTAAGTCCATTTTAGATGAGAGGATGAGGGTATATGCAACTTTCGTGACAGTAAAGACAACAGTCTTTAATTTGTTTGATTTTATGAGCTCATGTCAAATCAGTTATCTTCTTTTTCCATAGCAGAAGTATGTGACTAGGAAGAAAATAAGAGAGTACAAAAGAGTGGACAAGATTTCCTGCTATAATTTGAAGAAAAGAAGGAAAATGTAAAACAGAAAAATCTTGTTATGTAGTACAGATCTTTAGGTCTGTTCAATAACTTTGAAAGAAACCCCCTAACAGGACTATTAGCTGCATACATATCACATTAAAATAAAGAAAGCATAAAACTGCAAGATATTTCTATGTAGTGCTGTTCTTTAAACATGTTGAATAACTGTTTGAAAGAAATTCCCTAAAAGCTTCATTAACTAAGTTCCATATCATATTCAAAAAATTGGTTTTCCTTTTTATATCTTTCTGGCATCCTTCAATTTGAAAAGAACTGGACTCTTTGTAGCAGTCATGGACTATGTTGAAAACCATTGGCCCAAGTTGGGATGTTGATGTGCTGCATAACATTGTTTCATTAAATGATCAAGTTTCTTAGTATGGACTATAATTGTCATACTTCTTCTCTACATTTTTATGAGTTTTCTATAGAATGTTGATCAGCATTGATAATATTAATCTACAAGCAAAAGTGGTAAATGAATTGTTTGTGAATTTCTAATCTTTGACTATTTTAACTATCTTTGTGATTGAGACTAATCACAAATCCTTATTTTAGCTGCTTCGAGGTCTTAAATATCTTCATTCTGCAAATATTCTTCACCGGGACTTGAAGCCTGGGAATCTGCTCATCAATGCCAATTGTGATTTGAAGATATGTGACTTTGGGCTTGCACGAACCGGTGGAGGTGATGGCCAGTTTATGACAGAGTATGTTGTCACTCGCTGGTATCGTGCTCCAGAGCTCCTGTTATGCTGTGACAATTATGGAACCTCTATTGATGTCTGGTCTGTAGGCTGCATTTTTGCTGAGATTCTTGGTAGAAAGCCAATCTTCCCTGGAACTGAGTGCCTCAACCAGCTGAAACTAATTATAAGCGTTCTTGGAAGCCAGCATGAATCTGATCTTGGGTTTATTGATAATCCAAAGGCCAGGAGGTATATCAAATCACTGCCCTATACAAGGGGCAGACACTTCTGTCAGCTATACCCACAAGCAGATCCATTAGCCATAGAGTTGTTGCAAAAAATGCTTGTGTTTGATCCAACTAAGAGAATTACTGTCTTAGAAGCACTCCAACACCCATATATGGCTGGCCTATATGACCCAAGGTGTAATCCTCCTGCTCAGGTTCCAATCAATCTTGACATAGATGAAAATTGGGGGGAACAGATGATTAGGGAAATGATGTGGAATGAGATGCTTCATTATCATCCTGAAGCTGCTGCTGCCAATGCATAGAGGCTTCTAGTCGTGTTGTTTCACATAATTTTTCTCTGGAAATAGTTGTTTTTCCCTAGAGAAACTGCAATTTTATGGACTTAGCTGTCAAATTTTGTACTTGCATAAGATTACTTTAACAATTACATTTTTTCTTTTAAATCTTTGGCTTGCCCATAAAGATAATGGCATCTTGTAACTTGTAAATAGCCATACCTCCTGCTTTGGTCATTCAGCTAAATTCTCGCTTGTACTCTTTATGTTTCGTTAGTTGTTTCCTTAAATTTAACAGAAGAGCAAGATAATTGATTAGTGCTTTCAAATATATCAATGGTTATGAGATGTTGCTTTTCTCTGTTGTATGAAAGTACATTTCTACTGGTTTTCAACCGTGGGATCATTCAAAGGAACCAAAATGCATTTGGTTGTTCTCCACTTTCCACATTGTTAGTGCCAAAATGTTATCAGTGGCACTTTCTTTACAGTATATTTGCACTTGCCACAGGTTTGGGGGTCTTGTGCTTGTGTTTTCCTTGCACTACCAGTTTCAACATTGGGAAAATGTATCCGAGTACCATCGAAAGTTCATCAATCCATGCATGAGAGGGAAAGTTACAAAATAAAATGAATTACATATTGGCATAGATTGCATGTGACCTTCATCTATGAGGAGTGTATTCTGTTGAAGTACAAGCAGTAAAGGAGGTGTATAAAACATTTAATGCCCTCAGTTATGCATGCTGCCTTTCCTTGCATTCATATTCAGCATTAGCATAAAAATCCAAATGGGAATAAAATTGAGTGTGGTTATCCAAATATGCACTGACATCCAAATCTTCACTCACTCTAACCACTAAGTGCGTATTTGGTAAGAAAGAAAGGAATGGAATAGAATGCGAATATGAGATTTTTTATACTTTTATCTTAAAAATTTTATATGTTTCATTCTATTTCATTAATTTTTTTTCGTTCATACCAAATATGCACTAAGAATATGTTTGAGTGAGTATTTTTGTTATTTAAATAGACTTTTCGAAGTTTAAATAAATTTTTACTTATTTTTTATTTTGTTTGTTTTATTATTTGAATTATTTTTCAAATGTTATATTGGCTTTAAAAACTTGTTTAATATAAAATAATTATTTATTATTTTTATGTTAAACATAATTTTTATTAAAAAATAAATTACTTTACTCAAACATATTCTTAACTAAAATTTAATGTGTAAAATTAAATTCATTTAGTGTTAAGTTTATAAAATCTAATATAAACACGCTAAGGCAAGTCCGGGTGGCAAATTGTAATTTATTGCTTGGTGTCTGAGCTCTAACTTGTAAGAATGAAACAATGGTCCAAAGAACATGCCAGAGAAGCTCCGTATTACGATATTGTGACGTTCTTCACCCTCGTGTGATGTCAACGTTGTGAGAAATGTAGTGGCTGCAATGTGGGGCTGAAAAGCCAGATGAGGAATCTTTTGGGGCTGTCACAACGTGACTGCCTGACAATGTGATGACCAGCATAAAATTGGTAAATAAATAAAATGATGCCTAAAAGGAAGAACCCAACCATGTGCCAGTTTGGTTTGGAACTTCAGACTCATGAGCTTAAAAATCATATTTGATGTCAGAAATTTGGTCTTGAATGTTGTGCCTTACCATTTAGAGTGTGTTTAGTGCCAAATGTACAATTAATGTTTTCATCATTGGAATTTTAATTTTAAGAGTAAATTATTTTAATTTTTTTTATTTATATGATTTTTTACAATTTTTTTTTATTTTTAAAATTTACACAAATTTTTTTAAAAAAAATATGTGTAATGTATTTTTAAAATATAAAAAAATTTTGTGTAAATACTTAAAGAAAATATGTATAAAATTTTAAAAATATTTAAAAAATATGTATAAATTTTAAAAATAAATAAATATTTATAAAAAATAAATAAATAAAAAAGAAGTTAAATTAACTTACTCTAATTTTAATGGAAATAAATCATGATTAGATTTTGTCAGCTATATTTAATTTGTAAAATCATGTTGAAATCAATTCATTGAAGGTCTTATTTATTTCTGTCTATCTCTATTTTTTTTTTCTTTTTTTCCAAGTTTTACTGTTAAAGGCTGAATTTGATATTATTTCTCACGAGGTGCTATATTCTGTTCTCTATTTTTTCCATGGTAGCAATTTTATATGTATTTGGTCAATTACACTTTGTATTTCAGAAGTAACGAAGTAGGTTGAGTTACGTTTCGAAAAGTAGGTTTGACTTCTCATTTTATCTTTGGCTTAGTTATTATATTACTTTCATAATTTATTATATCCTTGAAAATTTTTAAACTAGTGTCTTAATTCACCATAATTATAACAACCACAACAATAAAAATATAAAATGCTACACTTACAAATATATCTTAATAAAAATAAATTTTTTATCTCAAAAATAATAAAATGCTCATTTGTTGGTGGGTCATCTATAAATACTCGTATAAACACTCAATTAGCCTAAAAGTATCCCTTAATCTTAAATTGAGACGAACTTTCTCTTTAATTTAAATTTTCAATGTACTAAAAAAAATAAAGCTACATTTGCTATTGATATGTTATGATTAAGATTAAGTTTGAGTACAAACGTGATTCTATTTCAATCAGTGTAAAACATGTTGACACTGTCTTTAAAGCACGTTTGCACCACAAAACGCAATTCTCTCATGGCCACTACTATGCAAGACATTAGTCTCTCAAGTTTGCTGTTTAGCTTAGTAGTTTAAGAGAAATGCTAGATGCATATTAGCGTCACATATCTCACATATATTAGATTAACATGTTATTAAATTGATTTAACTATTTAATCACAAGCAAAAGTCACTTGTTTAAACCACGAATTTGCTGTCACAATGCATTTTAAATTCAGGGGGTTATATATAATATATTTATTCAATTATCGCCTATCACCTCGACAAATGGTTAATTGTACGTACTTAAGTGGTTAAATCAGTTTAACAGTTAGTTAATCTAAAATATATGAAATATGTGAGGCTAAAAGCATGTGCATGTATAGTTGCCCCCATAATTTAAGGAGTGGCAGTCCTTTTCCCCCTCTTCTATGTGGATGCATTCATCTTTTATGTTGGTCTCTGCTTGATTGTAGATTATTAGGGTTGTGTTTTATTTTATTTTAACTCTTAACATTATAAGTAAAGTTAAGCATACCTTTGTAAGTATTAGGTTACCCTTGGTTATGCTTTTCTAACTATTTCTCTATATCAATCAATTTTCCATCCACCTTAAAACATAAAAAAATCTGACAGAAAGTGCCTTCTAAATAAAATCAAGAGATCTTGAAAGTGGTTAAATAAATGCTAAGGTGTTTAGAATAAGTTACGTTATTGTTAAGTAAACATAACTAAACTTTTGAAAGTTTATTTGAAATAAATCTAAATCTATAAAAAAATATTTTTTTTGGCAAAAATTCAACAATATTCAAGAATTGCTATATACTAGTTGTATTAATTGATGCAATAGTTGTACCATAAAATTTGTCATGTTAAGCATTTATCTTAACACAAGAACTAATATCTAATTAGATATAAGAGTGGTCTTTATGCCACTAAATTGAACTCTTGTTTGGATTGGGAAAGAAAATGAGAAGAAAAGAAAATGAAGAGAAGAGAAGAAAAAAAAAATCTTTTTTCTTCTATTGCTTGGATGAATAAAAAATTAGATGAAGAAAAAAATAAAAGAAAGAAAATGAGAAAAGAATTTTCTCTTATTTAATTATGTAAAAAAATGAAAAGAAAAAAATTTATTCACATAATATGACAAATATACTCTTATGTGTAATGGGTAAAATTAGAAATACATTACTTTTCTTTTAAAAACATTTTGTTGGCCCCGCGTTAATTTTTTTTTTCTTTTTCTTCTAATTTCTTCTCTTAATTAAGCCACAGAAAAAGTTTTCTTATCCTATTTTCTTCTTTCTCATTTTCTGTCCTCCCTCTTTTCCATCAATATGTAAAATAAGTTCGCAGATACATTGAAGATTATTAGTCAAAGAAAAAGTGAATTGAAGCAGCCATCTAGTTTTGTGTCGGACAAAAATTATAATCGAACACGTGGAAAGCACTTGGTACTTTTCTCTAGAAGAGGAGGAAGAAGGCACAAAATCTTTTGACAATTGAAATAAGATTTGGCTGTTGGTCAATTGCTTAAGCGATAAGCTTTGTAATTGTAACATGAACGGATGCATGTTATGAATTTGAGAAGCTTCTGAGAAGGAGCAAGGATAGAAAGATGAAGTGCAAATCCCCTTTTTTTTTATTATAAAAGTACCAGTATCCTTATTTTGTTTTTAAAATTTTTTTATTATCAGTTTAATTTTTAAATTTAAAAAATAATATCAAAATCGTTTGTATAAATAAATATTAAATTAATTATAATTCTATATAATTAAAAGATTTAATTAATGATATTTTTAATTATTAAAGAATTAAATTAAAATTATTTTTTAAAAAATAAAATAATGTTATTTTTTTAAATATAGAAATAAAATTAATGATAATATTTTTTAAAAATTAAAATAATAACATTTATATTTTTAAAAAATTAAAATAAAAGAAACACCAAAGTGATGAAAAATAGAGTGACAGCAACTCAAGCTGGTTTGCAAAAAGGTTGTTCCAGACATGGCGTGTACTTGTCTGTAGCATAATAATAACTAAAGTAAAATTTTAATTTAATTTTTTATAGATTAGATTAAAATTATTTTAATTTTTTTAAAAATATTAATATTAATTTAATTTTTAAATATAAAAAATAATATTATTTTAGTATTTAAAAAATAAACGTTAATATAATTTTTTAATTATTAAAAATATTATTAATTTAATCTTTTAATTATATAAAATTAATATTAATTTAATTCATTAATTATAAAAATTATATTAAATTAATATTTATTTATATATAAAAAAATAATTTTAATATTATTTTTTATAATTTAAAAATTAAAATAATATTAATATTTTTTAAATAATTAAAATAATATTAATATAATCTTTAAATAATTAAATTAGAGTTTTACTTTAATAAAGATTGAACTTAAGCAACAAGAGCTGTGCTGGCTGGCATGGAAAACAAAAGAAAAAGGCTTTGGTCACCAGGTTGGCATGGAAAGCAACAGTAGCCGCTAGGTTTTGTTTCCATTTTCAACGGCTCACACAACTTGACGCATGTGCTCATTGTACTTGTACGTGTATTTATTCATGATTCTTCAATCTATGATATAAATGAATATTTTAGTGGTCAAATGCTGTGTCGTCCTTGAAAAAACTTTTCACCATACGCTGCAAATACTAAACCTTTCATTTATTTTTGCGAGAGCAAACATTTATTTTAATTTTTTTTAAAGATAAAAATATCATTAATTTAATTTTTTTTAAAAAATTAATATCAATTTTTAGTTTTTGAATGATAAAAAATAATATTAATATAATTTTAAAAGAAAATTAATGTTAATTTAGTCTTTTAATAATAAAAATTAATATTAATTTAATTTTTTAATTATTAAAAATAACATTAATTTAGTCATTTAATTATAAAAAATTATATTAATTTAATTCTTTAATTAAAGACTCTATTAATGGTGGTCTCACAATTCGTAATATAAGAATTATTTAAATGTTATTTTTTTATAATTGAGGGATTAAATTGATATTTATTTTTTTTTTAAAAAATCTAAATAGATGTTACTTATATATTTAGAAAACTAAAATAAGTGTTTACTCTTCTTATAAAATGCACATGTATATACATATTTTAAATTATTAAAAAATTATTTAGACAATTTTGAGTTTTTACTAAAACTTTGGTATATCTATTTGAAATAAAATTTCAATAAATGACATACAATAATAATAGTTTTTATTTAGATCCGGTTAACACTTAAGATAATGAGATATAATAATAGTAATTTCATTTGAATTGAATTAATGTTCAATGTACCTCATCAAAAATATTTATTAAATTAAATTAATTTTATTATATGTATAAATATGTACCTATGTATGTGTATATTTGATTCTAGGCGGACTCATAAGTATAAGCGGGGCTATTTATTTATTATTATTATTATTATTATTATTATTATTATTATTTTCTAAGGAGTAGTGAAGATATAAATTATTTTAAGAATATCGGTTATGATGTGATTTGCATATTTAATGTGTGTTTAAATTATCTTATTTTGTAGTTAAAATAGTTTATAATTAAAATATTTCTGAAAAATTTTTTAAAAAATAAATCATTTTTTTCTTGAAAAAAAGGTTACCCAAACATGCTATTAATACATGTTTGATAGTAGCTTTTTTAAGGAAAAGATAGTTTTTTTTTAAATTTTTTTAAATAAAATTTTAATTATTAACTATTTTAATTTCATAATATAGTTTTTTTAGTAAAATTTTAATTATTAATTATTTTAATTTTATAATAAATTAATTTAAACATATACTAAGAGGTTCAGCTTGAGATTATTTCTAAGGATTTTTTCTTTGAAAGAGACTATTCAAGTCCTTGCAATGCTAGAACATCTTTTCGGAGAGGGATGACCATAAAAAATAACTACTAGTATTAATGAAATGAAAGGAGGGATATTATGTGATGACTTAAATTTAATTTTTGAGTTTTTTTATTAGTGGATCACATGTAAATATTCTTGTAAAATGCTCAATAAATTTGAAGATATTTTTTAATTTTGAATTAGAGTGAATCTTTCCCTCAACTTAAATTTTTTATTAAAAAAAAAGAAGAATTATAAATTTTATAGAAATAACCAATCCCAAGATGACAAGTGGGACTTATATATATACAAGAACTTTATCTATTTATAAAGAAATTCTTATATGATCGAGTCTATCACGTGAAGATGGACCAAATGATTTAGAATTGTTCTGTATAATATATTTCAAACTGGTCTACTTAAATTTGGCTCATGTAAATTTTTGAATTTCTTTAATTATAATATTTTTAATAATTAAATATAAATTTTGTGACTTTAAATAATAGTTTTTAGTAGATAGTGACACAAATTTGAACATAATTGCAACTTAAAAGAGGTTGATCTATACTAGTTAAAGAAGTATGTTTACTAACTTAACTACTCAAAGTTAAATCTTAGCCAATATATAAGAGAATTGATTTTATTAAATGTACTAATTCGATGTGAGGGTGTACACTTAAAAATACATGAGGAAAAACTTATTCTGAATTGACATAAAAGGTAATCTTAAAAAAAAAGGAACTTAACCTGCAAATGTTATATGTAAACCTTCACCATTAAGTGATTCTATTACTTAATTTCTTTTATTAAATTTAGATAGAGACAATGGCTCAAGTATATGTAAAAAAAAAAAAGTGTGTAAAGGACCAGTGGATTGGTTTCCATGGTTAATATTATTGACAAGGTTTTCCTATCTAATATTATAAATACTGTGATAATAAGAAATAATAAAGTTTGAATATTAAAAATATCATGATTAATTATTGCATTCCTGTTTTAAAAAAGTGAGAATTACTTCTTATTCTTTGGTTAAGAGTTCCTGCTGTTTCATTAAAATAACATGGTAGTAAAAAAAATTTCATTAGTCAAGGTAACTTATTTTAAATTGCGACAAATTTTAAGCACACAAACTTCAAATGTTTCACGCTTTAAAAAAAAAAACCACAAGTTGAAATTGATAGATAACAATTTTAGTTTATAAGAGGGAGGAAAAATTCTGCAGCTCACTCAAATTGTCAAACTTTGATGATAGCAAAAAAAAAAAAGAAGAAGAAAATCAGATGCGTATGAGTAACGTGAAAAAGAAGATAAACCAAAAAAATAAATAAAAAAAAGAAGTACAACCACCATTTACATTGCCTTTAAGATTCCACGAGCATCGCTCGTCAATAAAAGAAAAATATAAGAATAGGTGGTCCACTCAAAATGTACATAAGTGACATGACATCACCATCATATTGCGTTACCAGTTGGTAATTGTAAATGGCATATATATATATATATATAAATATATGCGCGTGTACATGAACAGTAGCCGCGACGATCGTCATTCTTTCCAAGTCCTTTCCTTCCCACTTTCACTCTCTTTTCTATCTGCTTTGTGTTTTCTTTTTTATAACAATTAAAAGTGGGAAAAAAGTTCCTTTTACGAGCTTAACAGTTAAATATATATATATATATATATATAAATATTGTTTTTGAACGTATTTTTTAATTTATATAAAATAATGATTAAATTTTAAAATTATGATTACTTACTATATAATTTATATAAAATATTCATAAATATATGATGAATAAGATGTCAGGTTCTTAAATATTTTTACAGAAGTGGTTTGGGTTTTGATTCTTAAAATTTACGAGACAGGTACGGATAGGTAGGTTATGTTATATTTTAAAAAGTATAGAGTAATATTGAATTGTGTAACAACTTATCTTTACTCATCCCATTTTCATGCTTAAACTTAGTTTGTAGTTTTAAAATCGAGGTGCGCTAACCACTGGTTTCAGGTATATGCTTTGTGGTTGTTGATCGTGCCCTACACACCAAAAGCAAAAGAGTAAAAGCCAAACCCACTGCCCAATTCTATAGTTTATTTTATTTTATTCCATTATTACAGTGGGCATTTCGTCTATAAATTCCACCGCTGAAGCCCTTCAACATCTCTTCCCTTTCTCATCTTATCCTCCTCCTGAAAATTGGTCAATTTCTATCCCTTCTCTCTTCTTTGTATAATTTCTTCCTTATCATCTTCTCTTGCCTATAGATTTAGACTATAGCCCGCCCATAGTCTCTTTTGCCATTTCCCAAGCTCTGGATCTCTCTTGTGCATAATATTTCTATATATGCTCAATCTTCTATAACCTACATACACCTGAACCATTAATTTTCATATTTATCTGTCTCAAACTCTCTTCCTTCTAAATCTTGATTTGTTGCTCTCACTTGCACAAAAGCAATTTGGTTTTGTTCTGTTCACAACATATTTGCAGCTATGAATGACTGAGATACAACATCAATGTCTCCAGTAATCTGTGAAATCCTCCTCTCTGGTTTTTTGATAAACTCCACTCTCAGGCGCAGGACCCACTTGGTGCAATCTTTCTCTGTTGTTTTCCTCTACTGGTTCTACGTTTTCTCATGAACTAAACCCCATTTTTTTTTCCTTTCCAAAAACCCATATCTTAGTTTGCCTCTCTAGCTTTGTTGCTTTCCTTATATATTAACAAGAAAACTAGCTACGAAATAGTGTTATTGCATCACATAGCAGAGAATCAATCATGGCTTCTCCTGGTGGAGCTTATTCAGATGGTTCCAGCTCTCTTCAGAACTCTGCCTGTGCCTCTGAGGGAGATCTGCAGCAGCATATCATGGAGCAGAGGAAGAGGAAGAGGATGGTGTCCAACAGAGAATCGGCACGCAGATCGAGGATGAAGAAACAGCAGCACGTGGAGGACCTGAATGCCCAAGTGGGTCAGCTCAAGAAGGAGAACAACCAGATCAGCACGAGCATAGGCATCAACACCCAGCTGTGCCTGAACATGGAGGCAGAGAATGCAATTCTCAGGGCTCAGATGGCAGAGCTAAGCAACAGGTTGCAGTCTCTCAGTGAAATCGTACATTACATAAACTCAAGCAATGACCTCTTTGTTGATGAGGTACAGGAGATTCACACCAATGATTTTGGCTTCATGATGAACCCATGGAACTCTGTCTCTGTCAATCAACCAATCATGGCCTCTGCTGACATGTTGATGTATTGAGGAATTTTGAAATTGAAAGCTATGAATGACGGTTGCGTCTTGGTGTTAAATACTGTTAATTAATTCACCAATTAGTTGTAACACCCGCTGTTTATCTCTGATATTTGATTTTGTTTTCTTTGTTGTTGGCTTTGTAATGTAAATTACTTTCATTTATATTAGAGTAATTAATTATTAATTTTTTCTCTTAAAATTTAATTTTATTGATTTAATTTTTTAAAATTTTAAATTTAAAATAATTTTATTCTTTTAGAAGAGTTAAATTAATAAAATTAAAAAAAATTAAAAGATAAAATTTGTAAATAATTTAAAATTTAAAAATTAAATTAATAAAATTACTTTTTAAAAAATAAAATTAATAATTAATATATCTTTTAGAAATAAAAAATAAAATTTATTTTTTATATTCTATAAAATGTTTTAATGTTTAATTTAATTTAAATTTGATATATATATGATTATTACCATCGCATCATTGGATGATTAGATTATTAAAATTTAGATTTTATAGACGGTTATTAAACAGTCTAGTTGAACAGATCTTACACCTTGCTTGAATAAGTGAATTTAGTCAAAGATGAAATCTTAACAGATTAAAAAAAAAAGCTTTTATTTCCTACATATATGCGATTTTCATTAACTTCCACCCCTAGAAGATGAAATCTGAACACTAGGAGAACATTAACAAAAAAAAAAAGAAAAGGAATACACTTCAGTACCCGAAATATTCAGCCTTTTGATTACTGCAATGGAACCCTTCCTTGCCACAGGTTGCTAACTTGCTATATGATCAAGTGGCACGCTTCTTCAGATAGATGATTTCTTGTGACATAGTACAATTTATCAGCAATGGATCTTATTGTGATTACATTGGTGATAATAAAAGCAACTAAAAATGATGATAATACAATTATATTATAAATTTTATATAATAACTCCAAGAGACTAATTTAATGATATTGGTGAGGATATAATGTGTAGCTAATTATGTTGAATTTTGTCAAATTTAACTGTTAGAATAAAATTTTTCATAAAATAGATTAAATTTATAAAATTTCATAAACTTTTAAAATGAATTAGTACATCAACCTTTCATTTTATTTTAATGTGTAATATATTTTTTAAAATATAAGTAAATATCAATTAATAGACTAGATATTTATAAATGTTCAATTTTTCTTATATTTAGTGTGTATGATTATTATGATAATATCACATAATTTAACGATTGGATTGATAAAGTTTACATTCTACTAAAACTTTTTTAATGGTATAAGCGTGGAAGACTTACTCTTATAATAAGTGGATTCCCAATAAAATATGTCATATGGACAAAAATTTAAAACCAATCATAACTACTTAATATGCAAAGCCTCTTTAGTAATAATTGAAAAATGTGAAAATAAATTAAAAATCTAGTGCTTTGTCAGATCATTTAGAAAAAGACAATTATTAAATATCCTATAGTGGTAGAATTTGTATCATTTCATTAAAAAAAAATAAAGATAAGATTGTACATAAGAATATAATATTCGCATTATTGGTTATGCATTCCTTCAATTGTTTGGATTTGTATGGTTGGACAGAATAAGTAGGAAAATATATAATATTCATTTGCGAGAATTAATTAATTAGCTCATCCTCATAAAGAATAAAAATAGGAAGGTGATTTAAGCAGCTTTTCGTTGGAACAAATTATTAGGAAGAGAGTCCAAATGCCTTTACGTGAGATTTTGATTCTCTTCTGTCATAAAATTATTTTATTAAAAAAAGATAACTACACATTTTTTATAAAAAAAATTTACTATGATAGATTATAAATTTTTTAATTATATTTAAATTTATTTATGTTTTTATTTTTCTAATAAAATAATCTCTTATTATTTTAATAATAGAAGAAAATCTTGATTCCTCTACGTGACATCAAGTTCTTTTTAGGGCTATCTAATTTTGGAATTGAATATCAATTAGACCACTTTATTTGCACTCTAGCCTATTGTCTCCTTCCACACACTAAGTCTTACACTTAAATTCTCTATATATGCTAATCCAAAATTTGAAATCAAGTTCAATTTGAAATCAAATAGTTAAGGCATGGAACATATTTTCTCAATTACTAGGTTAATCCCTTAAGCTATAGTCTGGGTGTGGGAGGCATGAAACACACTACCTTGCAACTGCTTTTTTTTTTTTTTTTATTTAAATTTCTTACCAATTATCCTCGCACGTTTGAGGGTGCAATAAATTCTATTCGAAACAGTGAGATTATTCTTTTTCACAAATTTTTTTTTAATAAGATTGAAGTCTTAAATAAAACTCATCCTATTATAACTTCAATTTACTTATCATTGCCACACTTATTTGGGTAATTACAATTCTCTTTAAGCATATCATGTAGATAATTTATTGAAATTGATTAGAAAACTGAGATTTAAGACATTAAAAGAGACTATAGATAATTTTGACACGAAAAGTTCGAGGTTCATCAATATACATGCTAGAAACTAAAAAATAGTTCTCTTTCTAATGAATTTCTGTTCACCTACCCCTGACCAGAGCGAGGTCACACAAGGCGGCTACGTTTCTTAGCTTTCATTGTTGCAATCATTGAAAGCTTTAAATAAGTTAGTTTTAAATGGCCAGTCATTGGCCATTTATGACAGAAGACCGTTAAGCTTTTGCCATTCAGATGATTTTACCAGGATTCAGACACATCAATACAATTTACTGGTGCAGAAACACAGTTCCAATACCAGTTGGACTGAACAAGAGAAATGACAGAATTAAGTTAAATCTAAGGTGTAAAATACTCACCCGTTCAAAATCTAACGTGTATGTTAAATCATTATGTTAAAAATTTTAATAAAATTTTTTTGAATATATAATATTTTTCACCGAACAAAATTCCAAGATCTGCTAATTTTGTAGTTCCTAATGCTTGTAATTTTGACACTTTCTATCTACAATATCCTCAGATCTGCTAATTTTGTAGTTCATAATCCTTGTGAATGGGTATCAAATGCTTGTAACTTTGAGACCATTGACTATTCCCATCTCCTCTGTCCCATCAATCCATTGTCACTGTTTTCAGGATGAGGGGAACGGTTGCTTCTATATGAATTACTTCACAGGAACAAAAAAAAAAACGCTGCACGGCATTCCCAAGCATAATTTCGACAAAACTTTAGGCATTATAAGTGAAACGTGAGCAACAAAGTAATTTGGCCCTAAAATAAATGCATATGAAGTTTCAAAATTAAAAGAATGCTCAAGAATTTATTGCTTACAGTATCAGTTTGAGACTCAATTGTTTCATGATGAGCTTTCTCAGCATCTAACTCAGCAAGGCAAGTTTGTTCATGCTCTCTTTTTTTTTTTTTTTAATAATCTTAAAATGACTTTCATTTAAAGTAGGCATCAAAAGCCAAATTTTCCAAAATACAAATAGGAGGATCCTCTAGCCAAAAGGTACCATTAGAGTTCCTAACATAATTGGCAAGGATATCTGCCACCTTATTACAATGTGTAGGAATAAAAAAGGAAATCAAATCTATGAAACCATGAAGCAAAGAGAAAATGCCCTCAAGAATTGAGCCATTATACGAAAGATCAGCTTCACCACTCTTAATAGCATGAATCACATTTTTAGCATCCCGTTTCAATATTAGACTTCTATAGCCCAACTCCCAAGCAAAGAGGAAGCCCTCCCTGGCAGCAAGTAACTCACCCTGATAAGCATCCCAATTCCCTCTTAAGCTTATGAGATTTTGCAGCAAGGAATTTACCAAGGGAATCACGAATTACAACACCAACACCAAAGGAATTGTTGTCCCTTAATTCAGCAACATCAACATTCACTTTCACAAAGGATTGAGGAGGTTTTGTCCAACCTTTAGGAATATCAGACCTTCCTTGGAATTCCCCTTCTTGAGACTTGGCCTCTTGCAAGGCTTGAAGATTTAAAGCCACTACCATGGCCACCTGAGCACTATAACTCAATGTCTTACCCTGCCAGACCTTGTTCCTCTCAAACCAGGATAAATTCCATGTTATAACCACCATGTTTCTGTCCTCAATCATGCTTTCTTATTAATTCAAAAACCTGGAAAAAAAACAAAAACAAAATATATATGAGTAATAGTTTACTCAAGACTTGGGGAAGAAAAAATATCAGCAAGGGAGAAAAAAGACAAACATAAAATGAATTCTTATAGTTTTGAGCTGAGATGAATTGAGAGTGAATTAAGAAAGAGGACTAGCCATTTATGGTCAGATATATGGGATTATTCACTTGGGACCAAAATTTCCCACATGGAATGAAACCCTGTCATACGAAATACTAACCAAAATTTTTCATCCTTTAGACAATCAAGAAAGAAATATCAGGAGGTTCAATGATGACTCTTCCTTAAAGACAAGCTTGGGGATGAAAGGCTATATATGATTTTGAAGCAAAGGAATATAATTGCATAGATAACCCGATAACCCCATACTCATCCACAATTTGAACTTCGTCCTTGCTCTAACTCAAAATTGTGAAAAATTAATATGCAAAGCCTTTTTTCAGAGCAGCAGGCATTGTTAAGAAGTAGGAGTCAAGAACTAAACTACCACTAAAAGATTCTGGAATAAAAGTTTTTTTGGTACATCAGTAAGATTCTGGAATAAAGTGCATCAGAATGTCAGGAAAAAAAAATAACAGGGCAAAATAATTGAAAACAAATGAACAAGATGTTTGTCTCTCCCTATAACACTGAATAAGAAATTTGTCTGCAACAAGATCTTTGAGTCCATCAAGTGATACATCTTAAGAATTATGACTTCAGTATACCACCAACAAGGACACTTTCTTTTAATAAATAAAGTAATTCATAAAGAAAATCTAAATCTATATTCACGAGAGCTGTGTAAAATAAATTAATAAGAGGTCGTGATGTGAAGAACCATTTTCCCAAGGTACTCTCTTGCAGCATGCTATGCCTCTTCCAGACTTATTGGAGATAGCTTTCCAATAGAATAGGTCAAATTGAAAACCTAAAAATATAAGGGGTTCCTTTAGCTGGTTTCTTGTGTCTCTCTTCATTCCTTTCTATATCCATTATTAATCACTGCTTTACTTGTCACTGACTCTATGAAGTTTCAGGTTTCCACCAGAATCAATGTAGTACAATTTCTCTCATCCCCCATCAGAGCCATTGCTCCCCCATCAGAGCCATTGCTTCTCATCTCCCTGTAACATCACTAGATGTTGCTACTTCATAATTACACTAATAATGTATCTATGAAAACATTTGCTTTGCTGAGGACAAAAGATTTGTGTGTTAGTTGCCTTCACTTGCCTTCCCTCTCCATCTTTTACTTTCCTCGATGATAAATTGAGCAATCCTGTAGAATGAACAGGTGTGAATTTGATGCAAAACTTCAATATCCTTGTCTGATAGTTGTTCTCCAGGTGGCCACAAAACAATGCCTTATTTGCCTCTAATTTATCAAAAATAACAAAGGGCCATGAAAAAAGTTATTCTTCCAACAAAAAGGACTCCAATATGTCAATTTTTCACCCGCATATGGACATAGTCACCAAAAATTACCACAAGAGCAGGCCCCATTAAGGAAGTGGTGGAATCTCATGTTATCCCTCACAACAATTTTTCTTCCTGTAATTTTTGATGCACCACACATTACGATATGACAATCCTCACATATTCTAAGGTTCTTCATAATCTTTATAGTGGAACCAGCATCAGTACTGAGCAGTCCAAATGCCAAAGCTAGTTTTTCACTATGAGCCATTAGTAAATGCCTCTTTTCTGTATCACTAACATCATATGGCACCGAACTTAGGTTTGGCTGGTACCCAATAGCCTTCAGTCGCTGCATAAGATCATCTAATGCCTTCTTTATCACGCTAATTTCTGGATGTGTCACAGCACCAGCGAAGAACTCGTGAATTATACCATTATTTGCTTCAACCCAGCTACATCCGGGATGTTTTTTCAATTTTTTCTCTCTCATCAATTTCCTGACCCTTGACACATCATCCCATCTTCCAGCTGATGCATATGTGTTAGAAAGCAATAAATAGTTCCCAATGTTATCAGGTTCAAGCTCAAATAAATGGCTAGAAGCAATTTCGGCAACATCAGGGTTCCCATGGATGTGTGATGCTCCAAGAAGTGCTCCCCACACACCACCATTGGGCTCCATAGGCATTGTTTCAACGAGGCGAAGTGCTTCTTCCAAGTGTCCAGCTCGGCCAAGAAGATCTGCCATGCAAGCATAATGATCTGCCGTTGGAGCAACACCATAGCATTTATCCATGGTAGCAAAAAGCTGCCGACCTTGGTCTACCATGCCTGCATGACTGCATGCGGTAAGCACCCCTATAAAAGTAACATGATTCGGTTTTATCTCTGTTTCCAACATTTCAAAAAATAATTTAATGGCTGCATGGGCACGGCCATGCGTTGCAAACCCCACAATCATAGAACTGTAAGAAAATACATTTCTTTCCTTCATTCCTTTAAAGACATTATATGCCTCCTCCACATTACCACATTTTGAGTACATGTCTATCAATGCTGATCCCACAAGGACATTATTGGCTAGCCTAAATCTGGAATTCTCAGCAACGTCCCTTATCCAGTTTGCATGTTTAGATGCACCTAGTTGAGCACATGCGGAAATTACACCCACCAAGGTAACTTCATCAGTCTCTATACCTTCATTTTGCAATCGCTTGAAAAACTCCAATGCTTTCTTTGGCATGGCATTCTGAGCATAACCAGTAATCATTGCAGTCCATGCCACCATATCTTTCATAGGCAATCCATCAAACAAGTCCCGTGCAGAGTTCATATCGCCACTTCTTGCATATGCAACAATCAACTCTGTCCAAGAAATCACATCCCTCTCAACCATTTCATCGAACACCTTGCGCCCACAATGCAAAAATCCACATCTAACATACATATCAATCATGGTGTTACGGACGTACAGATCAGATTCAAAACCACCAATCAATATCGTGTGGGCATGAACCTGCACGCCCAAATTCACATCACGAACGGCGCCACAAGCCGTAAAGAGAGCCGTGAACGTAAACGACACAGGATCGGTGCCTTTCTTCCTCATAGAACCATACAAACGAACTGCCTCCAAAAGGGGTCCTTGAAGAGAGTACCCACGAATGAGAGCGGTCCAAAGAAACGGATTTGGGTTCTTAACCTGTGTGAAAACAAGGCGAGGGTAGGAGTCCATTGGAATGTGCAGCATGGTGAGCATGCGAACAAGCTTGGTGACAACATAGCAACACTGGTCGAGGCGGTTGCGGTAGAGATGGGCGTGGACTTGTTTGAGCTGGGTGAGGCTGGTGCATCCATGGAGAACAGAAACAAGCTGCGACTCCAAAAGCTTTCGCTGCTGAATCGATGGTGGCTGCAGCAGAGGATCAGCGAGGGAAGATTTCAGAGCAGAGATTCTGCGAGAGAGAGAGATGGGCACAGAATTCAGCATCCATGTTTCTTTGGATGCACATGCAAATGCATATGCATGCACCATTCCAACTGGCTTCATCTTCCATACCCGCACTCAGAATCGAGCAGGTGAATACTGTCCAAATCTTCAGCTTCAGTGACTCACTTCAATATAAAAAAAATTAATTTAATTTAAATTGAATTAATTTATTCTCATTGTCATTGCTCAATCCGGTCTAGTTTTAGTTCTAGTTTTAGTTTTTTTTTTTTTTTTTTCTGTATTGACGTATATTTGACTCGGAAACATGAAACGACACCGTACGTTTCCCCGCTGCTACTTACCATGGCTGTTCTGAGGCTCATCGCTATTTCAGTATTTCACATCATCTCCCTCCCCTAGCTGTTCCGGCCTTCCGGGTTCTACTCACTCCTCTGCCCTCGCCTGCGAAGCCACTCCTTTGTTTCTCTGTGAGTCCCCAATTCAAGCTTCCTCTGTACTTTTTTCAGCTTTTGTTTTGAGTTCTTGCTTTGCTTCTGTTTTTATAATTGTTGAGTTTTTGTGCAATTTTCTTTTACGTGCACCATTTTACACTTTCCTTTTGTTTAGGGTTGATTTTGTTTTCCCATTTGCTGCTTATCCCATAAGCATGAGCATATTCGCTTGAAATACCCTTGCTTCTGTTGTATGGTGTGCTTATCTCTAAATGCAGTAGCAATTGGCGCAACTTGGAAAAACTTTTCTTGCATCCCCTGCCCCAAAAAAATAATCTTTTCTTATGACAGTATCTGCTCTGCAAATTCTGCGTTTTCATTTTTTGTTTGTTTGTTTGTTTTGTTTGTTTTTTCATATGCTGGTGAATTCTCTATGCTCATCAGTTCTTTTGCTCCCCAGCTCCCTATTTTTCTGGGTGTTTTTCATATTTATAGGTATGATTGTTTTGCTGATTTGAAGATATCAGAAAGGTGAGAGTTTAGGTATGGACGTATGGTTGTTTTGTAGGTGTGATTTTTTTGTTCATATTCATTTTGCTGCCAATTGGGTCATGTGAACAACTGATAAAATTATTGAAGTTGTGTTAAGATTTCTGATAAATTTAACTTGGGTATCTGTTTGCTAATACCAATTTGAACAGTAGACTTTGATAAATTCTTACTAGTGTGGGGAAATTATATCAGTTTGAATAGTATCTTAAGATTTTGATTTTGATCTAAGTTTCATAGGCCTATGCCTTGCATGGAACCGTTAAGGAAATGAAGTTCCTTACAGTATCAAGTAGTGAGATTTTCGTCTTGAATATGGTGGCATCAGATGCAAATGCCACATAAACAGAGGCATCATTGCTCTCTGTATGCACTTTTGGCTCATTAGCAATAAACATATATTGTTCTCCTTTTAAACAAGGTGTCTTATTGTTTTTCTCTTATTGTCATATATTTATACTTTATAGAATTTATAGGCATGTACAAAATCTCAGTTTGGCCTAAAAACCTTGAATCTCTCTTCTTATTGATATGGTTTAAAACATTGATTAACACCCACCAAAATTCTTACTTTTGTGGAAAAAAGATAGAAAAAATACATTTTTATTTCAAGTGTACAATAGATATTATGAAATATTAAAGAAATTAATTTAAATAAAAAACACACAACCAATTCTTATTGCAGGTGGGTTAGTTCCATAGTTATTGGGCTCTATCAAAAATTAATTTTCCATAAATCCATTCAGAGTAAAGTCATTTTTAATGGTTTCTTCTGAAGTTTTTTTTCTGTCTTTCTTTATCTCTTTTGGTCGGATTATCTTCTATTTGATCAATTTTTTTAACTGGATCATGTATTGGTCTTTTCCTCACATGACAAAACTACCTGAGACAAACTTTTGTCATCTTTTATTCAATATGAGCTATAAGCCTATGCACATGTTTGGAAACTGATTATTTTTAAGAAAAAATTGCTTTTTTTTTTTTTCAAAAGCTCCCAGTAAAATTTTGATTATAAGTTATTTTGAGCACAAAATAAGTTTAATCCAAACACACACAATAACTGAGCATGAACTCATGTAATGGAACTTTCACAGCCAAAAGAAGACAAAAAAGAACTCTAGTGAACAATAGCGTTTGGCAGCTGTGTGACCATATATTGCTTCCTCTATCATCTTGTTGTTCCTAGCTCCATCGACATCGTCTAAGTGTGCAACAAAATTTTGCAATCCCTCCTCTTTGGTTTCAGTAACCTGTGAAATCGAAAAACGTCTACACGATACAGTTGGTGGAATAGTTATAAATCTTGGATGCTTTGGCTTGCCCCTGTGGTAATGTTTCTGTATTTTTCAGTACTGTGATTTTGTGTGAGCTTTTAACTTTAGGGTATGCTTGGTAGGACTGAAAATGCGAACTTGGAAAATGGAGGAATGAAGATGAATTTGTTCAACTGGGTGCCGTGCTTTCTCTTGTCAAAGTCAGATATTTATAATTGAAACTTGTGTTTCTGAACATTCTGTGCTTGCTCTTATGTCTGGTTAATTAATGAACTAGATTAGGGTGTTAATCTATTATAGATAGGCAATTTGATTCAATCATGTCCTGTATCTTATCTTGTGGCCTTGGCTGTGCCTGTGAGAGTGAATAATTACTTTTGGAGTCTGCAATTACTGTGATGGATTTTCATTTGCTGAA
Organism: Castanospermum australe; assembly: GCA_019955255.1. Lineage (NCBI taxonomy): Eukaryota > Viridiplantae > Streptophyta > Magnoliopsida > Fabales > Fabaceae > Castanospermum > Castanospermum australe. The sequence continues at coordinate 84,654 of NSJW01000482.1, forward strand.
TCAGTGAATGGATGTGTGAATCTACAGTTTTCTGCTAATCATAGTTAATGTGTTTTGAGTCTCGCAATGGTGGATCCTTTTTTCAGTGGAATAATGCTTGGGTGGATATATTTTGTTGCTCTATTGTTTTTTGATTGATAAATAAGTTGAGGAATTAGATTAATTGTTGTAGCCCTTATTGGGTGATATGGCTTTTATTAGTTCCTTTTGGATGATAGATTCACTTCTATTGGCTGACGGATACTTAGCATGACAATGATATACCCGAGGAAGCTTGTGAAGTAGAAGAAACCTAACATCTAAAGTTTAGTAAACTTTGAGACTGGTAATTATCATGCCTTAATAATTAAGACTTGCTATGATATCCTTAGAGAGATAAAAGCTGTACTTGTATTGCCTCCTGCTCTATTCTGAGATGACAGATAGGTTGGTTGATGGATGCTGACATGGTTCAGGTGTTGATGTGACTTCAGTGGAGAGGGTGATATTTGAGCTTCTGAGGTTGAGGAGGTCAGACACCTCTGAGGTTGAGTACATGTTGGGTTGTATTTAGGTGGGGGAGATTGGAGGACAAGGGATGGGAGGGGAAGGTTTTGAGATTTTTTTAAAATAGGGAGAGGAAAATGAGGGATAATCATGTAACCCTCCCTTATCCTTTTTTATGAACATTTTAAAGTTTCCTTAATTTGGAGGATTTTAAACATCCAAACAAGGGGAATGAAACTTACTGCTTAACTTCTCATTATCTTTTCTTGCATTTCCCTTCATTGTCTTTTGATTCCATCCTCTCCCAACTTCCAAACATAGCCTAAGGAAAGAGAGAGTAGGTTGGATACTAGGTCCACTCCAAAACTCAAGTTAGTAGAGGTCCGAGGTTTATACGTGAGTTTAGAGAGGGAGAGAGTCAGGATTCTTTGCTTGGGGAGTGGAGATCCCTATTTATAGGGTATGGTGCTCCTCCTCCCATAGTACTTTTTGAGGTAGGGAGAGGGATTCAAGTATTTTAAATGGGGATGATGGGGGAATGGGAACAAGGAGTGAGAACCCTATCACATACCTGCCCCGGTGCCATCGCTACTAGAGAACTGGCCTGTTCAATTGAAGCCAGTGGCATTGCATCTGATAACACCTGCCTCCTTGCAAAAACTAACAGGATTTAGGTGGATTGGTATTTGGAAGGGTAATGTAACTATGTTGTGAACCACCCATTAACATGATGGACTAGGTTAACATGTTTGTTTAGTTCTCTATTGACAAAAGTGAATATAATTTACTAGGTAAAATTTCTTGGAATTTTATGATTTTCTAAGTTCTGTGTTTATTCCATTCTGAATAATGATTGTGACACTCTTCTCCTTTTTTATTTTTTATTTTTTTTATAACCAGGCTAAACAGAAGAAGCAGAGAGAAAAGGTCCTCAAATTGTTCATTCATTTGTTAAAATAGAAGTATTTCCATAGATAATCTTGTTTTCTGTTTGATTGACTGATTTATTGTGAAGTCAAGAACATGATATTTCTCCAAACTACTGTCCTGCCTAGATGCTTCTCACCTTTTTCTACAACAAAATTTGATGTTAGTTTGCATCTGTTGTCATCATTAAATATGCAAAATCCAAGTTGTGAATCTACTCATAGTATTTCTCATTTAGGATTCTCCTTATATTCCCCTATATCTAGCCATCGCATTGTAAAACCTATATCATGCTCTGTTGTTTCAAGAAAATCTCATTCAGAACCAGAACCAGAATCTGAACCTAGCTCCAAACCTAGAGCAAGACGCAAGGCCAGAAGACAACAGCCACAAGATGTGGTATCCAGCAATGATGATAAAAGTTCTGCTGAGATCTTCCCAACAAAAATTCCAAGAAAGCCAAGGCGTGGTCGCAGAAGTGAAGAGATGGCAGTGGCAGATTTCATACGTAACCGACTTGAAAGCACATTTGCTTCAATTCGGCAACAAAACTCAGATGTTTTGGAGAATAAGGAAAATATAATGAAGGACAGAGTTCAGGACAAGTCTAAATCTGAAAGCAGTGATGATGAAGATGAGGAGGAGGAGGAGGAGGAGGAGGAGGAGCAGGAGGAAGATATGGAGAAGAGCAAAGGAAAGAAGATGGTGATTGAGCAAGAAAGTAAAAACTGGCCACTGGATGCAGATGTTGGGTGGGGAATAAGAGCTTCTGAGTATTTTGAGCAGCATCCAATCAAGAATGTTGTAGGGGAAAATGGTGTTGAAATTGACTGGGAAGGGGAGATTGATGATAACTGGGTTCAGGAGATAAACTGTTTGGAGTGGGAGAGTTTTGCTTTCCATCCCAGCCCACTAATTGTCCTTGTCTTTGAACGGTATCACAGGTAATTTCTGTTATTTCTAGTGGCATATGGTTTTGTTTATTAAAAGGAAAGAAAAAGGTGTGCTTCTCAGCTCCTGGATATGCCTTTTGGGCAGTCTGGATGAGTAACGAAGGATAGAATTACTGGAACAATTGCAAAACACCAAAGGAAGGGTTAACCTTCAGATATATTTACCTGTACTTCTCTACTCCCTTTCAAAAGAAGGCATATGGAAGTATGGGACAAATCGCTGGTTGGTTAAAGTTGAATACTTTTTTTCATATAGAATTGGGGCCTAAAGTGAGATAAATTGGCTTTCTGCTATAATGTCCTGAAATCAGTGTTCACATGCTTATTTTGATTTTATTCTCTTGAACAAGTTCTATGTGAGAACTGGAAAAGTAAAAAGAACTTTCTTTCATGGGATACAGAAACTGGATGTATCCATTTTTTATTCCAAATTTTTTGAAAGATTTTGTGCAGGCAGTGGCTTACTCCACATACTTCCTTTTAAGGTGTCAGTTGTTCCAAAAAGTAGTTGTCATTTATCCAGAGGCACACTCTTGGGTGTAGGAATGCATTTCATTAACGTGTCATTAACATGCATTTTAATAATGTTGGTAGTAAAACTACTATTCAATTATTTCAATATATCAAATCACATAAAAATTATTATTAGAAAAAAAATCTGCAACAATTATTGTAAAAATATATTATTATATTTTAAAATTTGAATATATGAAAATATCAGGAGTGTACTGATAGTGATTTTTAAAGAATTTTTTTTTCAGTTATTTATAGCTAAAGGCAGCCTTTGGTGTTTGATTTTGTTATTCCACAGGGCAACTGGTAACTGGAAAAATTTGAAAGAGCTGGAGAAAGCAATTAAAGTATACTGGAGTGCCAAAGATCGGTTGCCTCCTCGGGTATGGTCAATTTTTGTTCATGTAGCTCAAAGCCTCAAACTTACCTAAAACTGCACTTCCATCTTTTACATACCTGAAATGAAAAAAAGATGTTGCTTTTCATACTTACCAACCTTGCATCTGATCACCCAGCAATGAGATTTATTTTCTGTCATTTATCGGTATACAAATGTTACAAGTTATAACTCCACCATTTTTGTTTTATATCCAGAATTTGTTTTAGCAAGCATAATTCATACAAACCTTAGAACTAGTCCTGGAGTCTCTTGTGTTTTTCATTACCATAATACATTGAATTTCCTGGTAATAGGCTGTTAAGATAGACATCAATATCGAGAGAGACTTGGCTTACGCCCTTAAAGTTAGAGAATGCCCTCAAATTTTATTTTTACGGGGAAACAGGATCCTGTACAGAGAGAAAGGTGAGATTGGTGATCTTTCTCTTCACTTTTTTTTATACAGAAACATGAGTTTTGCTTGGTTGGTACTTGGGACCAACACATGCAGATTCTCTTTGTGTCAGTTCTTCTCTTGTAATGATGTACTGTTACTGATGTCTTTGCAGAACTCAGAACTGCGGATGAGTTGGTTCAGATGATCGCGTTTTTCTATTACAATGCAAAGAAGCCTTCATGGATAGACGATAAGCTCTTGTATTCTCGTTATTGATTAGTTTTCAGCCTCATAACCATAACACCCTTGTCAACTTGTAGTTTGTAGTGCCTTTGTAGTGCAACACTAGGACAAAATTCACACCAAAGTTTAAAGTTATTTGAAGCTTGAAAGGGATGAAATAGCATCTACCACGAAATTTAGAAATTTAAAGTAGAAAGACTATTTATCGGCAGTGGAGTATTATTTACATATAATTGTGACAATTGATTTAATATTTCTTCTAATTTTAAACAAAAACTTTACTGTAACATAAAAGTTTTTTTTTATTGAATTATGTTGCTATTATAAGAATATTAATTATAAAAAATTATTTTATTAGTGTCAAAATTATGATAATTTAGGCTGATTATTTATAATTATTTGTATTTATCACTAGTGCTGTACTTAACAATAACTCTTGTTCTTATGTTACATAATATTCGTGAATCATTAAAATATTGGAGTAAATCAACGACAATAAAGGGCGAAAGTTTTGCACGGATCACTTGGCTCATGGATAGCATTGACTATTGAAAATGGGTCAAGCTGAGGCTAGTTCATTATTTCGTGTAAACTAGCATGTTTGTTTTGGATTCTACAGGAGTCTAAATGGGCGTTCGAAAAAAGTAGCAATCTGGCTGCTCGTTGCGGTTACAACATTGCATTGAATCGTGCCTACTTGATCTGTTATTGTACTTCTCTGTGTGTAGTGCTGTAGCGGTAGGTGGTTTTGTTGTTGTGGGCTGTGGGCTTTTGTACTGCTGAATGGATGACAAAAAAAAAAAAGAAAAAGTGCATCGAGAAGCGGAATTTGAATGGTTGTGATCAATGTAAACTTTAACAAATGAACCATTTAACATATTTAACTCAACTCAAGGTTCACCAATATTTTTTGTGAATTAATTCTGAAAGCTCGTATTCGACTTAAGTTTATCAATTACTTTTAGGGGCTCGAATTTTAACTTGAAAACAAGTACTTTCTCAAAAGGATTTTATGTCACTTGAGTTAAAATCCAAGCATACAAGATATATTTTTATTAATATAATACAACTATCTTAATACATATAAAATAGCTAATATAAAGTATACATTAAATAATTTTTTATAATATTATATTATAATATATAATTAATTTTAAATAAATGTATTATTATCCAGATAGTTCAAAGGTTAAATATTATGTTTTTGACTTGTCTTTGGTGAGTCAATATCCTTACTCATGAGTTTGATTTATTTAATTAAAAATTGAATCGAGTTTAGCACTCATTAGCTACTTGCCTCTTCTAAAAGCACAAAGGACTCTAAGAAAGAGAGCAAGATGTCTAAATCAAAGTCTTAATTGGAATGTGGATTTTATAGGGCAAGTCTAAAATACAACAATCTCTTGTGAGGTATGGACTTTGTAACTAATAAATTCACTTGATTTTGCCATGTAGTATTGATGATTGGACCAACTTATTATATATTTGAACTATTCCCAATCCGGTTATTTGAAACTACTTTACAACGGTTGTATATCATAGTACTAGGTAGGTTGGTTAGTGGCATTTGATGGTTGAAAGTAGATGTGGCCCTGGTGAGGGTGTTTGAGCTCCAAGGTTGGATAGATTAAATGTCCATAAAGTCAGGTGTCTACAAAGAAGAAAAGGAGGGGTTAGATGTTGGGTTTACTCCAACGCTCTAGTCAATAAAAGGCCTCAAATATATAAGCAAGTCTAGACAGAAAGTGTGAATTTTTTATGTTCACATCCAACTTAGTGGGGAGGAATACAATGTTAAAACGTACTTGCAAAAGTATTCTGATGCCAAGTTAGGGATGTATTCAAGGTAGATTAGCATTTACAGTTGTATTCTTACCTATGGGTGAATGTCCTACTTATACCATGTTAGTAATAGAGTTTTTCTTGGTTCCTACCTCTCCTCAAGAGAGTAATATGTTGAGATATATCATCTTTTCCTACATACATGATCTTTATTTGATATGTGGATTACATGCTAAGTTTATCTAGCTTCTAGAAGATATTGCTCATTTGGGCCAAACCGAAAGATACTTGGGATGAGATGTTTATAGGTCAAGTTCTTAGTCAACCTATTATGTTTGTATCATACATTACCAGCTTTGTAGTCGAACAAATAGTTTAAACTATAGTGAGTGTCGAGCTTGAAATATGGTGATGGGCCTCATTTTACCATTAAGATGTCAACCACATGTAACCTCTTGGGTGCATGACTTTTCATAGAAAGTTATTGTGTCATGATTGCACGATTTTTAGAAGCTTCATCATTAAATGATGGTTGATCATTATTAACTTATTGTTGGCTTGGAAGCTTCATCTTGGACCGTTATATGTGTGAAAGTGAAGGGTCACTTACTCTTCATTGTACTTTGCTTCTACTCATTTTTCTTCCTTTGTTTGGAGTCCACATTTTGCATTCCCATCAAAAGTTCTTGAGTCAAGGGGGAGGCCGTACCTACAAAGAAAAACTGTTGTTCTCTGACTTTCTAAGGTCTAACCTTTCACTTCCCTACTAAAAAAGGGCACAAAGCCTCTTTGCACCACTGATAGACTACTTAAGATTCAATTCAAAAGGCTCTACTTAGTTGATTGACAATGACAAGGGCTTGCGAAACTAAGTGGGGCCTGAGGGCCCTTGGGAATTCTTAAATTTGAGGAGCATGCCACAATAAAAGGATGGTCCTAGTACGACGAGGGCTTGAGTTCTAGCAAAGTTCAAGAACATAATCTCTTCTTGTGATGACCTTGGTGATTATAATTGTGTTGACGAAGAGGTGTAAAGATTCGTTCCTTGCACACATCATAGGAAAATGTCAAAATGTTGCATAAATATATTGTCTTAACTTGAGGCAAAGTAGACGACAACCATTATGTACATCACCCTTGTTGGAACTCAGAAAGAGTTTGTATGATTTGGACAGCTAGGAGAAGACCATTTTTATTAAATGTATGAAACTTGTTTTCCAAACTTGAAATAATGCTTCCTTTTTCCTCCTTTGAAGGAGGCATATTATTGATGATAGATGTGTTTATAGGGAAATTTGTCAATCAATGTGACAAATGTCAAATCCTATGATTTGTCAATCTAACAAAATTATGATTTAGTTATAAATCTTATAAGGGAATCCCTCAAGTTTATGGTAATTCATTATTAATTGTCAGATTATGCGATTAAAGACATATTAAAATGTCAATGTTGAATGTGAATTTGACAAGAGTCATAAGTGTTAATGAAAATAAAGATGCTAATAATGAAATAAACAAATGCAAAGGCAATGAATGTAAAGTACCATCAAAGTGTTGCAAATTAAATGATAGAATGTAAATTGATGAGAAGATAAAGTGCAAGAATGTAAATGTCAACATCAAAAAAGTAAATTGATAAAAAGTAAATGTGCATGAAAAGTAAAATGCAATAATGTAAATAGCATTGAAATAAAGGAACTAGGATTGTAAATTGACAATAAAGTAAATACACAATAAAGTAAAGTTATGCAAGATAAATGCGTTGAAAGATAAAGAGTATGAAAGTAAATGACAATGTGATAAATGTGCAAAGAAATATAAAATGACAAGAATGTAAAAACCTTGAAATATAACTTTTACTAAGTGGCTTCAAACTCAAGAGGGGGTGAATTGAGTTTGTAGAACTTTTTGCAAATAATTTGAAAATAGATTTTATTGATGATATTAACACTTAGGCTTGAGTGGATAGACGATGATTAATATTTCTATGCAATATTTTCAACAAACACTAAGAATAAAAGAAATTAAGTTTGCACATTATAATAAAATGTTGAAAGTAAAGAATTATGGGATAAAGAATGTGCAAACAGTGATTTATATTGGTTTAGTCACTCCTTGTGACTTATGTTTAGTCTCCAAGCTTTCACTTGAGATTTTCCACTAAATCTCCAAGATCCAATAGTTGCTTAAAACTTTTACAATGGCAGAGCACTCCTTACACTCTTGGGATACCTCACCCTTATTCTTACAAAAGGGATACCTCACCCTCAAAAGTGTTTACAAGATATAAAAAGAAGTAAACCCTTTCAAAGAGCATACAATACACGTTGAGACTTTATTAGGTACTCTTGAATATGTCAAATAATGCCCAAAAATGTAACAAGATCACATGAAAGAATTACTACATTAATAAATGACAGTATAGATGTTGTTGGATGTTCCAAAAATCTATAATAACTCTCCTAAGGTTTGCATTTATAGCATATTAAAAAATAAAGACATTGGAGGTAGTTGGGTGTGCATTTAATGCAAAACTAGTCATTATTTTGTCTCCTTACGCACTCAATAATTGATTATTTTGAAGGAATAACTGATTATTTTGATGCAATAATCGATTATAACAATTCAATAATTGATTATTAGAAAATCTGGGTATTTTTCAAGAACAAAATAATTGATTATTAACTATACGTAATCAACTATTTGAGTTTCAAAAAGTTTTTCAAAGAAGCAATAATTGATTACATAAGGAGTAATAATCTGGTATTGATTGGCTTTCTACTTCAAAGAGGCCACATAATCGATTATGTGTTACACATAATGGATTATTTGATACCTAGTGACCAAATATTCGAATTTTGTCATGAATAACCGCTTATTCAACGTGAATAACCAATTATTTCACACCAAACTTCAAAATTTGGTGCGAAAAAGACTTTGAAAAACTTTGTAATATAGTAACCATCCAACTAAAGTAGAAAAACATTGTAAGGGTTAATTTTGAAAAGATTTGAGCATAAAGAGATTGGATTTAATTGTACCCTTACATATAATGTCCAAGGTTCGAAAAGAACTAATCTTGTAATGCATAGGCCAAGATCTTCATTTTTTTTTATCATCAAAATCCTTCAAGTTTGTGTTTCATAGTAACTTGACTGAAAAAGTAAAGGACTTGAAATTATATGTGCATGAAAGTAAAGGAAAACGTCTAAAATAAATAAATAAATGAATAACATTACATTGAATTAAACTAGAATGAAACTGAAAGTGAAAGGCATACTTGAAGTAATCATGTGATCCATGATCATCTTTGAAACTTAAGATGCGTTTCAAGCACACAACCTAAAACAATTGTAAGGCTATTTATAGACAAATTTATAACTTTGTTAAATATAGAGAAACGTAAAGCTCTCATATGAGAGACTTAAGCAATGACTATGCTATTTTATATATATATATATATATATATATATATATATATATAGGAGTGCTTGGGAACATATTCCTTGATAGGGACTAAATGAAGTGAGGTTGTAATCTAATTTGGTTAGAGGATGATCAAGGCCATAAATGTTAAGAATGAATGGTTTTAGAAATGTAAATCCTAGAAACTTGATTAATTGATTGAATTCAAAGGTTAGGAAATGATTGATGTTGTTTGAAATACAATAGTTTTGGGATTTTGGTCCGTAAGGGACCGAATAGTATAAATTCTTAAGGTGAAATTCGAATATTTTGTGATTAATATATTATGTATTAAGTCTAAAAATCTTAAAGATTTTAGTAAAAATAAAAATAAGATGTCTAAGTAAACTATATTGTAAAGCTTATCTCTCATTTAAAGGTAATCTACTCGCTTACTTGTTAGAGTAAGTGAGGAGATATTTAATTTAAGAACTAATTAGCTCATTTTAATTTGTGTCATTCAACTTTTCTTGCCTAGTAACTAAAGATTTCCACACTTGGTAGTCTGGATATGTGACTAAAGTTTTTCATAAACCTAAAACTAAAGTGTAAAAAGAATTTTTGGAAGAGAATAATCCTAAAGCAATCAAGTAGTAAGAACGAATCAAGTTAGCCTATAACCTGCGAAGGGAAAGGCATAGAAAAGAGAAAAGCTGACTTTGGTTTTATTCAGTTAAAAGGTGAAGATTGTTTAAGTTAAAGTTGTGAGGAGGATAAAGTATATAATGTTAATTCATACTATTTTTGTTTACAATATGAAACAAATTTTGTTTTACATTTTGGTGGTTAATCCATTTATGGTTCTTAGGTCATATCTTGTAGTATCCAAATAAGAAATCCTATGATGATTGCACTGCTATTAATGAGATAACTTTGAATTTGCAACCATGTGACTGTAATAGATGGAAATTAAATGTTTGTTTAAGTTAAACTTATTGGCACAAAATCTTTGGGTTATTGAAGTATGGATATTGAGGCGAAGGTGTTAGAAATTGATACTAAGCTCATAAGACCTAAAAATAAAAAGAATAGACTAAAGACCTATGTGGTATTGTTGTTGAGATATGATTTTGGTTATATGTGTCAAGAATTGACATCTGAATGGATTATTTTGCTTTAGAGTAATTTTATTTTAGTCAATGTTGCATTGATATCTTAATAGATTATAATAATAAGATCGAGAAGACCAAATTGAAAATTGATAAATATTGTGAGTAATTTCTATCTATTATATGTTTATTTGAAATTTCTTTTAAAATTTCAAGATAGATTTTATTTTATTATTAGATTTTGAACATACTAGAGCCTTAAGGATTCTTGGAACATGCATACCTTTGGAAAACTCAAATTTGATTTTCAAACTCGGTTATGATAAACCGTTAATTGTACTAAAAATTTTTGCTATTGGAAAACTTTTTATTTTTGATATTCTAATGTATTTGGATTTGTATCATAATGGTTTTGGACCATTGATTGATTTTCGGAAAGTCATATGTATGGACTTACATCATAATAGTTTTGAACCAATGACATATATTGATATAGAATTTTATATACGCAAGGAAAAAAATTGAAAATATGATAAATCTTGATTTTTTTAATGTTAGAAATTATTTTTTAAATAAGTTTATTTTTATAAATTTGATATTATTTTTGTTCATAAGAAATTTTTTTTTTGAAATATATATTACTATAAATTTTTTTAAAATTAATTTCTTTGGGAAAAATCCTTATCAGACTCTGTATCTAACAGTAGTGAATGTTAGCCTAATACATCTTGCATAATTAGATTAGAACCTAAGTAGTTAGGATATATTAGCTCAGTATGTTACGTGAGTTAAATATCATTCGACAATAGTACTCGTTAGTTCAAGCTTTAAACTTGTCAGATTTGGTTCAAACTTTAAACTTGTCAGATAGTTAGTTTACTCGTGAGCTGAGTGCTTAATCAATTTTGATTCTTTCTAGTGAGTTCTCCCATACATTTTATTTTGAGTTTTTATTCCATATGTTGATATATTGAAAATTTACAGTTTATTAATTTACTGTTTGGTTAAATCTTTTTATCAAAAAATATTATTGTTATTACCTTGAATTGTTTTAATTTAAGAAATAGTATTTTAAGTTATTTTTTTGTTTATTAATTAAAAAAATTAATTTTTTCTTATATTTACATTTTTAGTATTTATTTTTATTTTTTACTTATACAAAAAACTCATACTGCTTGTCTTATTTTTGTTATAGTGGGTATACTGTCACTGAATTGTTAAATCACACAAATCATTATTATATATTTTTCAAATATAGGTAATTAACGAGATTGCTTGTAATTTTATTCCACAATTTGAAAAAAGGAGTCTTTAGTTATTTTGGAGTGCCTAACTCATTATTTGTATAGGTAAGTTTACAAATTAGTTTTGTTTATAATTTTAAATTTGGAAGCCTTACGGGCTTGCAGGTTGACTCTTATATATACTCTATTATTTTTACAAATAAGATTTATGTGAGTAATGTGTATGTTAATTAAATATTGAATTCATTTTTGAGTGAATTACTAGTGATCGAAATTCACTTATCTGGTGTTTCGTAAGTTTAAACTTATAAAGTATAAGTTTTTCAAAATAAAGTATTTATGAAGTCCTGCGGTGACTATTCTAAATTATCTATTCAGTGTTATTGGTTTAAGTGTTCATTTAGATTGGAGTTTATAAATTTAATTTTAAATCAACTTGATTTTACAAACTTAATTTAGTTTAAAAGTAAGTTTGCATGACCGTAATTTATATTTAAAAACTTTTACGTCAAAAGTAATTTTAATAGAATTGATATTATTTGTATTATTTATTATAATCACTTTTAAATATATAATTATCAGAAAGGATATTAATTTTATGTTACTTTCTCTTATTTACTTTTATTATTTATTTTCATTAATTTTTAAATATAATTTAACAAATAATATGAATGCTGCAAAAATAATTTTTTTCACTTTTGTATTAGTATTAAATTAAAAAAAATATACATGCTATTTTAATTTTTAAATAAAGTACATGATTTAAATAAAAAAATCACAATTTAAATAAAATATAGTTAGATAAATAATTAAATGTATAAAATTAATATAATTATTTTCTTTTAATGAAATTTATATTATTTTATTATTATATTAAGTATTTTATTTTTTTTTATCATTAAACTAAGAAAAATTTGAAACCACTAATTTTTACCTATTTTTTTACTGTTTGCCATGGAAAGGAAAGTATACGTATTGGGGTGATAAAAGGGTAATGATGAGAAAAAAGTTTTTATCACGTATCAATGTGAACGCAAAAGCAATTTGCTTCTGAGTCAAACTTTGATTTAGAGTTAAAAGCCAGTTCATGACAATATTCAAACGTATAATTAAACAAATTTGCTTTTACAAAAGGTCCCGTTTGCTGTTATGAACGGGAGATTTCAGGCACTCGACACAAAAACAAATATAGCATAAAGATTGTATAACTTGAATAAACTTACGATAACTTCTTGTCATATACTTCAATTCAAATTATGGTAATATTTATTTATTTATCAATTTTAAGTTTGAAACTTTAAATGTCAACAATCAAGTTTTAAACATTCATTTTATATTCAACATTAGTCTGAAGAAACTTTTCTCAAGAATCAATCAAATATTCAAGTTTTGTAAACTTATTTTTTGGTTAAGGAGTTTTTTGGCGGTGAAGAGAAAGCAACAAACGACAAAAGAAAAACAGCCTTTCAACTCCTGCCAAACGTCACCCTCATTGCATCTCCGAGACTCTCCCGGAGTTAACGAGTTAAACGAGCCGAATTTAATTAATCAAATTTTACGCGAATTAAAAATGAAAAATGCTAAAACTCAAGTTAGCGCAAGCTAAGCACGTTTTTGAAGATACAAAATGCCAAGTTGCCCAAAACTGCAAGCAGCGAAGGCGACACATCTTGTTTAGTGCGATTATCGCCGTTCAGTGGCGAATCCAAAGGGGTAGTTTCGTAATTTGAGTTTGGGGGCAGTGGGAACCTAGTTCTTTTCAGGGTTCTGAAAACCGGACCGGACCGGCCGGTTCAACCGGTCAGACCGTAAACCGGTCACCTCCCCGGTTCGGATGACTTCCTATAACCGGTGAGGTCAAAAACCAGTCAAAAAACCGGTAAATCGGTCAAAAAACCGGCTGAACCGGTCAAACCGACACCGGTCCGTGCGGTTGCCGGTTGCCTCAGCAGCAGCGCTCGGTGACTCGGTCGGCCTCGCACCGCGGCCTCCATCCCAACTCCGGCGTCGCATACCCCAGAATGAAGAAAGAGGAAGCCGAAAACGCGATGCGATGCAGAGAGGAACAGTGAAACCGGAAGGTGGAAACGCGATGCAGAGTTGCAGACTGCAGAGGAAGCCGAAAACGCGATGCGATGCAGAGAGGAACAGTGAAACCGGAAGGCGGAAACGCGATGCAGAGTTGCAGACTGCAGAGGAAGCCGAAAACGCGATGCCGAGAGGAACAGTGAAACCGGAGACGCGATGCCAGAGTTGCAGACTGCAGAGGAAGCCGAGAAACGCGATGCGATGCAGAGAGGAACAGTGCAACGGTCTGGGCGGCGCCGGTTCCGTTTCATGCTTTTCAAGTTTTCGACTTTTCGTTACTGTTGCAGATTGTTTTCAAGTTTTCGCCTTTTCGGTTCAGTGTTACAGACTGTTTTTGTAACTTTTTTTTTTTTTCAAATTTTGAATTTTGAATTTTGAATTTTGAAATCAAAAAAAAAATAATAGAAAAAAAATAAAAAATAAATAAATCACCACTATCCTATCCACAAAAAAAACTGCATCTTTAGTTGTCATTTTTATAGCATAAATTGTTTCACTCTCTCTTTTTAAAAAAAAATAATAATTTTGATAAAACTAAAAAAAAAGAAAATATTAAAAAGAGATGGTGTTAGACTTATGAAGGAAAAGATTGAAAAAAAAAACATTGCCATAATACAAGAAAGGAGTGATGATCATATATAAACAATTATATATATATATATATATATAAATATATATTTATATTATATATAAATATAAATATATATTAATTATACTCCGGTTCGACCACGGTTCGATCATTAAACCTTAAATCAGTACCTCAACCAATTCAGTGACCGGTTCGATTTTCATAACCTTGTTCTTTTGCTTCATTAACTGCGCCAGCCAACCAACCACTTCTACAAGTTGATACCTCACTCACCTGAATGCTCTAAAATGCCCTGCACTTCTTGCTTTTTCTACTTTGGAGAACCATCTCTCGGCCTTTATTAATAACTACAGTTGTCTTTGTATTTTTTTTTAAATGTTTTACTTAATACTTTTATAAATTGAATTTATAATGTTAGTGTGATAAACTTAAATAATAAAATTAAATAATATAATATTCCCTTTATCTTTTATTTTTTATTTCAGAAAAAAATTTAATTTCATATTATTTATCATTTTAAAAATTAAAAAAATATGAATTAATTTTTTAATTTTATCTTGATATTAATAAAGTGAGAGAGAATTAATCAAGTAAATAACATTTTAAGTATTATAGCAAAATAATCATTTAGTTAAATACAATAAAGTTATTTAATTATTTTTTTAATATTTATGCAAGTGCCTTAAAGATAAGGGTACGGATAATTAGTGTCCTAAGAACATTATTTAAGAAATATTTAATACTTTTTACTTTAATAAACAAATAATTACTTAAAAAATGAAAATACTAAATATTTTTTAAATTCTTAAAATATTAAATATTTTTATTTTCATTTAATACATTCTATTTTATGCTTTTAACTAGTGCACTCAGGGCCTTGATAACAAATGCCTAAACAAAGAAAGAAAGGGATGGAGAATGTTAAAGCATTTAACCTTGGAAATTTCATTTAAAAGTTTGTATATATTATTTTTTTTATTAAGATTGTGTAGCTTGAATAACTTTTTAATTATGACTGTATGAGAGACTGTGTCCAAGTTTAGGTACAATGTCTCTGGTCAAGTTTTAATTACTGATTCGCCATTGATTAGTTACCTAATTTGAACATGGTAATCGCTTATTAAATTTGGCAGTTTTATCATAGAAAAAAAAAACAAGTTGAAAGTTTTGTAGGCAAAGCGAACGAGTGTTGTCTGTTGTTAAAGCAAAGAAAAAGAGAAGAAGCAGCATCTCCATGGACCATACGCCATGACCCTGTGATGTGACGACGCTTTCTTTTTTTTTTTTTATTTGAATTAGAAATATCTTTATAAGATTTGATTTATTTAAATTATTTTATAAATTTAATTTTTTTAAATTAAAAATAATAAAGATATAATTTTTTTAATAAAATATAATTTTAAAAAATTAATATATAACTTTTATATTTAAAAACATATCTCACTTTTACTATTCTAACTAGTGACGGGTGGCTTTCTTACTTTATACCAATTAGTTATGTTCACTCTTTTAGCTAAAGCTCATTCCTTCCGAGGTAGGAAAGCAACGACCCACTTGAGAGGCCATCCTTTTTGTTCTTATTTTTTTTTATAAATTATTTAAACATTATATGCTTATACAGAGAGAGAACTACGCCATATGCACAAGTTGTATATAATTGCAATTACCATATTACATAACTAAAACTAGTTTATGAGTAATGATATATACATATTATATATGGTAATTACAATTGTTTAAAACTTGTGTATAACATATGGTTCTCTCTTTATATATGCATAAAATGTATAAAAAAAAAGAACAAAAAAGATATTGAAATATGTAAAAAATGTGGTTCTCTTTTTATATACGCTTAAAATTTATAAGAAGGTTATAAAATTTTTTGTTAATATTATTATACAACTGCAGATTAAAATATTATTAAATGAATTTGATCTCTTTTATAGTTATTATTATAATTAAATTTTTTTATAATATGTCCACTACAAAGTTAAATTATGGTGTAAAAGAATTTTGCTCTTATAATGGATCAAAATATAACTCTTATAACAATGAGTAAATCTAAGTATGGAAATTTTATCAGTTAAATGTAATTGGACTTAAGTCCCAAGCGCAATCCGTTTCACCTAAATCATCAAGGGACGTTCATTGACTATAACAAGTTACCACAATCGGTTATTGTTTGTAACCTACATTACTTTGAGTTTTAGGACTCTTAACACTATTTTATCCAAGTTGTTCGACTTCACTAACTTTGGCGTTGAGTGAATTAAGTTGTCCAATCTATCTTCCCTTTTATTTTAAGATTTATCCTACTAACTCGAACATCCAACCCATAACCTTGCAACCATTGCATTACTCGCAACATTTGTGTAGAACATTGACACTATATGTGAGAACGTGATAAAATACTACCCATATTCTCAATCCACAACCCTAACCTAACCGTACTAGAATGGAATCTAAAACTTCTAAAGAGTAAATAATGCAACTTTCGGCTCGTCACATATTATAACTCATTAAACTCTTTTAAAAATTATTTTTTTATCGAATAATTAGCTTTTATAATACAATAATCACAGCTAAATTATGTTTATTTTATTCAAAATTATACCTATATGTAATGTTTTTTAATACGGTAAAAAAAATCTTTGGATAAGCTTTTACGTTAATTTTGAAGGTGTACCTTCTAGATTGGCTTGAGGTATTTAGGGAAATGAATTCTTTTAAGTGTTAGTTCAAAATTTGAATAATCAAGATAAGGAACATAAATCTTTAGTGGATATGCTAATTTCTTGGGTTCCATTACATTTTTTTTACAAGTAAATATTCATTTTTAGTCCCTTTAAAAATATAAGTGATATTAATTTAATCTTTCAATGACAGTTAACATTAATTTAGTCTTTCAATAACAATGTTGATGAACCCTTTGATTAAAAGACTAAATTAATATTAATTTTTTTTGAATAATTAAATTGACATCACTTTCTATCATTTAGAGATTAAATTAATATCAACTTTTTTTATAAAACCAAATTAATGTTACTTGTATCTTTGAGTGACTAAAATGTGTATTTATTTATTTTTAACATGAGATCTTTGTTGCTCTCTTTTTCTTCTATTTTTATTTATCTACATAGAAAATTTTTTTATCTTAAAATATTTATTATTTGAAAATATTAAATAAATATTAATTAATTTTTTTAATTTTATTTTTATCTTTTAATGATTTGAGAGATTAGTTGGATAAATAAAATTAATAAAATATTAATAAAATAAAAAATAATAATTTAATTATATTTTTTATAATTAAAATTATTTAATAATTTTTTAAATTTTTATATAATTATCTTAAAAGACAAAATAAAAATGAACGGAAGATATGCATTCAAAAGCAAGATGAGGGTACGTTTCTTATCTTTTTATTTTTTTTTTCAAATTTTGATTAGTATTTACTCGTTTGTAAATTATGGGAAAGCTAAGGTCAATCATCCGACAAAAAAATAGTAAAAGTAAACAAAAACCTCTTTTTCTGCACAATTCTCCTTCCTTGTTTGTTGGGTTGGGGGGTTGGCCGAGGAAGTGTGCGCGAGAGAGAGAGAGGGTTTCTGTAAGGAAAGGACCATTTATATATGCTGGTCGCCTTATAACTCAACTCAGTTCTCAGCCGCTGAACTCTGCTCGTGCTTTCTCTCTCTCCCTCGTTTTCTTCGTCGAAGCTTTGAATCGCAGAAATGGGAGACGAGAAGAAGCCCAAACCAACTGGCCTGTGGCCTGCCGTCAAGCCTTTCGTCAATGGCGGAGCCTCCGGCATGCTCGCCACCTGTGTTATTCAACCCATCGATATGATTAAGGTATAAAGCTTTCGCCTTTTTACTCTCTCTGCGCGGATTCCGCCCCAACGGATCATGGGTCTTTCTGATTTTTTTGTTCTCTTTTCTGGGAAGAGATGTGGATCGCCACTATGATTGGTTTGATGAGATTTAGATCTGTGATTTTTGTGTACGATTTGCAATGATGGGTTTTTTGTTTTTTTTTTTTCTGTTCTGTAATATAATTGTTCTTATACTGGGTTTGGTGTAGGTGAGGATTCAACTGGGTCAAGGATCGGCTTCCCAGGTGACATCAAACATGCTTAAGAATGAGGGTGTTACTGCCTTCTATAAGGTTCGCAAAATTTCCCATGTTTTCTGGAAGTTGTTTCGCTTTCCCCAATGATGGATCATTGCTTGTGTTTTACTGGATCGGATTTGGGTTCGGCTTGTTGATGTTTTTCTCTGTTTGATTGCATTATGATCGAGGAAAATATATGTTGATGATTCCTATATGGGATGCTTATGTTCTTGATTTTAGCAGTGTGCACGGGATTGTTCTTTGGAATTATGTGCTGCAATGTTGTGTGCTGCTTTTCTTTTACTTGTTTTTATTACCTGGCTATAGATCTACAAGGGGAAAGTGAATTTTAGACATTATTGCTTTGGCTTATGAAGTGATTTCTTATTGATGAGCCACTGTTTTGTCCAGCTTTGAACTTGGACTTTGGTTTGGTTTAATCATATTTCATTCACTAAGGTATATACCTAAGGTTCTGAAAACCGAACCTGACATTGAACTGGTCGAGGTATTGATTCAAGGTTCAATGGTTTAACTGTGGTCGAATAGTGGTCGAACGGGAATATAATTAAATATATGTTTATATTTATATATAAATATAAGTATATTTATATATATATAATTATTTATATATTAATAAAATAAATAAAAATTATAAAAATACAATATAAATCAATAATAAAATTATTTGAAATATAAAAAAAATAGTGTCATAAAATAAAAAAATATTACATTCATGTAAGCAATACAACATTAATCCACATAGTAATATAGTATACAAATTAACCAAAATAAACATAATTCACAATTTACAATCTATATGTTATAAAACATTAACAGTGGTAATATTTCTTTCATCTGGCCTTTTATCCCTAGTTTCGAACTAAGGATCTTTTGTTAGAAGTTGTAACTATGTACTTACTTTTATATTAAATATATAATAAGGGCCCATTATACAATGAGAGTGCAGTTAGTTCAGTGGTAAAGCTGGTGGCCTCATTTCTCCGTGACCCATGTTTGATTCCTCTGGAAGCACTTTTGTTAAATGCGAAGCTGAACCGGTTACAGGGGCTGGACCGGACCGGCCAATAGTCCGGTTCCCTGTTGAACCGGTCCGACCGGCCGGGCCGGTCCGGTTTTCAGAAGCTGGTATATACCTACTGGTGTGGTGTCTAAACTGAATCACTTTATGCAGGGTCTATCTGCAGGATTACTCAGACAGGCTACATACACCACTGCACGACTTGGATCATTTAAGTGAGTTGTTGTTATCCTGTTCATCACTCTTAAATTTAATTGATCAGAGAGGAGAAATTTTATAGCTTTTCCTTCTAAGCCTTTATAGTCATCCTTTGCATTGTTTCTGCAATAAGTAGCTTTTATCTTTCTGCAATTAATAGCTTTTATCAATAGAAGGCACTTTACCTTGTATGGTTTTAACGGGATTGCATTGTTTCTTACTTAATTGTTTTAATGGTTTTTAGAATTTTGACGAGCAAAGCAATTGAGGCTAATGATGGCAAGCCCCTGCCACTCTATCAGAAAGCTCTATGTGGGCTGACAGCTGGTGCTATTGGAGCAAGTGTTGGTAGTCCAGCAGATTTGGCACTCATTCGTATGCAGGCTGATGCAACTTTACCTGCTGCTCAGCGCCGAAATTACACAAATGCTTTCCATGCACTTTATCGTATTATTGCAGATGAAGGGGTTTTGGCGCTTTGGAAAGGTGCTGGGCCTACTGTAGTAAGAGCCATGGCATTGAACATGGGGATGCTTGCGTCTTATGATCAAAGTGTTGAGTTCTGCAAGGATACCCTTGGTCTAGGTGAAGCTGCTACTGTGCTAGGTAAATAACCATTTTATAGTGGTCGTATAATTTCTATTTGAATTTATTGGCTTTAGGTTTGCATACTGTCATAGCAGACAACTGAACTCTACTTTGCTTTATGAAATATTAAGGATAAATTACACTTTACCTTCCTAAAGCTTTTGTAGTGCACAAAGTTTGAAACCTTACATTTTACCCCCTGCCCCCCCTTCTTTACATTTCAGAAATATACACTTTACTGCCTTCACTGGACCCTTAAAGAGTTAGTAACACTGTAAATGTTAAAACTGACAATAGAATGGTCATCTGCCACATTAATTATCATTTTCTTTCCAAAAATTCGTACACAGTCTTTCGGAGTTCTTCGTTTTCTACTGTTTAGGACCAGAATTTGTAGCTTATCTCACTCCTCTTTTTTGTACAGTTTACGCACTAAACACACAGTCTCTTGTAGTGGTATGCTTTAGAAGACAAATCTTAGTGCAACGGGGTGAGTTTTGTGCTAGTTAGGCAAAAAAATGATCACTTGCAATGTTTCTGAATACTCAAGGGGGTGTAGTGTATCCTTTTGAAAGTTGCTGAGTGTAAATGGTAGGATTTCAAAGTTAGTTCACTAAAGTTGAATTGTCTCAAAACTTCAAGGGGTGTTAAACTACATTTTACCCGGTTATTAAAAAATGGTCTAACAATAACATGGACCCCAAGTGTTTGGGAGGGAGAGTACCAGTTACCCTTAAGGTGTGT
Source organism: Castanospermum australe (assembly GCA_019955255.1). NCBI lineage: Eukaryota > Viridiplantae > Streptophyta > Magnoliopsida > Fabales > Fabaceae > Castanospermum > Castanospermum australe. The sequence goes on from NSJW01000482.1 coordinate 105,454, forward strand.
GATAGGACCCCTAAGGTATATATTAGGAAACGGTTTAAGAAAAATCAGGAACAGACCCTGCAACGGTCAGACAGCTAACGAAACTAGACCCTGGGGAACCGGTAACTGACTCCACGCATGCAGACGTTCTCCCGCGTGAGCTTGGAGGAGAGGAGGGAAATGTGATTCCCGCGTGAGCATGGGGTGTGTGCGTAAGCATGGGAAGCATGCATGGAGGGTATGACGGGTTCTGATCCCCTATATAAAGGATAGCAAACAAGAGGAAGGCATCAGGAAGAAAGTGAAGTGAGTGAGGAGAGAACTGAACACTCTCGAAATTGCCCAGAATTCCTATATGTCTTTGTGTGTTCCTTTTTTCACAGTTGAGTGTGTAATTGTTTGCCCCTCTGTCAGTTGATCCCACTGATCACTGAGCAGAAGAGGAGATAAAGCTTTGTTTTCTAGTCCAGTTTACGTGAAATACAATCCAGTTTCATCAACTGGTATCAGAGCTCCCGGTTCGAGAGTTGTGCCATGGTGAAAACCAGGATGGAGGCCAGATTGGAGGCCCTGGAGCGCGGCATGAATTCTGTGGATGATCTAAGGGAGCAATTTGCCCAAATGAGGAAGGAGGCGTATGAGGAGCGGCAGGCCAGGGAGCTAAGAGACAGACAGAATGAGACGATGCAGCAGGAACTAATGAGACTAATCAGAGGGAAGACACCTGATAACTCTCTGAGGAGACCAGAGATTAATTTGGACGAAGAAGGAGATGCAGAGAGGATCTATGGTACACCCAGAGGCCTGTATCCAGAGGAGAGGCCCGACGCATGGAACTGCCCATTTTCTCAGGAGACGATGCTTATGGCTGGCTCAATCGGGTCGAGAGGTATTTTATCCTCAATTCTATATCAGAAAGGGAGAAGGTTCAAGTAGTGGTGTTGGCGTTCGAAAGGTACAAAACACTTAATTGGTTTCAATGGTGGGAAGCTCGAGCAGCAGAAGTCACATGGGCCAAATTCAGAGAGGCGGCCATCAAAAGGTTTCAGCCAGCAATGGCGGGAAACCCCTTTGAAATACTGTTTAAGCCTACAGCAGACAGGCACGGTGGCGGAGTTCAGGGAGAAATTCGAACTAATTGCAGGCCCACTAAGACATACAGATGAGGATGTTCTGAGAGGAGTATTCCTCAATGGTCTTAGAGAGGAAATTTGGGCAGAGCTTAAACTCCATAGATTGAATTCCTTAATTGATCTGATGGATCTAGCTCTGCTCATTGAAGAGAAATACTGGGCCTGTGGAAGGGGGAATTCGTCAGGAGGTAGAGGGTCAAGCTGGAACTATAAACCAACTCAACCTTCTAAAACCACAACCGTGGAAATTGAAGGAAAGTTCAACTCGGAAGGAAACAAAGGAGGATCTGGAGCGACCTCAGTCAGCTCTAAGATGCCCTCACAAGGGAGTAATGCAGGAAATCCTAGAAAGGGAAGCTCTAGAAGACTGTCGGATGCTGAGTATCAAGATAAAATGAAGAAGGGCCTTTGTTTCTGGTGTGACGAAAAGTTTGGTTCAAGATATGTATGTAAGAACAAGCAGTTCCATCTATTGATCATTGAAAATCCCCTAGGAGGAGGATAAGGCTTTGCAATTATCTATGCACAGCATAATGGGGATGACATCAAAAAATCCCTCAAACTTTGGGGAGAGATAAGAGGAAAGAGGGTAGTGGTACTTGTGGATTGTGGAGCTTTTTAACAACTTCATAGCAAAAGAGGTTGTCAAGGAGCTCAACCTTCCTATTTCAGACACTCCGGAGTACCTAGTAGAAGTTGGAGATGGTCATAAGGTGAGGAGCAAGGGGGTTTGCAAGGGAGTGAAGCTGCAGATGCAGGGAATTAAAATTCTCCAGGATTTTTACTTGTTCGAACTTGGTGGGGCAGATGTGGTGTTAGGTATGGACTGGTTGGAGGAGTTTGGGAGAAATAAGAGCTTAATTTCAAAGAGCTCAAACTGAAAATTGAAATGGCAGAAGAAACAAATGGTCATTCGAGGGAGAGCCATCCCTCTGCAAGTCACCAGCCTCCATGAAAGCCATGATCAAGGCCTTTACAAGACGAAGGAGAAGGCTACCTAGTGGAGTACAAGGAAGATAACCACAAATCGGGATTCAAGTCAACCCTCACTTGGGAAGAGTTGCAGGCCCTGCTAACCAAGTTTGATGACTTATTTTATGACCCGCAAGGGCTGCCACCGAGAGGAAGACATGACCATGCAATCAACTTGGGGGCGGGATCTTCAACTCCAAACCTAAGACCCTATAGGTATCCATATTACCAAAAAATGAGCTGGAGAAAATTGTAGCAGAAATGCTTGAAGCCAGGAAATCAAACAAGACCAAGTAATAGTCCGTACTCTAGCCCGGTCATCTTGGTCAAGAAGAAAGACGGAGGATGGAGGTTTTGTGTAGATTATAGGGCTCTAAACAAGATCACAACCCCAGACAAATTCCCAATTCCTGTCACTGACGAGTTGCTGGATGAATTAGGAGGGCCAGAAATATTCTCTAAGCTGGATTTGAAATCTGGCTACCACCAGATCAGAATGAAGAAGGAGGACGTCCCAAAGACAGCATTTCTAACTTACTCAGGCCACTACGAGTTCTTAGTCATGCCTTTCGGGTTATCTAATACCCCCTCTACCTTTCAATCCTTGATGAATGAAGTATTACAGCCCTACCTGAGGAAATTCGCACTGGTATTCTTTGACGATATGCTGATCTATAGCAAAACCAGATCAGCTCATTTGGAACACTTCCAGCTGGTGTTACAACAACTACAGAATCAGTAGCTATTTATCAATAAGAAGAAATGTGCCTTCGGACGCCCTCAGCTGGAATATTTGGGTCATCTAATTTCCAAAGATGGGGTGGCAGCTGATCTAGCAAAAGTGGAAGCAATGCAGACCTGGCCTACACCTGCAGATGTCAAAAGCCTTTGCGGTTTTCTCGGGCTTACGGGATACTATAAGAAGTTTGTAAAAGGGTATGGAACAATAGCCAAACCGCTGACTAACCTTCTTAAGAAGGATAATTTTTCCTGGGGAGTGGAGGCTCAGCTGGCTTTTGAATAGCTGAAGGCAGCCATGACTAGTATACCAATGCTGGCTGCTCCGGATTTTTCCAAAACCTTCACAGTCGAAACTGACGCATCCAGCACTGGCATTGGGGCAGTATTTATGCAGGAAGGTCGACCAGTGGCCTATATAAGCCAAGGACTGTCAGAACGGGCTCAAAGCAAGTCAGTATACGAGAGAGAACTAATGGCCGTCGTGTTTGCTGTCCAAAAATGGCGCCATTACTTGATGGGTCGCCATTTCATCATCCTCACGGATCAGAAAAGCCTCAAATTCCTAACAGACCAGAAACTGATGGGAGAAGACCAACACAAATGGATTTCCAAACTGATCGGCTTCAACTTCAAGATACAGTATAAACTAAGAACTGAAAACAAAGCAGCCGATGCTCTCTCCAGGAAGATGCAATATACAAGCCATTTCCACTGTCCAGTTCCAAGGGTTAGACAATTTGGTCGATGAAATCCAAACAGATCCCAAACTGAGACATATGCAAGAAGTGCTGCTGCAACCTGATTCCCACCTGGGCTACCAGGTTAAAGGAAACCAACTAACGTATAGAGGCAGGCTGGTTCTACCTAAGTCTTCTCCCACCATCTCTCTAATCATGAAAGAATTCCATGACACGGCAGTTGGAGATCACTCAGGCTTCTTCCTCACCTTCAAGCGCATATCTGCTCTGCTATATTGGGAAGGGATGAAGAGGGATATTCAGAACTATGTAGTTGCCTGTGACACTTGCTAGAGGAACAAGTATCAAGCACTATCCCCAGTAGGTTTGCTACAACCCCTCCCAATTCCCAACCATACATGGTCGAACATCTCCATGGACTTCATTGGAGGATTACCGAAGACACAAGGGGTAGACACCATCTTGGTGGTGGTCGACTGGTTGACCAAGTATGCCCATTTCATCGCTCTATGCCATCCATACACGGCTAAGGAGGTTGCTGACATCTTTATCCGAGAGATTGGCAAACTCCATGCCATACCATCTTCTATAGTCACGGATCGTGACAGAATTTTTGTCAGCCACTTCTAGACCGAACTCTTCAGGAACATGGGCACCAAGCTCAAATTCACCTCAGCTTATCATCCACAGTCGGATGGCCAAACTGAAGTGGTCAATAGGTGTTTAGAAACTTACTTAAGATACCTCACAGGAACTAAACCACGACAGTGGCCCAAGTGGCTCAGCTGGGCTGAATTCTGGTACAATACCAATTACAGCAGCGCCACCAAACTCACCCCATTCAAGGCTTTGTATGGCACCGATCCCCCGACATTGCTAAAAGGTGCATCCAATTCCTCAGCAGTGGAGGAAGTCAATCAACTTATGGCTGACAGAGATCAGATACTAGCAGACCTTAAGGATAATCTGGTGCTAGCAAGAAACCACATGAAGATCCAGGTTGACAAACACTGGCGTGAGGTGGTCTATCAACCTGGAGACCTGGTTTTCCTCAAAATTTAGCCTTATAAACTTCGTTCTCTAGCTCAAAGGGTCAATCAAAAACTCAGCCCCAGATACTACGGTCCTTATGAGGTCTTGGCTCGAGTAGGTCAGGTAGCATATACACTAAAGTTGCCGGAGGGCTCACGTATTCATCTTACCTTCCACGTCTCTCTCCTTAAGAAATCTATTGCAGCCTCAGCTACTAGCCAACCTTTGCCTTCATTTTTGTCTGAAGACATAGAATTACAGGTGCAGCCGGCGGCAGTAACAGATGTTCGGACCAATGCCGCTAGTGAACAAGAAGTGCTCATCCAGTGGCAAGACCTGCCAGCGTTTGAAAGTTCCTGGGAATCGATGTCTCACATCCAACACCAGTTTTCAAGTTTTCACCTTGAGGACAAGGTGAGACTTCTAGGGGAGGAGGGGGGGGGGAGTATTGATAGGACCCCTAAGGTATATATTAGGAAACGGTTTAAGAAAAAATCAGGAACAGACCCTGCAACGGCCAGACAGCTAACGAAACTAGACCCTGGGGAACTGGTAATTGACTCCACGCATGCAGACATTCTCCTGTGTGAGCAGGGAGGAGAGGAGGAAAATGTGACTCAAGGAAGTGTCACCCCGCGTGAGCTGGGAGGAGAGGAGGGAAATGTGATTCCTGCGTGAGCATGGGGTGTGTGCGTAAGCATGGGAAGCATGCATGGAGGGTGTGACGGGTTCTGATCCCCTATATAAAGGGTAGCAAACAAGAGGAAGGCATCAGGAAGAAAGTGAAGTGAGTGAGGAGAGAACTGGGCACTCTCGAAATTGCCCAGAATTCCTATATGTCTTTATGTGTTCCTTTTTTCACAGTTGAGTGTGTAATTGTTTGCCCCTCTGTCAGTTGATCCCACTGTTCACTGAGCAGAAGAGGAGATAAAGCTTTGTTTTCTAGTCCAATTTACGTGAAATACAATCCAGGAAGCGGTTTAAGAAAAAATCAGGAACAGACCCTGCAACGGCCAGACAGCTAATGAAACTAGACCCTGGGGAACTGGTAATTGACTCCACGCATGCAGACATTCTCCTGTGTGAGCTGGGAGGAGAGGAGGAAAATGTGACTCAAGGAAGTGTCACCCCGCGTGAGCTGGGAGGAGAGGAGGGAAATGTGATTCCTGCGTGAGCATGGGGGGTGTGTGCTTAAGCATGGGAAGCATGCATGGAGGGTGTGACGGGTTCTGATCCCCTATATAAAGGGTAGCAAATAAGAGGAAGGCATCAGGAAGAAAGTGAAAGTGAGTGAGGAGAGAACTGGGCACTCTCGAAATTGTCCAGAATTCCTATATGTCTTTATGTGTTCCTTTTTTCACAGTTGAGTATGTAATTGTTTGCCCCTCTGTCAGTTGATCCCACTGATCACTGAGCAGAAGAGGAGATAAAGCTTTGTTTTCTAGTCCAGTTTACGTGAAATACAATCCAGTTTCATCAACGTGCTGTTGAGCATTGTTCGGCAACTCATCCTTAAATTTGTTATATCTATATTAAAACATTCCTTTAAAATGGGCTTTCGTTAAATAACCTACAATGGCAACTTCTAGACACTGAGCTATAGCATCATGGGAAATTTACTTTATTATAACATAAATATATAATTATGATTACTTTAACTTTTTCCCAATGCAAAATACTGGTAGTTATAAGTTTTGAACTTACATGCCAAAGTTTCAAAATCAAAATTTTGATGAAACTGTTGGCTTTTATTGACAGATTTTTAAGCTGCCAAGATCCAGTGCGACACTTTTTAGTCGTTCTTTGCAATGTTTGATGATAACTCTCATTCTCCCTTTCTCTAATATGTGCTCAAGATTGTAGATGCAGACCATGAAAATCATATTGGGTATACAAGTACAAGTCAGTTTTTTTTTTTTTGGGTGAAGTATAAGTTGTGATTCCATTAGTGTTCGTGCCTTGTGTCTAATCTGATACTTTTTAGTTGTATTATCTGTATTCCAAGAGGCACTTCTGGAACGAATTGTGAGTATTGGTTTTTGCCGTTAGGATATTATGCAAGCTTATATAAGAGTACACTCATGATTGTGAGTCTGAGTTAAGGTTCTGAAAGGAAGTTCTCTGTTATTCATCTCTCATTTTCTTCTAAATGGAAATCAGTGATATTCCATGTATAATGTGTACCATAAACTTCATATTTGAAAATCCCTTTTATACTGCCAAAGATTTTATTCTCACAGTTTGCTACTATCATCTCTCCTTTTTTAGGTGCAAGTACTGTTTCAGGATTTGTTGCTTCAGCTTGCAGTTTACCATTTGACTATGTCAAGACCCAGATTCAGAAGATGCAACCTGATGCTGATGGAAAATATCCATACACGGGCTCTGTTGATTGTGCTGTCAAAACCTTGAAATCAGGAGGACCCTTTAAATTTTACACTGGATTCCCTGTCTATTGTGTCAGAATTGCTCCTCATGTCATGGTATTCTCTTCTGTCTGCTCTTGTCCTGTTCACCGTTTTTGTTTTTGTTTTCTAAAACATAGATTCAAGGGTTTGCTAAAGTTTATCTTCTAATATCTGTTTGTTTGGTTATGCAGATGACATGGATTTTCCTCAACCAGATTCAGAAATTGCAGAAATCCGTTGGATTGTAGTTCTATGTGGTGATGGGCATTTTCTGTTGAATTCAAGCTTTGAATAATATGTTGGCTGTGTTGTAGGCCTTTTTGGCAATTTCACACCCAGGAGCTGATCATTTTTTTTAAAGATTTAATTACTCATGCAAAAGCGGTAGTTAATACCTTACATTGTACTAGTTATATATACCATTGGAAGCGGCTGGAGCAGGATAGTATAATTCCATTTTTGAATGGGTATGTTTGAGAAACTTGTTGAGATATCTTAAACTAGAATAAGTATTCTATTTCATAGAAAGCATTTTAACATCAAGTTTTGTAATTTCTTTCCGTCTTTCTGGAAAAATTTCTTGCAAGCTGAGGATTAAAGCATCTCTTATTGGTTCGATGCTCTGCCCACAAAACTTTTTTTTTTTTGTTTTTTGGTTTAAGGTAAACTGCTTCTTCTTTGAAGTTGTGATTTAACATTATTCACAATATAAACAAAATATAATTAGTAGTTATTGAAGAATCAGGGTGCTGCTTGACTGGGTTTGGACTGTCAATATGATAAATGTCAAGCTTTTGTTTTGTGTTAGTTTCTTTGTTTTGGACAGAGTTTTGGGCGGTGTACCTCTGCCCCGTTGATTCATCAGAAAGAAAGACGCTAGTTGCACAACACTGCAATTGTATAGGAACATATCTATAGTTGTGATTAGTGTTATTTAGTTACTATTAAATGGTCCTTTACGAAGATTTGAGCAAATCCGATGTAAAAAAAATACTTTAGTATTTGCTTTTATTGCTTTACTCACTAGGGTATGGCTTAGTAGTAAGCAAGTTAGATTTTTAGTAAGATGAGTTTTACTTGTAATGAAAGCAGCGGGAGAATACTTTGTGGACAAGGGTAGTTTAAATATCCCAAGTAGGAACTCTAGGTGAATTTTATTTGTTATGTTAGGGTTTTGAATTCTAGAATCGTTGCTTTGAAGGAAATGTCTCAAATAGGAGTGTTTGTGGTTTGGATTAGTTTGATTTTAAAAGAAAAAGTTACTCGAACCAAACTAATATGTTTTTATATATTAAAAATCAATTGGTTTTGTTCTAATTCGATAATCGAATTGAATTAAATCATTCTCAATCCATTTGGTTTGGTCCAGTTCAATCAATTTTTTATCAAGTACTTTTTCATTTTTCTGAAAAATATATCCAACTTCTTCCTTTCATGAGTCAACAAATACCAAACTAGACTTAAAAAAATTAATATAAACAATAAATTGACTTAAAAATATCTATAGAAATGATAACAAATTAAAATTTAATTATCCATAAGTATGTAATTATAAAAATATATATGTATAATTATATAAGTTTGGTTTGTTTATATTTGGCTTGGTTTCATAAATAAAAACCAATAAACTAAACTAAACTGATAGATTTTTTTTAAAAAGAGAACCAAATAAAACTGATTGATTTTAATTTTGTTTGGTTTTTAATTTTTGGTCCACTTTATTTTAGTTTAGATTGATTTGATTCGATTACGAACATCCTTAATCCCAAGCGAGGTTGTTCCTTGTTAGAAAAAAAAAACTTGGTTGAACATTATGTTAGCAAAATAGTAGATAAAATAAGACGTAGCGGTTATGTTCTTAATCCCTTAAATTTATATATTTAAGAATAAAATGAGTACTTTAATATTATGTGTAATAGTATCAAAAGTAAATGTTTTTAATCCATCATACTATCAAAAAGCTTATAGATGGATTTTGATATGATGTTTTAAATTTATCTATCTCCTTTGAACTTTGTTAAAGAAAAAAAAAATTATAGATTAACTTCTAAAAAAAATTGATGTAAAAGAAATCCTTTTCGACTTTTCGTGCTCTATATATAGATAGTAGATCTCGTTATTCATGTATATGTTAATTTATTTTACAAGCATCACTACTAGGTCATTGTTTTATTAGTAAACACCTGTCATGTATAAAATTACAGGGATCCAATATTTGTAACCCTAAACTACTATAACATACATTGCATCCATGAAACCTAAGTAGTCTCTGTTCTTATCATTTATTGCCAAGCTAGAAGAAATGAAATTATAATCCATGTAACAAAATGAATAATATAGATTATTTTAATTTTTTTCTTAGTATTTTTATACATAAACATGCAATAAACACCAACTTGTAATGGAAGATAAATGCCATGCACACTAAAATTTATCCATTAACTTGGTAAATAACAGGTTTGATTGAATGACTGAAAACTATAAACAATAGGGAATCTAAAATTTTTCCCCTCAGTGAGCTCTTATCACAAAGTAATGTAAGTGTAGCCACAAGGGTACAATTCAGTGGTAAGTAAATTAAAGTTTCAGTAGGACAATATTTATTTATAATGTTTAGAATTCGAATTAAGTTAAAAAACACTATGTGAGGAGATACAATTTCAGTATCTCGACCAAAGATTAGTATCACACTAAAAAGGTGTTGGATACCTCATAAGAAAAAAGGAAGTAATAGAAGCATAACTATTGTTTTATTTGAATATGTAATCCAAAGAACAAATACAAGTTCAAGTAATAAAACAATGAAAACAAGCTTATTACCAAGAAAGGAGAAAGATGATGAAAAATGCACATAATGTGATTGTTTTTTTGGTCAACCACATAATGTGATTCAAAACTCATAATTGACACTTTTATATTGGATGTTTGTATCACATAACATAGGTCTGAGTAAATCATGGATGAAGATACAAATATGCCTTGGCCCTGAAAATGAAAAGATAACCGTACAGACATTTCTATGCCCCACAGTAAATTTTTCCTTAGTACCAATTTTTTTTTCCTTTCATTTTTTATCTGCAATATATGAAAAGCAAACTCTCCACAATGTACAATGTAAGTTTTCCAATGATCCAGAAAAAAATTAAACTCATAAAAGGCTTATTTCTTTCCCTCAGCAAACAGAAGGAGCCAATAAAAATTACACCACTGAGCACAAGAAAACAAATGCTAGTTAAAGATCATGCTCCACCCCCACAACTTTCCCTGTCACCCAAGAATCCTTTAATTAATAATTCTGGCTTCAAGCCTATGTAAAAATGACATTCATGATTACAGGTAGAATGACAATTTTGAATATCTAACTTATACATGGCACATAAAGAACGTTAAATCCGTTATACAGGATAACTTTCTCTTTCTTTCTTTTAGAGAGAAAGAAGAAAGAGTATAAAAGAGGAAGACAAGATATCCTCCTTAACAAAGGGGGACAAAAAAGAGAAAAAAGTAACGACAATCAAGCTCATCAATACAGTAGTGGATGATGCTTAATGAAATGGAAAAGTATAGTCAATTATATGATATAATGCTTTGATCCTCAGTATTAACAACTATGGCATCACTAGCAAAAATGTGAGGCGGAACCTAAGAGTCATTGATCATACAAATAAACAAGACATAAGCATTTATCATTACCAGCACCAAATATTAAATTAATTCCACTCTGTTTCCAATATTCACGGTAGGTCATTACATAAAAGAATTTCTAGCAAAGATTAAGGACATAAATTTCTAAACAACCATTTATTAATCTATAAGGATATGGTTTAGTGGTAAGTAAGTTAGAATGCTAGTAAAACAAGGTTTACCTGTATGTCAGGTTCAAATTCTGTTAGAAAATACTTTGTGAAAATGGATAACCTCAATATTCTAATTGAAGTTACACCTTGTAAGAAAAAAAAACCATTCATGAATTACATCCTTTAATTTGAAGGCATGCGAAATCATTGCATCTTTAGTTTTAAAATAAAATGAATATAAGTACTCCAAATTGCAGTTATTGCGCCACTTGAGCTATAGCTTAGGTAGTAACTTAACTTTCCGTCAACGTGTGAGTGAAGACTTACATGGCTAAAAAATGGATTATGTGATGATCATATAAATAAAAAGATTCATGAATATAATGTGTTAAGGTTTTAGATGAAGATATGATATCAAGTCTATAAATGTGATTTCTTTGAGGTATGAGTGGATCAAAATTAATTTTTTTTTAATGATATTGGGTTCAGTTCTGATATTGACTTATCTATAGTTCTTAGGATTTTTACTCGCAATTACATAACCACACAAGGGGCTAATGGTTAGGTAACTAGTAGAACACTTCAACTGTTAAGCTCTAACAACGATGGTCCCACGTTGTGGTTTATTCCACAACTGAGAATATAAAAAATTTAGTCATAAATCAAAAATTGAAACAAACTAGTCGGTTTTTGTCTTCTTGCATGCAGTGTGTTTCATTTAGAGTAGGGGTGACAATTGGATCTATTAATTCTTGATCCATCCAATCTGTTTATATCTAAATTTAATCTAATTTATTTAATTATAATAAAAGATTTAGTATATTAGATGGATTTTGTTACTTTTAATTAATGGATGGTTGATGGACTAACTAAAATATTTATTGAATATCCATATAATTTAGAGAATAAAATATATTGGAACATAGGAAGAGTTTAGATGTACCTAGTTTAGAATGGATGGATTAAATATTCATCCATTAAAATGAATTAATGAATAGATTAGATATTCATATATTAAAATAGGTTATTAATGAATTATATGGTTTTAACCATTTTTAATAGATTCTAAATAAATTATTAATTTTTTTTATCTATCAATTAATGATTTAATCTAAAATTCATTCAATCCATTCATTTACTATCCTTAATTGAGAATGATTCTTTGACGAGTTTATGCTTTGCTCTCCTTTCCATAAGAGCCAACATCTTTTAGCCTTATTTGTTCAAAGCGTTCGAGCTGTTTTGTTTGTTTTAGCAATTTTTGGTATGAATTTAGCATAAGGATGCATTAATTACGAAATTTGGTGCTCTTCCAATAAATTGTATGCACAAAACTGTTTTTATAATTAAAAAAAAATGGCTCTTTTTCAATTTTTATACATATAAATGAATTAATTTGACTTCATATTATCATTTTCACTTTTTAGTATCAAGGATTACATGCATGATACCAATAGAAAGTGTTTTTCTTTTCATAATATTGAAAAGGAAATTTGTAACTTCACAAATTTAAAATTAATTATTTAAAAAATATTTGATTAATACTCTCTCTATCAACTTTTATCTGTCGTATAGTATAAGAGAATATTTTTTATTTAACAATATCTGTCATTTGAAAATATTAAAAAAACATTAATTAATCTTTTCAACTTTATCCTTATCTTTTAATAGAGAGAGAATGAGTAGAGTAAGTAATATTGAGAAAAAGAAAAAATATTAATAAAGTGAGAGAAAAGATAATTTAGTCAATTTAAATTATATTTCTTTACAATTGAGACTATTTAATAATTTTTTTAATCTTTATATAAAAACTTTAAATAATAGATAAAAGTAAACAGAATGAATAAAAAAATTAAATACCTAATGATTAATCCGGGGATGTGAGAGAGGGATGCATTAATTGCATTCACACATGTGTGATGCATTTAATTGCATTCAAATATCCTTGTATCTTGTAGATCTAATTCAAACATAGAGATTGTTCGATGATCCAGTGACCATAAATGAAAAAATTGATAAATCCAATATAATTAAAATTTTTCAGAAATGAACTTTAAATAAAGATTTGACACAATCCATTGATCTAAATTTTTTTCCGCTAAAATGAAAAAAAAAAAGGTGCCGTGTTTGTATGATTTATGATATGTCTTCTGAATACATGTTTGTATCATGATATGCCTTGCAAATGCAATCATGAGTGCTATAAGTATTCTTCAAGGGGGAAGTGAGGCCTGCAAGCATTGTAATTGTAAGAAATCAAAGTGTTTGAAGCTATAAGTTTAAATATATGCTCCTTTATTTGTTTGGAGGGTAGCAATAAGCTATTTTACATCGTTTGTTCTGTCTTCGATCTGAATTTATTTTGGAAAGTAAGGAGTATAGATGAATCACTGGTAACCTATGAATCATTAGTAGCCCTAAAAGATAATTAAGAACACTTTTAACAATTAATGTTTTATATACTGTTGAAAAATTGCTGTGGTGTTCTACTTTAGTTGCATGTAGAGGTGTTAAAGGAGTTGAACCGATAGGCTGACCTGAATAGCTCGACAAATGGGTTTGCTTAGGTTGGCAAAATATGTATTTTTTGTAATTTTGACCTAGCATGATTTTAGAGTGGCTTGGGTGGGCTGGCTCGTGTTGGGCTGGGCTGACCCGATAGCTTGAAAATGATTTTTTTTTTTAATTTTTTACCATTAAAATAATATTTTCGAAGTATCAACTATACTTTAATCTAATAATTTAGGTGATAGTATAACTAAGAATATACATAAATATATCATGTTTACTTAATAATTGCATTAATTGCTAATTGTTATGTTATCATTTTATATTAATTACTAATTACAAGTGTTTATAGTTTATAATAATAGAATTATATACCTTTAAAAAGGAAAAAGAATTGATTAAATAGTATATACAAACAATTTATAGAATTAATTTTAATTATTTTTGTAAATAATGCAAAAAAATATATTTCATCTAAAAAATTTAAAAAAAAATAACTTTAGGCCAATGAGCTGGCCTGATTAGCCCATGGCCCACATAAAGCTGGGCTAGGCTAAATAAATGCTGGTTTGCACCTACTTTGTCTAGCCCAAAAATTCAGTGACTCAAAGTAGGCCAGCTCGAATTGGCCGGGCTAGCTCAAATTGACAGACCTAATTGCATTAGTGACTTCAATTATTGGAAGTTTGCTTAGAAAGGGCTTTGCATTTCTCTTTTTTCTTTTTTTTTTTGTGATTGTGCATAATGATAATGTGACTGCTATATCTTATTGCAACTATAATATCTTTGCTAGGTGATAACTCTATGAAATAGAGTTATTTACTCCTAATTTTACTTTAAAAGCTGGTGGTTTGTCTTTGAGATCATTTATTAAGTTTAAAAATTTGAGTTAAATTTTAATATATTGTGTAACACTTGCAATTCTTATGAATTGGTCAGTTTCTTATGTAGGATGAAGTAAAATGATAAATTATATGGTGGTGATCTTCTTATTTGGGATACCTTGTTCTTGTTATGTAGGTACAGAACTTAGGAGGAAGCAAAAATGGAAGATTTCAAGTCAAGTGAAAGAAGGAATGGAAGAAGAGAAGAAAATTTAATCAAGGCCACAACTTCTAACAATTAGCACCATGGCATTCAGCTCAAAGCCGTGGCCTCCAATAATTTGCGTCGTGGCTCTCAAGCTTCTGTCTGCAAGTTCAATTTGTACCCGAAACTGCAAGGCCATGACTTCCAATAATTTTGTGTTGTGACTTTCAAGTTTTAGTTGGATATTTTGATTTTTACCTAAGTTCTTGAAACTGCGGCTTCTAGAAATTAGGGCCGTAACCTCGTAGTGTAAAAATGACCTTTTTTAAGACCCAGACATGAAGTAAAAGGGAGTTTTAGTTTTTAATTGGGGGGACTAATTCGAGAGCTTAGGGAGAGAAGCTCTGGGCTTCTTGGAGGTATTTTGTAGGAAGAGAATCAAGAGACTCAGTAGGACTAAGGAGGAAATTAAATATCAAAGATCAAGCAACATCCCTTCCTTTCTTTCTCTTTCTCTTATTTCCTTGATGATTTTGATCTTTTTTCTCTTGAATGTGCATACTGTGACCATGAGGTTCTAATCCTTTTTCTTAAGGTTCCAATTGAACTTGTTATGTAGCATGGATTAATTGTATTTCTTCTTACTTTCTGTTAATGAAAATGATTTGTTTATCCATTCCTTCTTTTAATGCTTGCAATTGTTTGGCCACTAATTGTTTGATGTGGGAAAATCTAATGATCTAGAGATAGAGATTTGGGTGTTTGACATTAGGAATTGGATAATGCATGTTGAATTTCATTCAAATTTGGAGTGAATTGATTCACATCTAGGATAGAGATATACCTATTAGTCATGCATAACACGTGTTTGAGGCTTGTTCTTAATGAATGAATCTTAATTCAATTCACATAGAAATATAGCGTATTATTTAAGAGTCATAAATTTATATGATCATTTAGAGAGGCTTATAAATATTGTTGTGCCTTGGCTAACGAATCAATTTCATTGGTAGCTTGTAATGAAGAGATGCATACATTTAAGTGAAATAGCAAGGGAAGTTGGACCCTAGATTTAAACTTATTGACTCTCACTCTTTGCTCGAGATTTGGTTGTAACATTTTTTCTTTAATTGTTTTTACTCAATTTTATTTTTTGGTGATGGATTATGAAAATTCGATTTCTTGGATAAAACTTTGCAAGTGATATTAGTACTCAATATAAAATTAGAGTCAATCCTCGTGTGAACGATACTTTCTCATCATTATATTATTTGTTATGATACTTGTACTTTCGTGGTGTAATTAGCTGAATAAAATTAATCATTTTAATTTTAGGCATCCTAGTTATCTAGTAGTCCATAATATTGACCTTCTTTCAACTTTTCAGAATTCAAGAATATGCTGAACCTCTGCATGAATTTTTGACTGTAGTCAAGCAAATTTTAGGGGAAAAAGTCCCCGTTCAGGAATTAAACAGTAGTGTGAAAGGACAAAATTTCTTGGTTTATTGGACTGCAAAGCTTAGTAATTTCAACTTGTCCTGTTTTCTGAATCTGTATGCCATCTTTTCAGTTTGAAGACTTTGCAAACCACAATGCTTTTGATCTACTTGAAAAATATAAATGAACACAATTTGATCTCCTCCTTCATTGTTTCTCAGAGAACAACAAAGTAAAATAAAAAGAGTATTAAACATTACCAAATCACTATCAATTGTTCACTTCCATTCCCTCATGACAAACTTAGTTACTTCCTCTATCATGTCTTTTGGCAGAATTATATTGTTTGGTGGTTGCAGGCTGGCAATGTTATAGCAGAACTGATAGCACTTGAAACGTCGAAACAGGTTGCTAGCCACTTCTAGATTAATGTGGTTCGCTAGCAAGGGCATTGGAACACTCAATACATCATAAAAGAGGAGCTTCAGTGTGTTTGTTTAATTGTTAGATTAATGTCTTTGATTTGTAATTGACTTTAGTAGTATTAAGTAGAACGATTCTGTAGGCTATTAGCAATTACTGCTTTTTAATTGATTTGTTAAGGACTCTAGAACATAGCTTTTAGCCCATTGACGAAAAGAAGATAATAGATTTCAAATAATCAATGTTTTACCACATATAATGAGGTATTATTATCTAAATTCATTGGCATGTCAATTTCTCTAATATTAGTAATTAGAAAAGGATTATAGGCTGACCTTCATGGAGAACCTAGTTAAGTGAAAATATTAAAAATGAAAAGAATTACTAATGGGCTGATTCTAGTTTTTGCTCATTTAAGAAGTGGGGTGGGGGAGAAGTTTCGGCCCATGTGCATGTGGGTCAGGATAGCGTAGAATGGGCTAGCCCATGTTGACAGTTCTACTCCTTTGTACTTGAAACTTCTAACATTCAAAGACAAAAAAAAAAAAAAACCACGTCACGTTCTATTTGTATTCGAAGTTTCTATTCTTAATGACCTATATCATTTGCCCAGAGATTGGAATAAAGAGAATTCAAGGTTCTGTTTTGAGGGTTGTGTTTAAAAAAATGCTTAGCTGTTTATGTTGACCTTCAATGATAAATAGAGCTATTATCGGATTCAGCAGTAGCGTGTATGAGAGAGAAAAAATCCAACTAGCTGAAATAAAGTTGTGCATTTTAGCTTTTCACTAACTTTTGTTGGTTTTTATTTTATATTTTAAGGTTTTAACATTTAAAAGAATTCATACAATCACAATTTATTAATCATTTAGTAATTATCATATGTTTTTAAAAAATTATGTGACACTTGTTCATAAAAAAAAGACCGGGGATGACATTAAAAACATCATGGGTATCCATTTGAACTTAAAATCAACAATCTCTTTAGAATTTAAAATTCAGTGGGCGTATATATATGTGCTTACCTTAGCCAACACTACATGGCACTGCCTGCTATCGTGCATACAAAAGTCAATGCTTTTTAGCTTCTAGTAATTTGTTAATATAGGTTAATAACCCTTTTTTACCAATGTTTACACGTTTAAATTATTAAGACAAAACAATAAGTTATTAACAATTGAAGGACAAATTACTATTTATTTATAAAGAAAGTATAAAATGCAAACTATTTTAGTGTGTAAATAGTAATATTGTTGCAAACAAGACTTATTCACTTAGTCGACCTTTCGCTCTTGACAATTACGTGAATTAGGTTTGAATTCTAGAATTCTCCGTTGATAGGTAATTTGTAATCTAATTATAAATCTTTCCTGAGGTTAGTTGTTTGCCTTAATATTAAAATGAGAAGAGTTTCTTCTCACCCTAAACTTTTATTATATAGAAAACAAGTAATATTGTTAGTTTTACCAACTACAATTTTTTCACCTATGGACTTAGATAAAAAAGTTAACATAAATGAAAGTAAACTAAGTCTTGGGAGAATTAAGGGAAAAAAAGAATTTTTTTGATGGTGATTTTGTGTAAAAGAAAATAGTGAATTTAGACACAAATGTGACTATTTTTCCTTTATAATAAATTTTCTTTGAAACTGTATTTGAATTAGGAAAAAAGGGAGAAAAGAGAGAGAGAGGGATATAGAGATGAATGAATCTACATTGAAGGGCACCACTTGAAGGGATTTTAAGTCTTCTCTTCTTTTTCTGTCCCTGATACTATTTATCAAATTAAATGCTGATAATTTAGTATATATATATACACACACTTCTTTTTACATTGAAATATTTGTTTGTTGAGTTATCAGTATTTAATTGACAGTCCCAAGCTCGAAGAGGGTGAATTGATTCACTGTATCATTAGCATTAAATTTCGTAAAACCCCTTCGTAACCTCTAGCATTGATTTTTGCATGTAGATCAACTACGGATATACATAGTTATTTCTTGGATGGATAAATATTATTCTAAGCTAATTAATGGGATCGTTTTGTGAGTATTGCAAGGGGCTATTTAATTAAACATGTTTCCCTGCATTGTTAATTTTAGAGTAAAACTTAATTTTAGTCCCTGAAAAATACATTATGTAATAATTTCGTCTTTTAAAAATTAATTTTATCGATTTAGTTCCTTAAGTTTCAAATCACTAACAAATTTCATCCTTTGTTCTTTTTAATTTTATTAATTTAATCTCTCAAAAGGACCAAATTATTGTGAATATGAAATTTAAAGGAATAAATAGATAAAATTAATCTTTAAAGGATAAAATTGATAAATGATGTATCTTTGAGGGATTACAATTATATTTTACTCTTAATTTATTGAGTAAAACTTATTTTTAGTCTTTAAAAGATACAATATTTATCAATTTTATTCTTTAAAAATTAATTTTATCAATTTAATCTTCAAACTTTAAATTTGCTACAATTTTATCCTTTTGAGGAATAAAATTGATAAAATTAAAAAAAATGATAAAATTTATAAATGACTTAAAACTTAAGAAATTGAATCAATAAAATTAATTTTTTTAAAAAAAATTAATAAATAATATATCTTTCAAAGATTAAAAATATATTTTACTCTAATTTTATCTTTTTTTAATGTTGTTTAAAAAGCTCACAGTATTAGATTTTAGGATTGCCACTTTTATATATGTGGGTTTCAATATAATGTCATGTTACATAGCAATTTAAAAATATAATTTAATGTGTGATTACAAGTAATAACTTTTACAGTAAGATATGGCACAGGAAAAGATATAAAAATGTATCAAAGCTTGCACTTATATCATCAGTTTCATACTTTCATTCCCATGCTGATTGAACCTCCACAGGTGGATGAATGTCAGTTGTCATCAATTCCATTTTCATTGGTTGACATCCTTTGCCAAGTTAGGAGAGGTTCTGGTTCAGGTGGATGAACATCTGGGAACACATCATCTCCTTCAAGCATCTCTATCACTTGGTTCATTGAAGGACGATCACTGGGCTTCATTTGTATGCACTGCAAGGCTACTACAATCATCTTCTTTGCTATATTCTTTTCCTCATCTGTGGCATTGCTAACATGTATTGTTTCCTCAAATTGCTCATAAACCCATTTGGCAAAGTAGTGTTGCCATGAATTCTCCACAACATTCAAGTTCTTTATTCTACCAGCCATTTCCATCAATAACATCCCAAAACTATAAACATCAGCTTTTTGTGAGATGCCTCCAATGTTTTTGAAAAGCAACTCAGGAGCCATGTATCCCATTGTTCCTCTTGCCGCTGTTAGAGACAAAATGCTGTCATTTATTCCGTACAGCTTTGCCAGACCAAAGTCAGAAATCTTTGGATTGAAATTCTCATCAAGAAGAATGTTGTGAGGCTTGATATCAAAGTGTATGATTTGCATGTCACAACCTCGGTGTAGGTATTGAATTCCACGAGCCACTCCAAGAGAAATGTCATAGATTTTCTCATAGCTCAATGATGTGTTCTCTTGCCCTTGTGAGATTGTGTGCTTGTCAAGTGACCCATTAGACATGAACTCATAGACAAGAGCTCGTTTTGTTCTCTCAGCACAGAATCCAATTAATTGCACCACATTGACATGATGAATCCTCCCAATGGTTGCAACTTCACTGATGAAATCTTGTCCATCGGTTTGGGACTTGCTCAATAACTTAACAGCTACGGTACGTTTGCTTCGAAGCTCACCTTTGTAGACAGAACCATAGCCTCCTTCACCTAACTTGTGCTTGAAACGTTTGGTCATCCTTTTTATGTCAGAGTAAGAGTACCTGATGGGCATGAAATTGTTGTGACTCTGGAGAAACTCTTCAACCGTGTCATATCCTGATAAATGCCTCTTTCTCCATTTATATATCAAGAATGCAACCACAAATGGTGACCCAAGTACAGATTTTGCAATGAACCATGGCAATACTGCGGAAATAAGTCAAATTAGTAGAATCGAGGTTACAATTGCATATTAATTTGTTTTGCTTTAAGAAAATAGTTTTTTAAGTTAACAATACTATTTAAATTTGTAGATCATCCATATGAAAAATTTCTAAATAGTCTACTGAATTAGTAGTAAAAGCAATTGCACTTAATAGACAAATTTTGTACAAAGGAATGTGTATCCTAAATAAATGAAAACCTTTTCAATAATGGGATGAAATGTTATGTAAAAAATAAATAGTAAACACACTGAATAAAATAAAAAACATTAAATGTGGAATGTAATTTTTTAGAACCACTTTACTCTCGTGTGTCCACTTATTTAGTTTAAATTGTTTTATTTTTTCTTTTTCAATGTGAGATTTAGTTAATGTTAGTAATTTCATGCATGCACTTCTCCACTTATTTGGTGAGTGTTTGCTTCAGTTCTTCTTTATGATATAACTGTTCTTTCATAGCTTGAACTGATGTTGCTCCATACGCATAGCTAGGCCATGGTCATGGTACTTTGCCAAGAACAACTTAGAAAGGGCTTATTTTGATTATTGAGTGATATGTAGTGTTTTAGCAATGTTCTACCCGTACGGCTAAAATACAAATTCTCTCAAATACTGCTATAAATACCTATTCAATATTTCTGATTATCCATTAGTTTCGGGGTGGCATTCTTAACTGTATTTGAATTGAGTTCCACTTAATTTACTAACACAAATAAGACCTCTATCAGAAACAATGGATTTTAGAAATCCATGTATTATAACAAATGTTGAGGCAAATAGTTTAGCCACCTCTTTTACAGTATACCCTGTTGCCAAAGCTCCAAAGTAGGCTGTTTTCAACAGTTTATCAATTACCACTAGGATCAAGTATATCCATTTGACTTGGTAAAGCAATGATGAAATCCTTGGTAAGGTCTTCCTAAACTCCAGTAGGGTAAGGTAGTAGTTGCAAGAGGCCACCTTATTTTTCTGCATTAGTTTTAATATGATGACATATCAAACAATGAGAGTTATAATCATTAGTATCTTTCTTCATAGGTTGCTAGTAAAAAGTCTTAGTTATACTCATGTAAGTCTTCGATATGACCGAGTGTCATCCTAATGGGGAGTTATGATATTCAGTCATAGGCTGCCATTTAATGTTAGAATATGAAGGGATTATGATTTTTGATCCCTTGATATAAGAGTAAGCCATCTTTTAGTTCAAAGCCTGGTATGATTTGTTCTTGTAGCTTCTTTTCGATAACCAATAGTTCTTCATGATGCTGGTTGGCTTTTTGGATCTGCTGTATCACTTGGCATTTTATGGTATCCAGCATAGTTAGATAACTCTGTTGATCATGTAGTATGGAAAGAGCATCTGCAACTGTATTTTTCTTGCCACATCTATATACAAAGTATAATCAAAACCAAGCAACTTACTCAAATAATGGTGATGTTCGGGGGTTTGAATTGCTTGGTTCATTAGCTCCTTGAGGCTTCTGTGGTCTCTTTATGATTAGGAACCTTCTGTCCAACATATAATGTCTCTACTTAGTAATTGCTTGAGTGATTGCAAATAATTTTTTCAGATAAGCTAAGGTAGACATTGATCAATAGCACAACTGTTTACTGGAGAAGGCCAGTGGAGGTTGTTTTGAACAAGGACAATCCCAATGCCAATGTTAGAGGCATTAGTCTCTACAGTAAATTCTTGCTCAAAATTTGGGAAGTCTAAGAGAAAGGCTTGGGTCATATAGAGCTTTAGTAGCTCAAAAGCCTACAAAGCATCTAGATTCCATAAGAAAGCATCCTTTTTAAGGAAAGCAGTAAGTGGACTTGCAATCGATAAATGGGACCTAATAAATTTCCTATAGTATTCTGTCATACCTAAAATCCCCTAAGTTATTTCATATTCTAGGTTTTTGGCCATTGGCTCATAGATTCTATTTTGGTAGGGTCAACCTTACTCCTTTACTAGTTACAATGTGCCCCATATACTCAACTTGATTTTGGCCAATTAAGCATTTGCTTATCTTGACATAGAACTTGGTGGCTGCTAGTTTCTCCAAAGTTTACCTTAGGTGAATGATTTGCTGCTCCATATTCTTATTATAAATTTGGATATCATAAAAAATTTATGACAAACTTCCATAAGAAGGCATGAAAGATAGCATTCATCAATGACTGAATTGTAGTTGGGGCATTCGTTAGGCCCAAAGGCATGACCAAGAACTCATAATGCCCTTGAGGAGTTCTAAAGGTTATTTTGTGCACAATCCCTTGTACTCATTCTAATTTGATGATATCCAACTATTAGATCTAGTTTTGAGAATATTGCAGCCCATGTGACTCAGCCAAGAGTTCATCAATGGTTAGATTTATAGAAACTTATCCTTGAAAGTTAGTTTGTTAAGATCTTTATAGTTAATGCAAAATTTCAAAGTACCATCCTTTTTCTTGACTATGAGGATTGGTGATGAGAATGAACTCTGGTCAGGTCTAATGGTAGTAGATTGTAATATTTCAATTATCAATCTCTTAGTTTTATACTTTTGAAAATGAAGGTATCAATGTGGTTTGATATTTATTAGTGTTGTGCTAGGTAGTAGGTGGATTTGGTGATCAATAGGTCTTCATGGTGGTAAGGTGGTAGGTTCAGAAAATACTAGGTAGAATTCTTGAATCAGTGTTTGGATAGGTGCTAGTATGCTGGTGTTATTGAAGTTGCCCACCACTTGTAATTGAAATAGATAGGCAATCCCCTTTGCCATGGCTAATTGATTGACATGTCTTGGCTTAAGGAGTTCCATTGTGAAATTCTTTTTTCCTTGCAATGATATGTTTTGACCTTCTCATTGAAAGGTCATAGTGAGTTCTCTATAATATGTTATGCACGAAAAAAAAAAAAAGAGAAAGAAAAAACTCTAATGAAATGGTGACCCTGAATTAGTTACTATTGTATATTTAGATTTGCACAACAGAAATTTCCCACAGCCAGCACAAACCATAGATTCAATGATCCCTTGAGGTTGCAATTTAAATTGAGTAAAGTAGCATATTAGTCCTTGAAAATATTACTTATTTACTTTTAATCTCTAATTTAAATTAATATGCAATTTAGTCATTCAATTATTCAAATTCGTTTCAAGGTAGTCCTTTTATTATCACTTTTAAGGACTGAAATGAAACAAAGTTAAATATTTTAAGGACTAAATCATACACTTAATAAAAATTAATGACTAAATTGCCAATGAAATATATTTTTAAGGACCAAATTATCATTTTACTCAATTTAAATCTTTTCGAAATAGTAGACTGAATGAAGTTATTTGTGTTTTCTCTTTTAAGCAGGTCTGTGTTCAAATGAGTCCCACTTAGTTTGATGGTGAAAGGGTTTCTCTGTCGAGCTAAGGCATGGAGGGATATCTCTAATATGTTAGAATTGCTTTCTTATGTTATCTACCAATGTTTTGGACCTTCTATATCTATAACCAATATACATCTTAGCCCATTAGTATGTAACACTAACATTTGCATTGGTAACCTGGGTGACATGATTCATCACAGTAATAGCAAAGGTCCTTGTCCCTCTTACTCTTTAATTTTGTTGGGGTTAATTTCTTGTATGGTGGCTGTTTTGTTGGCTGATATGTCATGGTGTGTAAGGTTTTAGTTTATGTTTGACACTTGTTTAGGTGGTACCATAGGGTTGGTTTTGAAAATAGATAGTGATTTTGAATGGGTATAATGTTGATCTTTGGTTAGGTATATATGTATGGTAAATGGGCTATAACTATGCATGTTTTTGTTCATGCAATTTGGCCAGTGAAACTAGTTGAAAATATAATGCAGGTTAAGCATTCAACAATTCACACTTAAAATGTTATTGCATCGCATAGATAAAAAAGTCAGTTAGCCAAAGTCTAGGGAGGGGCTTGTTAACTTTATGGAGAGTTCCTCATATTTTGATTAATAGTTAGCCACAGTAGAGCTTTGTTTGAGTTCCTTCAAAGCAACCTTTGGATCCTCATACAAATTGACACAAAACTTGATCAAAAGTCTGCAAAAATTTGTCCCAATTGTGGATTTGATAATTTTTCACCATCCATTTATATCATGCACAACCAAGCCAATCATGGATATCGAAGACAATTTGATCATTTGATTTGTACTGGTTTTGTACAAGTTGAAAAGTTTTTAAACCTTAGAGACCCAATCCTTTGCGTTTGTGCCATCAAACTGAGGAATTTCTAATATGCTTTGCGATTTCTAGTTCAATAGGTATGGAATTGTTACTTGATCCATTGCAATGAAAATCATGTTGTTATGTTGAATCAAATCTTGCTTTTGTCTCCTTACCCATCGATGGCTTCATCATGTCTTGCAAGCTCTTGATAGATTCTTCCGTCTTTGATGAACCACTCTTAGTGTTGCTTTGTTGTTCGCGAATGTCCTTCATGCCTTCCTCCATGTGAGCATATATACATTGTTCTTTTTGTTATGATTGAAGGAAATGAAAGCACCAATTGATAAGCTCCTAGCTTATCACAGAAGAGTGAGAAGAATGAATTTCCTATCTAAAGGGAGGATATCCTCTCTAGCCAGATCACTTGTGTGTAAGGGAGATTATAAGCTTTAAAACCCCTTTAAATAAATTTTTTCTATTTGGTTTTGATGACTAACAAACTTTGTTGAAAATATTGAGTTGTTGCTTCAACATTTTTTGAGTGGATTAATGTGTTCTTGTGAGTTTTTATTCTAAGCTTTGATATGCAAACCTTGAGGATACAGATGGGAAAGATCATAAGATGGTTGGAAGATCACCAAATTATAATGAGAAAAGTCAGTGAAGACTTGAGAAAGTTAATCAGAGAAGCCAGCATATACAATTTCGAAAAAATCATGGCAAGCTATGTTAATGCATGAAGATCTCATAAAGACAAGATTAGAAGTTTGAAAGATGTTTAAGAGTAAGATTTCTCTTCAATCATGTCAAGACAACATCAACCGAACCAAGAGAAATCAACCTGAAAAGAATCAAGACTTGAGAAAGTTAGTTGAGAAAGTTGGAGTTGAGAAGAGTCATGCAGAACCTTCTCAAGTGACTAAAGGATAGACTGCACTTTCATTGTAAGTAATCTAAAAAGAGCTGTTACAATAGCTAGTGCTTATCTAGTGGATAATAGAACGTCCTAATGCTCAAATGGCTACTTTTTGAAGACTATATAAAGATCTTGACTCAACAATTCAGAGGTTAGAAGGTTACAAGGCTAAACTGCAATGATATAGTGAACTTCAGATACCACTCTTCTCATCTATCTTTTACCTACCTACTTGTGTAAATCTTAGCCAAAATCATATTGTAGATATTTGTATTACTCATAAACATGTGTAAATCCACTTCCTGAGTGTTTTCAGGATTAACCTATTACAAAACACTTATCATTACACCAGATCTTATGAGATCGAAAGTGAGCTAGCAGGTTATGCTAGTCACTTGTAGTTTTGTTATAGCTTGGAGATGATAGTGTTGATGAAAGAATACTCGTGTTTTAGCCTAAAGAGGCTATGACTAAAAGAATACTTAGATTTTAATGAAAAATCTCAACCAAGAGTTAGGAACTGGACATAGCCTACATAGTTTGGGGTGAGCCGGTATAAATCTCTGTGTTAAGCTTTCTTCTCCCTTCTCTTACATCTTATTTTCAGTTCTGAGATATTTTTGAGCTTACTGAGTTATTTTTCTAAGTTAACAACTAATATCTTTCACTTATATCAACTCAACCAACTCAAGCTTTTGAAACTTAAACGTCCACTAAGTTAAATCTGCTATGAATTCTGAAGCGTTTTATCTAGTTTATAAGTTTTAAATCTTGGTTAGAAAGATATCTAAAATTAATTTTTAACTTCACAGAGTATTGAGTATTATTTGACATAGTTGAGAAAGTTGAATCTTTTGAACTTTGACTTGTGTTGCTTTTAAACTTTCTCAACTCCAAATGTTCATACTTGAGAAAGGTTTGAGAAAGGTAATTTTGTTTGTAGAAAAATCCAAAATCAAGGAGAACAATTCAACCTCTATTTTTGTGCTTTTGCCAACTTCAATTAGTATCAGAGGTTACCCTTTTGTTGTGCATGTCTAATACTGTCAGAAAAAAAATATCTAGAAGGAAATATGGAAAATCAATAAGGAGGTGCTTACATACCTAAAGGATCTTACATAGCCTTCAATGGAAGAGATTACTATTATTGCAAAAATTGAATAAGGTTGTTCGTTGAGTCTCAACACATAGATCTTTAGGGAATCAGTGAAGATGGTCCCTATATTCCTGCAACTCAATATGATGATGAAAGAACTGAAGAAAAGCCTAAAGATAACTGGACAAAACAGAAAAAAAATAAATGTGCTAAACTCTAAGGCTAAATTCTATTTGACATGTTCTTTGAACAAAAATGAATATGACAAGATAGCTGGTTGTGGCATAGCTAAAGAAATATAGGATACATTGATGATAGCTCATGAAGGAACCAGCAAGTCAAAGAAGCAAAAGTCAGGATGTTGGTTCATCAGTATGAATTGTTCAAAATGCAAGAGCATGAGACCATAGCTGAGATGTTTGCTAGATTCAAAATCATTGTGAATGATCTAAAGTCACTTGGGGAGACATACTCCAATCAGGAGCACATGAGAAAGCTACTGAAAAACTTACCCAAAATATGGAGACCCAACGTTACAGTAATCCAAGAAGCTAAAGATCTCTCAACTTTGAAACTTGATAAACTGCTGGATCGCTCAAGGTTCATGAACAAGAGTTAGTTGAAATGAATGAAGACATCTCAAGAAAAGGAAAATCTATTGCTCTGAAAGACAATTCATAAAGGTCATAGCAAACAATTTTCTCACCACTATTCTCAACTCTCAGCACTGAACACAATAACGAGCTCATAAAGAAAGTGATGAGGATGAAGAAATATCTAATGGGGATGAGCTAACATTCATCTCAAGAAAAATTCAAAGAGTGTTGAGAAAGAGAGGCAGAGGCAAGAAGAATTTCCATCCCAAGAAAGATCTTCAGAAGGGTGACTCGAGTAATAACAAAGGATAAATCATATGCTATGAATGCAAGATACCTGGTCACTATCAGGAATGAATGTCCCTTGTTAAAGAAATCTCAGAAGAAATTCTCCAAAAAGAAAGGGATAATGGCAACATAGGAGGATCTTGATAAAGAGTCCTCAGATGATGATAATCAAGAAGAAACAATTAATCTCTACCTGATATCAAATGAACAAGAAGTTGAGAATGAAGATGAGGTATCAGATTCTAAACCTTATCAACTCTCTTATGAAGAATTAGAAAGTGCATTTGATGAAATTTTATCTGACTCAACCATTCTTACTGAAAAGTAAGCATCTTTAAAGAAGAAATTTTTTTAAACCTCAAAAGAAAATGAGATTTTGAAAGCTAAGAAAGATGCCTTGAGTCAGGTAAATGAAAGTTTATTAAAGTTGAATGCTGATTTGATTGCTTATACTAAGTTGAAAATAGTTGACTCTTCCTAACTTTCTTCTCAACAACCTTCTCAAGTGTCTGATGAAACTAAAGAGTTGAAGGAGAAAGTTGAAGACCTAACTAAGGACCTAGCCAAGTTTGTTAATGGCAGAAAAATCATGAGAAACTTCTGGGAAGTCAAAGATGTGCCTTTGACAAAACTGAACAGGAATACAAGAAAGCTATAAAAAAAAAATGATATAAAAGCTTCTTTGTGCCTGTCAAGAAATCTGAAGTGACTTGTTTTTGCTATAACAAAACTGGCTATAAGGCATCCTCATGTGTTTACAAAATTGAGATATTTCGAGCTTACTAAGTTATTTTTCTAAGTTAAAAATTTATATCTTTCACTTATATCAACTCAACCAAATCAAGTTTTTGAAACTTAAGCTTCTGCTAAGTTATTTATGCTCTGAATCATTTCTAAAGAGCTTTATCAAGTTTATAAGCTTCAAATCTTGGTTAGAAAGATATATGAAAATAATTTTTAAGTTCACAGAGTATTGAGTATTATTTGACATAGTTGAGAAAGTTGAACTTTCTCAACTTTAACTTGTATTGCCTTTTCTCAACTCCAAGTGTTCATACTTGATAAAGGTGATTGTGTTTTCAGAAAATCTAAAATCAAATAGCACAATTTTTCAGAAAATCTAAAATCAAATAGCACAATTGTACCCCTTTCTTGTGCTTTTGGCAGATTCACTGTGATCTCTCTTTCTTATAAAAGATGAACAAATGACATATGGTCTCTTACACACTTTCTCCTTTTATTCACTGCATGCTAGCTCTACAGTAACTACTATCTAGCTAGGTAGTAACTAACTTCTAACCAATTGACTAATTAATTGTTAAGCTAAATTCTATCTTTCTGTTGATGGCTAATTAACTCTATATTCTCGTAGTCGCTTCTCTTCAGTGAATGTTGATCTTCAAATCCCATTTGTATCTGGGGCAATATTCATTAATTGAAAATACTATCTATGACATAAAAAATCTCCAATTGAGAAGGTTGTGAAAAAGTTGTGGTCAAAAAAGGATAAAAAGTACTGCTTGTAAAATTGTATATATAGTTTATGAATGAATATCCTTCAATCAACTGTTTGATAAAAGTTATTGTAAGAAGTGGTGTTACTCTCGCACTTTCAATTCACACTTCATATACTTCTTCTATGTAAGTCACTAGATAACAATTTAGACCACAATTTTAAAAAAAATGACCCTCGACACTAGTTATGAGACAATCATTATACAATTACTAATGTGCTCTAATTACGTTACATAAATAAATATTATAAAAGTAAGTAGATAAGGTTAAAATCTAAGAGGTGTAAAACTTTTTTAGTAATTCATATTTTGAAAGCACTTCGTGTAGCTATATGGTTGGGGTTGGTAGGGATTTGAGGAATACCAAAAATTTTAAAAGTTGTCGACTTATTGACATAAAAAAATTATATTTTATAACAACGACAAGTATTTTGTAGCTTTTAAACAGTAGTAGAAAAAGCATCTTAAAACAAAATGTTATCAAACACAAATTCAAAAGGTGTTGTCAAAATGCAACATAAAAACCACTTTTATCATGAGCATGAGCATGCATATCCACACATGGATAGAAAGGAGGAAAGGAGAGAGAGCATTCTTACCAAAATAGTATCCAACCAAAATGGCAACAAAGTACCCTGTTCCATTTACAAGGAAACACAAACAAAAATGATTAGGAGATGTATAAATCAAAAAGTGATATTTGTGAAGTTAGAGATTGAGGAGTAACTAATTACCATTCTGATTTGATGTTTAAAACGACTTTGTCTTATTTCAAAATAAAATTTTCTTTGAACTATACAATCAACTAGCTATATAATCAAGGTTATTAACTACATATTTTAAAGTTCATTTTGTTTTCAAAAAATTTATAATCAAAATAATTTACTTATTTGAGTGCAATATAAAATAATTCAAACATGCACTTAAAGTGACTCTCTACTTAAAACTGCTAGAGTTTGGTAAAACTAATGTGTAAAAAGGACACACAAAAGAGCTTTTTTCTATATATATATTATAATAAAGACTCTTTTGATCAAATATTAATAATTAGGTATTTTGTAACTTAAGGGGTTGGCACTATCTCGATTTCTCGAGTTCAAATCTTGGGCTAACACTTAAAAAGAATCAATTTCTTTAAATGTACTAGGCCGATATAAGGTGTACCCTTAAGATTGTTCGATGGTAGACTTAATTTTGGTTGATAGAAAAATTAGCTTGAAAATATTCTTATTGTACAACTAAAAAAAAATTATGCATTAAAAATGAATTCCCATAACCTATAATAATCTCTTCTTGACATTTTGTCAAGCATCTTCTAATTAAAGCATGCAAGTTTCAACAACGCATTGTATCTCCAGAGTTTATAGAGTTATGAGTGAACATGCACAAATGAAATTAAATGCTATTGGATGAAACACCTCAAGTATGACCCCATAGAAAGCTACCTAACACATAAAGACATGGAGATAAAAAACTAATTCATATACCGTAGTAAAACAATTCATTAGAGAGATCACATGCCACAATTTATCACAAAACCAAATGATTGATGCATTGAACAATAAAACAAAGTATTAGTTGAGGCTGAGGTAAGACCGACAACCTATAAGATTATTAGTCAAGTCATGCTCAAACTAAACTCTATTGAAACCGAGATATAAACTTCCAACTAAAGCGTAGTAGTGGAAAAATGTTTAAAGTTATTTCATAATTTTCTAGAAATAGGTTACATGTAACTCTTCATAGAATTGTGGTATTTTGGCTTGAGATCCATGAAATAAGACAGTAAAAACACTAGTTTCATGAAATATGACCCTAGTCATTAAACTACTAAAATAAAGCACAAATCATTAAGACCTTAATATAAGATTATATGATACTATGTAATTAACAAATTTAATTATTCTCAAGTTATTTTTTTTAGTTACAATATTCTAAAGGGTTCCTAGGACTGCTATACAAGAAGTTGTGTGAGATGAGAGTATGACACAAGAAAACGTTGAACCTGGAGGGCAAACGACGGTATTGGTGGCATTGTCCAACTTGCATCTGGGGTCCCGTTGTTCCCACTCTCTGCAGGGAATTGGTCGCCAGCGAAGCTCAATCCCGTTCACATACCGAGGCTCAATACCTGGATAAGAGCAGTTTCCGTTACATGTTATGCGTTCCGACCACCCCACAGTTACCTTCAAATCTATGGTGCAAGACTCTGCAAACTCTGCGACCCGTGTGGCGTATGGCAGAGCATAAGAAAAATACTCTGCTTTCTCCGAATTCCCAGTTATTTCACTGCCACAGTGCGCTGAGATGTCCCAGTATCCAGAATGGTTTACTGGTTTTTCGCATCTGACAAATGTTATTGCATCACCAAAATCGAGGAAGGAGATGTCTTCGTACGGCAAAGAACGGAAATTGAGGAGAGAGCAAATATTGCTGTCGACTTCGGCGCCGATGAGATGGAAGGTGGAGTTAGCGGCAAAAATGGCGTGCACTTGATGTTTGCCATAGTTTAAGTAAAGCACCGCCTTTTTGCCTTCACAGATCAGCTCGTAGCTGGGGTCGCCGCAGCTCGCTTTAAAATCTGAAGTTCTGTTGAATATAATTCCACAAGGTATCGAATGTATCAACCCGGAAAAATCAAAATTTAAGGTAAAATTGAGAGCATTGAGGCACAGAAAAACTATGAGAGCAGTGAAGATGAGTCCCCTGGACGACATAGAGAGAGAGAGAGAGAGAGAGAGAGAGTTTTTGGAATAGAAGATCTGCTAGCAATTTTCGTGTTGCCCACATTATATAGAACAAGTAAGTTTTTTTTTTAATTTATCAGTATTTGCTTTTTTAAAAATTATTTATTAAAATAAAGTGAAACATGATGAGAACAAAAGTCATCTTAGATTAGAGTGACTTCTCACGTGCATAAAATAATTTTTTCAAAAAATTAGTTGAGAAGTCACTCTAAATTATGATAATTTTTTTAATTAATTTTTAAAAAAAAATAATTCAATGACTTTAGGGTTAAAATTTTTTTTTTAAAATTATAGTTGAAAAGCTTTTTAGAAGCATTCATGGTTCAGATTTAGTTTTAAGGAAAAAAAATCATTCAAACAAAACTAATTGATTTTTTTATATTAAAACAAATTAATTTTATTTTAATTAAAAAATTAAATCAAATCAAATCAAGCAATTATTAATTGATTTGAGTTGATTTAGTCCTATTAGTTTTTAGTTAAATATTTTTTTAATAAAATCATATCTAACTTAATTTTTTTTTGTTTATGATTTAATTAATAACAAATTAACTTAAATATGTTAAATAAAAATATAATCTAATAGATGTAGATAACAAATTAACCTAAATATTTATATAAAAATAACAATAAATTAAAATTTAATTATTTATAGGTATGTAATTATAAAAAAATATGTGCTTAATTATATAAGTTTGATTACCAATCGATTTGTATAAAAAAAAATCAAACAAAATCGATTAATTTTGATTTTGTTCGGTCTCCAGTTTTTTGGTTTAATTTTTTTTGTTTAAATCAATTTAATTCAATTATAAATACTTCTACTTGGATTGAGAGAAAATAAAAAAAATATTTAAATATATAAAAAAATTAAACTTTTTTCTTTCTAACATTTTTTAAGTTTAGCTTAGTTTTCTCTTTACTTAAAGAGAGAAAATTTTTCATGTATGATCTCCGTATTTTTTCTCTCCTTTTATATACTTTTTCATTCAAATAAGCAACAAAAATTTTCTTTTATCTCATTTTTCTTTCTAACATTTCTTTCTCTTCTATTTCTTATTATTCAAAGCAAAGAATTAGTTTTTTTTCTTGATAATAGTATCATCTTGATTTTTTTAAAAAATTTTTGCTAATAATTTTATTTATAAAATTTAAATATTTATTATGAAAATATTTCTTCAATACATTTGCATATGATAAATGATATTATCTTACATTAAATATGCTTAAATATATTTAAAAATAAATAAGTACTATTACTCTTTAAAAAAAATCTAGCATTTCAGAACATTGACCGGATGCACCACCGTAGCCGGGCTTGACTATCAGGACATCAATTACCGCTGACATGGGGTCAATGAATTTAATCCACCAGACCACAACCTGTGAGTGACTGTTCTTTTCATTATAAGGAAGTCACTTTTGGAAATTTTGTTCTCCTCCACAAATTATTTTCCAAATGATTTTATCTCACTTTGGAAAATTCTTTTAGTCTAAATTTATTTTAATTATCTTACTAACATTATGAAAATTAATAAATTTTGAAATAGTAAGAGTTGATAAAAATTAAAGAATTTTTTTATATATTTATAGTTTAAGATATAAATAAATATTTATATTTTATAAAATTTTAAATTATTACTCATTTTTTTTATAAAAAATTGTTACTCTACCTTAATTTATTTATAGTTCCGTGTTATCAGTCAAAAAATAAAAATTATAGTTCCGTGTACCTTACGCGTCACCTTTTTTTTTTGTTGGCATTACGTATTTAAGCCCTTTTTTTTTTGCATTATGCTTTTAGGATTTTTTTTTTATATATAAGCACTTTGGATTTTTTGGATATATTAAAATTCAAGTAAACATAAGTAAAAAACTAATTAAGTAAGTTAATTCTTGTTGATAGACACATCTATACTTTGAAAAGACCGAATTAGAAGCATTTGGAATAAAGAAAAAACTAAGAATTTAATTTTGTTTTACAAAGTGGCAAATTTTTTTTTATAATATCATATTATAATAATAATTATTTAGAAGATCAAATTTTTTTAAAAAACATGGTAACTCATTGAATAATTATATAAAATAATTAATAATGTAACAACAATTTGATAATTACAAAGTATTAAAGTTAAATTAAAAAATAATATCCTGTCTAAGTTGTATTATTTTTCATAATAGATAGTCAGGACTTGAAAAAGTATTTTCCACAACGAATAGTCATAGTCATGACTTTTCTTTTTGGGGTCGTGAATAGCCATAGCTTGACTTGCTACACTATTTTCCTTTTTTTTTGTTTAGAGTACAATTGGGGACCAAAGGACAAACGAAAGAAACTAGCTAGATATTTTACATTCAATTATGTAAGTTGAATAGTCAAATTTTGGAAATTAATTTTAATTTTAATAAAATATTATTTTTTAAGTACGTCTTATTTTATTATCAAATTTTTTTTTATAAAATAATTGCTTGTTCACGTATTATTTTTTTATTCTATCATTAATTTATTTGTTATTATATTATTAAAAAAATTAAATTTTTAAATAATTATTATTATAGTTAAATTTTTTTAATAAAAATAATAATATAAAAGATTTTATAATAAAAATAAATTAAAATTTAATTTTTAAATAATATAATTAAACTTCATTAAATGATAATATAAAAAAATTTATATTAATAAAAAATTAAAATTAAATTATTATATAAAATTTACATGTATTTTTTTTCTTATGTACTTTTTTACTTAAATAAATAATAAAAAAAATTTATCTTATTTTTTTTTAATATTTTTTTTTCTTTTCTCTAGTGTTCGAAGCAAAGGAAAGAGGGGTTTTTCTTTTTCTTTATAATAGTATCTTCTTGATTTTTTAGAAACTTTTTTGCTATTAACTTTATTTATAAACTTTAAACATTTATCATGAAAATATTTCTTCAATACATTTGCATATGACAAATAATATTATCTTACAATAAATATATTTAAAGAATAAATAAGTACAATTGCTTTTAAAAAAAAAATCTAGCATTTCAGAACATTGACTGGATGCACCACCGCAGCCGGGCTTGACTATTAAATTAAGACATCGGTGCCGCTGACCAGAAGTCAATGAATTTAATCCACTAGACCACAACCTCCATTAAATGTGAGTGACAGTACTTTTCATGAAAAGCAAGTCACTTTTGAAAATTTTGTTCCGTTCCACATATTATTTTCCAAATGATTTTTCTCACTTTCGAACTAAATTTATTTTAATTATCTTACTAACATTATGAAAATTAATAAATTTTGAAATATTAAGGGTTGATAGAAATTAAAGAAATTTTTTTATCTATTTATAGTTTAATATATAAATAAATATTTTTATTTTATAAAATTTTAAATTATTACTCCTTTTTTATTAAGAGATTGTCACTCTACTTCAATTTATTTATAGTTCCGTGTTATCAACAAAAAAAAAAACAAATTAGAGTTCCGTGTACCTTACTCGTCTCCTGTTTTTCTTAGTTGACATTACGTATTTAAGTTTTTTTTTTTTTTGCATTACGCGTTTTAGGGGTTTTTTTTTTATATACATACGCGTTTTGAATTTTTTTGATGTATTAAAATTTAAATAAATATAAGTGAAAAGCTAATCAAGATTCAATTTTCGTTGATATACTCGTTTAGACTTTAAAAAGACCGAATTAAAAGCATTTGAAATAAAGAAAAAAGTAAGAATTTAGTTTTGTTTTACTAAGTGGCAAAATTTTTTTATAACATCATATTATAATAATAATTATTTAGAAGATCAAATTTTTTTAAAAATATGGCCACACATTGAATAATTGTATAAAATAATTAATAATGTAACAACAATTTGATAATTACAATGTATTAAAATTAAATAAAAAATAATATCCTGTCTAAGTTGTATTATTTTCCATAATTGATAGTCAGGACATGAAAAAGTATTTTCCATAACGTGTAGTCATAACTTTACTTTTTGTGGTCGTGAATAGCCTTGACTTGACTCGCTACACTATTTTTTTTTTTTTACAGAACAATTGGGACCAGAGGAAAAAGCAAAGGAATAGCTAGATATTTTACATTCAATTATGGAAGTTGAATAGTCAAACTTTAGAAAATAATTTAAATTTTAATAAAAAATATTATTTTTCAAGTACGTCTTATTTTATTATAAAAAAAGTTTCTTTATAAAATAATAACTTATTCACATGTATTTTTTTATTTTATCATTAATTCATTTGTTAATAAATTATTAAAAAATATAATTTTTTAAATAATTATTATGATAATTAAATATTTTTAATAAAAATAATAATATAAAAAATTTGACAATAAAAATAAATTTAAATTTAAATTTTAAATAATATGATTAAATTTAATTAAATAATAATATAAAAAAAATTTATATTAAAAATAAATTAAAATTAAATTATTAAAAAAATTATCTCAAATAATAAAATTTAATTATGTCAGTTTAAATATTTTATATCTATCTTTCTTAATTATTTCTTATATTAATAGACAATTTATAAATATTATTATAAATTTTTTTATTTTTTATGACATATTTTAATTTTTACACGTAACATTCTTTGCTGTTATTTAAATAATAAAAATTAAATTAAATAAGAATTTAATTTTGTAAAAGGTAATACTTATTAAATTTCACTTAATTATTTGTTTTCACTTTCTTTGACTTGTAATTATTATAAGGATTATAAATTATACTGTATTAGACCAATCATAATAAATTATAAAATTTATTTTTTATATTTAAAAATTTTTTTATGTGTTCCTCTCTACTTTCACTAAAAGTAGTGCATCATGATTCTCCACATAGATGGTTTTGTAAAGCGGCTGTCTGAATAAAGAATGGCGTCCTTCAGCACTTGGACATCGGGCATGGCTGTATGGTTAAAAATGGTGATCCCTTTCATGTTCTTCTTCTGCCTCTTAACTATCTCTGCAGAAGCTAGTTCCCACGACCAATGCAAGGAATCACGTTGTGGTGTTGATGGACCAGCCATTCGATTCCCCTTCCGACTTATAGAAAGACAACCAAAATGGTGTGGCTATAATTCCTGGTTTGATCTGTACTGTACTGATACCAACCAGACGGTGCTGGAACTGCCATTCTCTGTTAAGGCCTTCGTCAACAACATATACTACGCATCTCAGCTCATAGAAGTTTCTTATACTGAAGGTTGCCTCCGCAGTCACAGACAGATTGCAAATTTCAGCTTATCTGCATCTCCTTTTAGGTTCGAAGATGACTTTGAACTTCACGAATATGCATTATTCAATTGTTCAGGGGCTTCTCACAGAGTCAGCAACGTAGGTGACAGATACCTGGGCAATCTTTCTTGCCTCAGTGTACCTGGCTTTGAAGTTATAGCAGTATATTCAAGTGAAAGGATCATGTACTATCCCTTATTGTCTTGCACCAGAATCCTCAGCCTTTGTGTCATTCCCTATTTCTTTGTTTGACAAGAACTATGTGACTGGTCTAAATTGGTTCCAACCAGATTGCAGAGACTGCGAAGAAAAAGGTGGGCAATGTAAAAGTGAAAGAAAACACATCTGAACACAAATTAGAATGTTTAGGCATCCCCAAAAGTCCTGAAGGTATAGTTTCTTCTGTACGCTTTCATACTACGCATATTAGATTTCTTATTATGTCAATTTTATGTTATAAAGGATTTTTCTGTAGCTTTAAACTAGAGACAATTATAGCTTGTTTGGAACCACAAATTTTAAGAATTAATTTGATTTATAAATGAAATTTTTTGTTTGAAAGGTTGTAAAATATAAATTGATTTAATTTAATAATGATAGTCAAGCATGAAAATGATTTCTAAATCAAATTAAATTACTTCAACTTAAATCAAATCAATTCTATTTTTTAATAGTTCCAAACATAGAAATTCAAATCCTTTAAGCATAGGTAATCTAAGCGAACGATTAATGGATTTCCTAAACTGCAGGACCTTATTGGTCCGATTCAAATCCTTTTAGCATAGGTAAAAAAAAAAAAATCTAAATGAAGATTGAAAGACAGGGACACAATCAATTGGGGAATGACATGTTTGTTTTGTTGACAGCAAATAGGAATAGCAAGAACGATGTAACAATGTATACTCACTCGTGAGAAGCTCATATCTTCATTTTTTTTTAGCAGGTTCATCGAAAGGGAAAGTACTTGCTGGTAAGTTTTCTGCAGCCAAGTCGCATTTGGCATTAGGAAGATAGAGGTTCTACAATTAATTTGTTACATAAAGTATATATGTTGCTATGTGCAGGTGAAATCTTAGCCCCTTTTTTGCTTATACTTGTTGGAGTCGCAGCCTATTGTTTCTATGCAGCTGGCATTGAAAGGCAGGGTTATATGAAAATCAAAAAGTTTTTGGAGGACTATAAAGCACTTAAGCCTGCCAGATACTCTTATGCAGATATAAGGAGAATTACAAATCAGTTTAAGGAAGAACTGGGACAAGGAGCATATGGAACTGTCTTCAAAGGAAAGCTATCCAAAGAAGTTCAGGTTGCTGTTAAGGTCTTAAACACTTCAACAGGGAATGGCCAAGAGTTCATCAATGAAATGGAAACAATGTGTCAAATTCACCGTGTCACTGTGGCTCGCTTGGTTGGCTTTTGTGCAGATGGACTCAGACGAGCTTTGGTGTATGAGGTTTTTCCAAACGGTTCATTGCAGAAATTCATATCTTCAGCAGACACCAAGGATGTCTTTCTAGGTTGGGAAAAGCTACAAGATATTGGCCCTTGGTATAGCCAAGGGAATTGAGTATCTTCACCAAGGTTGTGACAAACGAATTCTCCATTTTGATATCAAACCTCATAACGTATTGCTAGACCACAATTTCACACCCAAAATTTCTGATTTTGGTTTGGCCAAGCTCTGTTCCAAGGATCAGAGTATTGTGTCAATAACCACAGCTAGGGGCACTTTGGGCTACATTGCACCAGAGGTCTATTCTAGGAACTTTGGCAATGTATCTTATAAGTCAGATGTTTATAGTTATGGGATGCTGCTGCTTGAGATGGTTGGAGGAAGGAAAATCACTGATGTCACAGCAGAAAATAGCAGCCATGTTTATTACCCACAATGGATTTATAATCTTCTAGAGAACAACGAAGACATAAAAATCCATATAGAAGGAGAGGAAGACACTGAAATTGTAAAGAAGCTATCAGTTGTTGGACTTTGGTGCATTCAGTGGCACCCGGTAAATCGTCCAACCATGAAAGCTGTGGTTCAAATGCTGGAAGGCAATGGAGAGAAGTTAGACATGCCACCTAATCCTTTTGCCTCTACATCTACATCTAAAACAAGTGCTAGAATTATGGGTTCTGGACGTTTGAACCAAGAGCTACATTGTCATCCCGGAAACTGAGTGAAGTTGTAATCTGCAGTAGTTACCCAGAATTATAAAGTACAGTCTCTTGGGAATTTAATCAGTTCATATGCTACTTGTTTATCCTTTCTCTGCACTTTCACAGTAGTTGTTAGTTTGGTTTCCTCTTAAAAATGAGGATGAAAAATTTAGGGATGAACTTTTATATGCACAACTCACTCTTGAATGATCTATTGCCCAATTTTAAGGGAATACCAAACTGAAGGTAATATGTATTGAGCTATGTTAAAATTTAGAGTGCAGATTCTGTTTGTAAAGTACTTTGTTAAGGAAATGTTTAAGTTGGTCCAATTAAAATTTGTGTATGTTTAGTGTAGCAAAGATTCAATCTATGCATGTACGTGCAGAAGTGGTGTCCACAAACAAGAAAGCTAAATAGCATACCTCGTTTTATTGTGGTAGTGAAGATCGACATAGGATCAAACTAAGAAGGGAAGGGCTTTGGAAAAACATGTAGCTAGCTCCTCTTGTCAGCAAATTCTTGAGCTATAAAAAAAATGTAATATGGTGTTTACAAAGCTACCTTTGTACTTTCTGCAATGCCCTCTAATGAGGAAGAAATAAAGGCAATAAAAGAAAGAGAAACTTTGCTAGGAAAATCAGTTCATTTATATCTTTATAAGTACAAAATGCAGAGCAAAGCTGTTTGGTGCATTTTAATTAAGCTAGAATTGGTCACTATAAAAAAAAAAAAAAGCCTAGAAAATGTCATGAATCCCTTAAAATATCCCTTAAAATGGCCTGATAGCCTGGACTTGCTCTAGAATTACTGAAAAGAAGAAGCACAAGCAACTGAAGCCAGTTTGTTAGTTATGATTAAGACCACAGATTCACGAAGCAGGATTTGTCTTGGATTGAAAAAGACTCTTGAATTATGTTGTGCTTGCATGGTAATAGAACTTTGTGGTGTGCCAATGCAAAAAACAACAAGAAATATTTGTCTACGACATTAAGCAGGGCCTTTCACAGAGCTGTCATGGAAAATTGATAGAGCTTGCCCTTTGGTCATATATGTGCAGAGCTTCTACAGTCATGTGCATATCGTTCTAGCAAAATGAAGCATCAATCTTCTTTTGTTTTTTCCCATTCATTTTTCATGTATATTGGAGAAATTATTAATCTGCGGGGTGATTCCTTAATTTTTTCTGTTACCCTTCTTCTGTTTCGGTTTTTATTTTCATTGTTTTAAACTCAGCCTGGTTTTGGGAAATCTTGTGGTGTGATCTGTGAACTTTTTTGCTAGATTTTTGTTTTTCAAATATTCAGTCTAATTAGGTGATAGCTAAGCTTTTGTTGAATGGTAATG
The DNA here is from genome assembly GCA_019955255.1 of Castanospermum australe. Taxonomy (NCBI): domain Eukaryota; kingdom Viridiplantae; phylum Streptophyta; class Magnoliopsida; order Fabales; family Fabaceae; genus Castanospermum; species Castanospermum australe. The sequence continues at coordinate 145,685 of NSJW01000482.1, forward strand.
TTATTTAGGTATGTTTGGATGGAGAAAGGAAGGGAATGTTTGTAAACATTCATCTTGATTGTGATTTTTTATAAGAGTCACTAAAAGGATGGGAAAGAAAACATGAATTTTCATACGATTTTCTAAAATTGTTCCTTATTCACTTTTATGAATATTTTAAAATTTTTAAAAAGATGTTGAGGATTTTATAATATTGTAGACACGTTCAGACAGAAAGAAGGGAAAGGGAAGAAATTAAGAAAAAAGAAAAAAAAAAGAAAGGGAATAGAATGAGATTTAAACAATAATTTTTTTCTTATTTCATTTGTATGTTTAAAATCTTTCAAAATTGAAAAGAATTTTAGCCCCATTGTTGCATTCTCCATTGCTTCCACTATGTGTGACTATATCTCTTAGTTTCGAAACCAATAATCGTCATAATTCTTAACAACTTAACATGAATCCTTATTTCTTTTAAATATATCATTTTTGGATCAGGATTGTGATCTAGAATACATGGTGGAAGAAAATTAAAAAGGGAAAGGTTTCAGGTTTATTGCTTAGTTTGGAAATTGTTAAAAGTCTCTGGTAACTTCCTTAGGCTTAAGAGAGTTAGCTATATATGATAAATCAAATGCATCTATATTACTGGCCCACAGCAAAAGCCTCAGCTGGGAAGGTTTTGGGTGATGCCACTTAAACTCTTGAAGTCAATCTTTCCAGTGGGTGGATCTTCAACTGTAATTTCACCAACAGGAGGCCATGGCAGCTTCTCAATCTTCGTCTTCTGCACATAACCACTGATTTTGGTATCATAACTCACCAGTGCTTCTGAGTTCTAACAAACCAACTTCGATCACATCAGCAAGAGGAGTAAGTCCCAGTGGAAGTCCAAATTCTTCAAGAGAGAGAAGATTGCCAACTTTATTCCCTCTTCGTGGCCCTTATAGCAGCAACTGCCCGTTCTTTCACTGCCATTTTAGCTACTGGGATTCCCAAATCTCAAAGGAAGTAATCGTGGTTTGAGATGATTTGAGGCGTGATTTTAAATTACGGTTAGGTATAGTTGTTGGTTTGTAGAAATTATAGAGAATTACAAAAAAACAATATATAATTAATGCTATCACAATTATAGTTTACGTTACAGTTATAGAAACTCCCGCAACAATATTATTGCTAACTATAATTACAAGTTGCAAGATCCCAATTTAAAATATAGCTTTAAGGTAACTGATTCAACTGCTTGTTATGTACCGAGTGGCTTAGCTGTATGTGACAATACAGAATGAAGAAACCAAGATGAGTACCGTTGTGTTACTGTTAACCGATCAAACATCTTTGCTGGTTATACTTTTCAGCCGGCCCTTTATCTTATGTGTGTGTCTATATTGCACCTTGTTGCTTTCATTCTGTGATAATTGTAGAACTGAACAAGTAAATGATTTTGGAAAATGTAATCTATCAAAGGTGGCGTTGATGGCTAACAATGAATTAAATTTCTCTTTTTGGCACATGTGCAAAATCATCCAAATTTGCTATAAGAGCTCGCAGCCAGAGGAGACACCCTGTTCTGGGGATTATATATCAGATAATACTCACAGCAGTGGCAGAGCTTCCTTGCAACAGCGGAAGCCAAGTAGTTTCCAAAAAATGTTAGTAATATATAAATTTTTTATTTATAGAAAAAAAAATTAACTTGTATATTTATTGAGTTTGTGCTTAAGTATAATTGTGCTAAGTAATTATACATGTATATCTCATTTTTAATTTTATTAAAAAATACCATAGTCATTGGAAACCGAACTTCATTTTGCTGTTGCTGGCATTAGTCAAAATTTGTGACAGATGGTTTCATATTATTCTATTGTTGTTCTTTGTTAAGCTTCATAATGAAAATATCTAGATATAGTTAATAGTGTGTATTTAGGTTCATTCTACAAAAAGGTTCATTCAAAATTTAAGAGATGTTTAATTTTTAATGGGTATGTTCAGAATAATAAATTTTATGATTTGATTTCATTTACAAATCAAATTTTTTATTTGAAAAAATTATAAAATAAAAATTAATATGATTTGAAAATTCATAAAAATCTAATAGATATTAATTAAGTTGGATTATAAATCCTCTTAAAAATGAGATACTTTTAGGTGAAGTTTATATAAATTTACTATTATACTCTTAATAAAGATATAATAATCACATCATTACAAGTGTAAAAATGTAAATTTTTTAAAATAAAATTAATTTAATTCTTTTTTTAATATATTTCCAAATATAAAAATTAATTTTTAAATCAATTCAAATAATAATTTTTAAAATGAGTTCTAATCATAAAAATTGATTTTCAATTCAATTTAACTTCATTTAACTTAACTCAATTTAATTTAATTCTAATTTTTATAATTTCAAACATATCCAATGAGTTATTAAAAAATGTAACATCATTTTTGTGAACAAGATGATAATGAAGTTTCGGACTTTAATACTTCTTATATAATAAGACAACGATGCTTTCGTCACTAAAAAGTGAATATTGCATTAGAGTATAATTTTTATAGTAAAAATAATTTTAGTTATATTAGAGATAAGCAGTTGTGAGAGTTGAATAACAAGTTCGAGTTCAATGATTAAGCGATGGAATTATTGACTCTAAGCTCTGATTTGGTTTCCAACGAACCTTATAAAACTGGTAAAATTTGAGATAATAACTTATTCTAAATTTTAATATTTAATATCTTTTAAGCATGAATATATTATAAAGTATAAACAGCGATATTCGCCCCTAACCATCGACATAGAACACAAATTTCTCATTCGGTGGGGTTGGTGACATGAGATTCATTTCTAGGAGTTGTAATGGGGAGGCATGCAGGGACAAAATAATCTGTTCCTTGGATTTGAACTTTTTCTTCTAATTTCATACTTGAAAATAGAAAAATTTTAGTACGGTCTCAAATTTTTTTTTCTAATGTTGAATGGAATGTGGTACCACTTACTTTAATCTATTTGGTACGATGAAAAGAAATAAAATATAAAATAAGATATTTTAAATTTTTGTATTTAATAAAAAATTTCAAAAAGAGAATACTCATTCTCTAAAGAATGATATTTAAAATATTCATTTCATTTTCATTCTTGCTTACACTTTTATTATCGCTTTCACTTGTGCTCTTATTTTCATTATACTCTTTTTTTTTTTATGATATCAAATGTACATTAAGAATACTACACTTAATTATCTAGATCTTATATAAATGTTATTATATAAAATTATAAATTTGATCCTAACTACCTGAATTATTATACTAGGATTAAGTTTCTATTTTACTAGTTAGTTATAATATTTTGAGAAAGAAGTATGTTTTCGATTAGAGAAATTGAATGAAAAGAGAATGAGAAGGAAAGAGAAGGAAAGATTTATTTTGAAATTTTAAATTTGAAATATTTAAAATAAATCTTCTTCCCGTTCCTTTCTTTTATTTTTATTTCTTTCAATCTAAATGTAGCGTAACCCTATGCTTGTTACGGTGGAAAAGAGGATGGAAAGAAAATGGGAGAGAAGAAAATGAGGTGTAAAAAAAAAATTTTCTTTGGCTTGGAATAACTGAATAAGAGAAGAAAACAAAGGAGAAAGAAAAAAGGTAGCCCCTTGGGCACAAAATTTTTTTTTCTTTTCATGCTAGCGAAGAAAACTCATCCTGACAGCTAAAAAGTAAAAAGTGCACATGGACATTATGGACTGATTGTGATGTTTGCTGTGTAATATTATTATTTAAATAATAATACATTTATCAATATAATAAATAAGGATATATTTATTATTTTTATGTGAATGAAATTTTTTTTCTTTCACTTTTCTATAAAACTGAATAAGAGAAAATTGAACGTCAAATACAATACCGTATTTATTAAAAGGGACAAAAGCATTAAGAAGGGATTGAACTGAGCTCTCAATGCAAATTTTTTCTACACTTTTTGGAGCAAAGTTTGAAAGAAGAACACGGTTATCGCAGTGATGGAAAGAAAACATAGCAAAGAATTGAACGATGATTAGAACAGATTCAGAAAAAGTAGTTAATTAATAACAGTTACCCACAAATGATTAATGAAAGCAAAAACTATAACGCAAACTAGAAGAGTTGAAACCAGAGAGAGAGAGAGAGAGAGGAACATCATGATATATACTGGTTCGGCAAAAACAAAGCATACGTCTAGTTCGCAATCAAGATATATAAAAAGATTTTCATTATGCGAGTATTCTTTTTTTTACCTTATATTCTCTCGTTACAACTTTTTAATTTATCATAACCTCTCTAATTAGATGGGTAATTTTTCTTTAACGCTAGCATCTTTAAGCTAAACTAATTAAGTGTGATCTCATGACATCACTTTCTGATAATAAAAATAGTGCACAAGTGTTTGAAAATTAAAATAACTCAGTCAATCAAATAGTGGACTAGAATTTTAGTACATGATCAGCTATTTAGATACATGAAGAATTTTTAGAATAATAACTTGTTCAAAGGTAAAAGTAGAGTCTCTTGTAGCAATGTTATTTTTTAGAGAATGATGCAACAATGAGCTCTTGTGTTTTTCATTATTTATCCATTGATTTTCCTTTTAAATTTTGTTAAAAAAGATAGCTATTAGACACAACTGATACTATCCACGTATGGACATTTTAGTCATTTTTTTGTCCTATATCATTGTATTGTAGCAGCTTTTGTGCAAAGCTTGTCTGCCTCGCTTCTGTAAGCCGGTTTCGAGGGAGAGTAATGTTGAGAGAAGCTACAGTAATGTTTTTAAAAACTGGATCAGTTGTTTAACTGGTAAAGGGAGAGGCTTAAGATTGTTATGTCTAATCGGAGTCGAATTAAGGTTTTGTATATATTTGTATATTATATAATTATATGATAATATATAAAAAAATATAATATATATATTCCAAGTATATAAGTAAAATGATCAAAAAATATTAAAATGTATTTCGAATATGATCAAATTAATTTATACATACAATAAATATTGAATTAAAAATATTATACTATCACATAATTATGAAAATCAATCCTTTTTATAAAAGGACATAGGATAAAAAAAAGTTATGTTTGTTTCACATAAAATAAGTAAAAAAAAAGAAGAAAGAGTTTCTTATTGCATTCCTTACTCTTATTAGTCTGACATTAGATAAGTTAATAGAGGAGATAATAAGTTTTCACCATAAATTAGGAAATAAACTATTGGAGCCCAACCATAATTTCCTCTCTCTTATTCTTATTTCTCTCACATTGCATAAGTTTAGGAGATAGAGAAGGGTGAGTTTTGACTATAAATTTGTAATATGTGCCTTTTAACTATGTGGGTCCCACCCAAGTTTTGAAAAAAAAAACAGAGATTAGATTGTTTTGAAACAAAAAGAACCGAACTCCCTGTACCGTTTTTGTTTTGAGGGGTAGGTCCTCACATTTTAATTCTTAATTTCTTTGTATCGTTTAACCATAAAACCTTGAGATTTTTTATGCTTTACTTGGTGGAAATAGGTTTTTTTTTTTAACGGTTTTGAGGAGAAATTTATGAATTTAAGAGTTTTGGTTCTTTTAAACTTTGTGGGTAAGCTAAATCTTAGTTATCCTGAAATTTATAGTAGATTGATGAAAGTCTCAAATCCTATAATTTAGGAATTTTATCTATACTTATTTCCTATTAGTTATTTATGCTTAGAATAATTTTTCTAAAGTCTCAATAACTTAAAATTTGATAATCTAGTTATAATGACCCTAAATTTTAAGGTTATAACTTCAAGTGCAGGGCGTCAAAAGTTTTTAAAAATGATTGTAGCATGTGAAAGCTATCATTTAGCCTATAATAATTTATTAAAATATTTTATTAGTACTAAACACTTTGAGGACTACTCCACTCCCTTCAGGTTAAGCCGTTGACATTACTTTAAATAGACTTTGGCTAAGCTCTTAGTCTGTGAGTGGATAATTTGCATTGTGGCATATTTTAAATAGATATATATATATATATATATATATATATATATATATATATATATATATATAATATATATATTACCATGATTATTTCCTTCCAATAGTATACTAAGTCAAGTATTAATGATTATTTGATATTGGAGATAATTTTTATGAGAATAATTGTTATGAAATTAGTCATTTTTTTATTGTCAAAATTTAACTTTTGAGTAAACAACCTTGTTTTTAAAGTATAGTGAAAATTTTAGTGAAAGTATACAAGGATTTTATGATTGAGATTTGTTTTTAGATGTTATCACTTTGGATGTTTAATAGCTTTGTTCCCAATGACGTAAATTATTCCTTGACCTATTTTTCTATTAAGTGTATGATTTAATCAGGTTGTTTATCCATGATAAAAATTAGCTATGAACTTTTGAAAGTGATGAAAAGTATTTAAAGGAAATTTGAGAAATGAGAACTATGAATCTTTGATGCATTGGATTAAAGTATGATTATGTTTTTGAATATTCATTATGGGTTTTGTATTAGAACATCGTCCGTCGTTAGCAAAGAGATATAACGGCTTATGTACATGTAGTAAATTCAAAGATTATTTATTTATTGGGTGAGCAGACTCTTAGCTCCTTCTATGGTTGTAGGGTGAGCAGACCTTAACTATGAGATTTATTCCAGGTGAGGTGAAAGCCCCTAGCTTGATATGATACTTGCTTGGCTATTGGGTGACCGGACCCTTAACCCATTGCCATGACTTTAGGGTGAGTGGACTTTAGCCATGAGATTTGTGACGGGTGAGGCAAGGTCCCTGGCTTATGAAGATCATGAGATTTGGCTTATTGAGTTGAGATAACTTCACAACTTATATTATAGTTCTTTCAGTAACTCACAAGGTTAATTTTTAAGAAACTTTATGCCTATGTATATTTTTGACAGATGAAAGGAATCAATATATTATTATTATGAGTCATACTTCATTAAATTATTATATTTTTCAAATACCTTGAAGTTAAATATTTGATTTTATACTTGTTTCCTTTTTTTTTTTTGAGCCATTATATTTATTATGCTCTCATTAAATCTATATGACTCACCTTTATTATTTTTACTATTCAGATCAACAGGCAGTTGAGTAGCTGAGTCCTAGGATTTGCATATTCTTCCCAGGCATATTCATTTTTTTTGTAGGCCTTTGTTTTGTATTGGTAGCTTATGAGGTGTTAGACTCCAGTATTTTACAGTTATTGAGATGTAATGTTGTATTCTTTGTTTTTTGAGTTTAGTGATATAGATCTTTCTATAACTTATTTTGATAAAAATTTGAGATTGGATCTATATATATATACATACTTATTAATTTGCTTGGTAATATATTGAACTTATTAAAGCTTTTATATGTTATGTTAAATTTTGGATTAGTCCATTTTTAGAGGAGACTCTGCCAAATTTTTTGATAATTCCATTAAGACATTTGTAATATTTGGATAGGATCTTTATGTTAGGATTATTAAGTTAAGTGAATATTAAATTAGCCTAACTTGTATGTCGATCACAGTTCGAAGTTGAGTCATAACAAAGTTTAGGAACAACCATTGAATAGTCAACAAAAAATTGTGAATTATAAAAAAATATATATATACATAGCCATAGCTAGTTCACACGATTTGACCAAGTTTTTAAAAATTCAATTTTGAAGGCCTAATTAACCAGATTAGCTAGAGGACGAGTTCTTAGTTTTACTTGTTTGACCGACTGATCTGGTCCGATTTTCAAAACCAAGTTTTCAACCATGTTCTTGACCATGCTTTCGTCGGTCTTGATCATGATTTCCATTCTTCAATAGACTTGAAGACCTTAATTTAGTGTGTGTGGGTTTATAAGCAAGATGAAGTAATTAAGTTCACTTGAAAACGTGCTTGAGGAATGAATTTTTAATCTTTAAGACGTACTTTACATAGCTACAAGAGATAGTTTTTTTAAATTCATCCACATCTAAGAGTCATGTGGGTTAATCATCAAAATAAGAAAAAACTAAGAAACAATAAAGGTTTTGGAGCTTACATTTATAGGATCATAACCTCTTGACAATTAGTTACATAACTCTTAATAAATACTAGATCCATGAACTACCTAATATAATGGCCGTACACTCACATTGAACTTGTAAATCTGAAAGGACCCAAAAGATTAATGAATGTGTACTAAAAAAATTCTTAAATTATCGAGGGTAATGTAACACAGGATTCAAGTTGGATGAATGAAATTAATAAATGCTTCGAGTATAATTTGTGATCACTATCAAACTGAAGGGAAAATTCCATTAAACAATTATAAGACTATCGATGTTCTATGGTATTGAATGTTGGATAATAAAGCAAAAACTAAGTGTAAATGAGATGAGAATGTTGCGATGGATGAATGTGAGTTTTATATAAATGCTACTTCCCAAGATTACGAATACATGAAATTAGAACACCTATCAATAAAAACATAATTGAATTAGAAACGTACTCGTTTGTGCCATATTCCAATAGTGCAATGGGGCAGCAAACTATAGAATAGCTCTCTGAAGAGGTGCTTTTCATTGTGAAAAGTTAAGTTAAAGGTGAGACCTAGGATGCTTTAAATAGCTTACTAAACCCTCCCATCACAGGCTTCTATAAACTTTAGACTTATGATTAATGGCTCATGAGGATTATATTTAGTCATTCAACTAGATTTTTATAATAAAATGTCAAGTTCAACGTACTTTATATCACATATATGTTTGGGCTAATTATTTATAGACTATTTTATCAACTTATTTTATTAAATTAACATAAAATTGATTATTAATGTAAGCCCATGTGAAGTTTTTTCTAACAAAGTGGATCTATAAGAAAAGATAAAATCAAGAACAGATTTATTTGAATGAAATTACGTTGAAGTAGCATTTATTGAGAAAAAGATAACAGATTGCCTAATATGAGAAAGAAAACTGATCTAAATGGATTTTTTTTAAATTTGTTAAAGCACAATAATGTTTGATGTATGATCTATTTTGCCAACCCTACCCAGTGGAAGAATGATTTGTTATTCCTGTTGCATTATTTCTAACACAAGAAACTTCGTCAGTTAAATCATACATATATAACATGAACATATTTTTATCACATCATATTGTCAACAAATTGCTTTTCATGAAAGATGCAAGGAAGTTTCCCGCTACATAGTTGCCATCACTCTCGATTTATTTACACTTATATTACCTTCTAAACTTCAACTTTGGAGCTTGTCACCCAAGAATAACTACTGCATATCTGCATGCCAACAGCTTCATAGGCAGCTTCTGCAATAGCATCATCTATGATATAGCTTGGAAAAATGCCACTCGTCGTGACGACGTTTTTAAGTTGCAGGTTACATCATAGAAAAATGCCACTCGCCGTGACGTTTTTAAGTTGCAGAATAAGTCAACATTGTCGATTTCAAGATGATATCGATAGAAGGTTCCATTTGGCCTGTTAAATTGTTGCCATATTATAATCATTAAATCATAATTAATGACGTAGTAAGCTAAGAAAAAGTGATGATAGTTACATATATATATATAATCAATAGCTTTCCACGTCTACCTTGTATAAACTATTAACTATGTTGAGGGCTTATTTCTTGTAGATGTTGTTTTCAAAGGCTCCTCCCAATTTCCAAGCAATTGCTATGCACTTTCCAAAAAGTCTACAAGCTCAAGTTTTTGTTCACTAGGAAGCAAGTCAAGAAAAGAGAAAGAAAATGCCGTGGGGACTACTCTTGAGATATAATATTCTTTCTTGTCTTTCATTCCTTAATTCTCTTGCTGGTTCTGATGAGTACAAGATAAATTAAAGGTGCATCTCTACCACCTATAAATAGGACATAATCTCTCGTTGTTCTTTGTCCTTACAAGCTCCTAGCATTTCGAACAGAACCCTAGATTTTTCTCTTATAACTACCAAAAATGACGGTTAGAAATACTTCTTTTTTTTTTTTTCTATTGCTCTTTAATTCTGTCTCTCTACCTCTTCGAAGTTCCTAGCCATTATGTCTTTTGCGCCATGCACATGCGTACAAATTCTATAAGCAAACTTTCTTTTTTCTTGTCAAGTAATATATTTAATTTGTTCTCTATCCTTGATCATTGATATTCAAATGTAACTTAAAAAGCTTAAAAATATAAAGTTCAATTGAGTTTGCTAATCCAAATGTCTTGTTAGACATGTGTCTGAAATTCCTAAACACTAGAAGTCTTGATACTTGTCCATAGTAGTGATGGCAAAAGTTCAAACATATAATCTGCATTACTATGTTTATATGTACCTCAAAATGCTGGCTTTTAATGTTCCACTTTTCTTCCTTTTTTCTTATTTGTTTTGCTTTCCAGATAGTAGAGATGCGCGTGCACATGGACTGTGCAGGTTGCGAGACCAAGATAAAGAAAGCTCTTGAAAAATTACCTGGTACATAGAACCCTAACTTTGTGTGAAATGTGTTTATATCAAAGTGATATAGATCTACTTTGCATTGTCATTATATCAGTGAGCTGTACTTCACAATGTTGTTTTTTTTTCCTTCTAATATAGAACGAAAGTTAACCCAATATACAATAAATTCAACATTAAAGTTCAAACTCTATATTCAATCTTGTATATAGTTGAGTATTTGCTCAATGATTTATTTTAAGATATTATATGGTGCACCAATATAATATGTAATATTAATGTAAAACTTGAATTAAAATATTGGAGAAGAAAATAATTAATAATACGTTTAAGACATAGTTTTGTTACAGAAATTAAAAAATATCATTCTTTTTTTTTAAATTTGGAATGTACATAAGATATAAATGATCATTAGTTATATTTCAAAAATTAAATTGATATAAACAATTTTTTATAAAGAAAAATAATAATTGCAGAACAATGTAAGTATATTAAGTCTTATACTAATATCAATTGAACAATTTAAGTGTGTTAAGTCTTGTACTAACGTCAATTGATTGCACCACACACTTACAGTTAGTGTAGTTTAACATTGTTAGTCAAGGTCAACTTGTGCATCATTACCTAATTGATTAATCTAATGCTTAGTTTGGTATGGGTATAAAAACGAGGGTGAAAAATTAATGGATAAGTTTTGTATATAATTTTTTACATAAAACTTATCCAAAAAAATTTTCATTTCTATTTTTATCCTCATACCAAAGAGAGTTTATTTTGATCCACTGTCAGTGTAAAAAATTTTACACTATCATTTAATCACGTGTTGTCGAATTATTAAAAATGTTTGACTAAAATAACAACTACCTGAAAAGTCAAATATCAGATAAGATATAATTGGATGATATTGTAAAGAAAATTTTACGCTAATAGTAGATCAAAATTAAATTCTTAATCTAATTGTATCAGGAGTTGATAACGTTGAAATAGATAGAGGCAAGCAGAAGGTGACTGTGATGGGTTGGGCGGACCAAAAGAAGGTGTTGAAGACAGTGAGGAAGACTGGTAAGAGGGCAGAGCTGTGGCCATACCCATACAACCCAGAATACCATGGCTTCACAGGCCACTACGGCAACAACTATGAGAATCATGGAACACAATCTGTCTCCTTCTTTGCATCCCCTAAGCCCTCTTCTTCTTACAACTACTACAAGCATGGCTATAGTAATGGTGAAGACTTTGGCTACTACCGAAAGACAATTGGTGCAACAATGGTTGATGACAAGGCCATGTCCATGTTTAGTGATGACAACCCTCATGCTTGTTCTATAATGTGAATATATATGTTGTGCATGCATTAAGACTTAATTTTGCGTGAGCTTTTAATTTCACTTTGTGTTCTGTTCTGTAAATGTGGACTATTTAGTAAGTATCGCGGAGTGTTAATATAAACTTGGTTCTCTTATAGATCAATATTGATACTTATTGATGGAACACCGCAAGTATAATTCAGTACTAAGTATTTTAAATTAAATTCCAACTTTGAATTTACATATCACTAGATGCAAGTAGATAAAGTGAAGTAAGATGCGTTGCCCAACTTAAGCTATTAAATGGAATCAGTAAAAAAAAAAATATAAATTAACAAATGTATCGAATACTAATTTAGAGAAGGTAGTGATCAAGAGAGCAGAGTAACATTGCTGGAATTTAGAATTTGTTTGCAATGTTATTATTAAGATCCCATACTTTTTAGAACATAAGTATGCCGCAATGGAATTCCTTTGACAATTCAAGATTAAGTTTGCAATTGATTTTAAATAACAAACCGCATTATTTAACGTGGCAATAACATTTCAAACAACTACATCACAATACAATTGAAAATTGTATCAACTTAATCAGTCCGCAATACTCGCAACTTATCTAGACTTTATATTTATATAAAAAAATATATAGGAGCTTAAAAATAGGTGTAATGGCAGCAACTGTCTAAATACTTGGAAACCATTTAGCCAATATCTCAAAGGAAGAAGCATATCAGAATATTTAAAAGTAAATAGAAAATTTGTTTAAAAAACATTGACATGGCTAAATAAATATAGATATTTTTTTTCCATAATATAGGCATATTCAGGAAAGTACCCCATAGAAAAACATAAGGAGTAAATCAAAGTTGTAACTTGGGAGAAGCCACGCTTCGAAGCCAAGGAAAGCAAAGGAGCTATGTACAGATGGGACATTTAAGAGGGGAAATATGGGTGGGAGATATATATTGAACATAAGCCTCTTCCTATTTGAATGTCTTATCAAAAAAATAAAATAAAATAAAATTTTTTGAGTAATATTCTAAAATACTTTTTTATTAATTTTTTACAAACATTTTATGATATGTTTGAATAAAATTTTTTAGAGAAACAAAAAGAGATGGCTGATTTTTTATTTTTAAATTGAGAAAATTATAAAATGTTTATAATTTTTTTTTAAAAAAAAAGAAAAATTGAAAGGTTACATGATATTCTCCAACTTTTTTCTTTCATTATAAAAAATTCCTAAAAAAGATCATGTTTACTCAAAATGAAAAGAATTTGCTCTCCCTTCCCTTTCATGTCAAACTCCTCCACCCAAAATACCCTTAAAGTTGCCCCAATTATATTTAGAAAGTTTTAAAGGATTTAAAACACTCAAATAAAAGAATAAAACTTATTAATCAATCTCTTATTTTTCTCCTTTCCCTTTTCCTTTGTTTTCAAATTTTCATAGTCAAGCGTGACATTTAGTATGTATGAATGGTGATTTCATTTCACGCTTATTTTATGGAATGAGGTATTTCTATGTTTATTTGCTAAAAAAAAATGAAATGGTGATTTTATTCCATGCTCCATTCCAAAAAATCAAAAATAGAACATGGAATCCATTCCTTCCTATAAAGGTGAGATTGGAATTCCATACTTCATGGAATGAGATAAAATTATTTATTCCTAATATACCTTTAAAATTTTTATAAAATTACACTTATTGTTCTTTTTTTTGTAATAAAATATTATCCTTCTTACATTTCAGTTTATAGTATAATTTTTTTAGTTAAATTTTATGTATTTGATTGCTTATCAAACTTGATGGGATTTTATTTTATTAATATAATTTTTAATCTTCATGTAGATGGTCTGTCTTTGATTTAAAAACTTATTTATATATAAAAATAAATGTGAAGTATTTACTTGGCATTGTAACATTATTTTTTTAAAAGATGACAACATTTATTCTAATCAAATTATAAAAAAATAAAATTAAACATTATTGTTAATGTTTAAAATATTTTTTCAAATAAATTTTTTTTATAAAGGATATTTATGTAATTTCTATCAACTTTAATTTTATTCTACAGTAATTTTATATACCAAATATTGGAGTGACTTGAAAAGTCATTCTATTCTAAAAATTATCAAACTATGAATTAAGAATGATCATTATATTTCATTATATTCCATTCCACTCCTATTTTATTTTGATTTCATAGAATCATCATTTCATGTATCAAACATTACGTAAGTTGTCATAACTAGGAGGGTAACCAAACAATTTGAGAAAGGGTGTGGAGTTTTAAGAATACAGGTTGTTATTCTATTAAGTAATAAGATACGATACAAAATTTAAAAAATGTCCAATATTTTCAATGACTTACTAGAATGGTGCATGAGATTTAAATCTTGTCTCGAAAATGTGTTTATGACGTCTTTTAGACACTACATTATGTTAAGTTTATAAAGTGAGGCAGCGAAGCTGGATATGCCATTCAAGGCAAAGAAAGATTTCATCAGTTAAATAAACTTTTCAACCATTATCTATATAATGAAACAATTTGAATACTATTGAACGCTTTTGAACAAAACTTTTGAATTGAATGAGCATATTGATAGCAAGCATCCGCTGATCCACTATGATCAAGTCAAGTTTACGATTACAAAGTTTCAGTTATTCAAAGTTGCAAACAATCCATCAACAGGAACGAACAACAAAACTTGACTAATAGGAAGAGAAAAGATGAAAAACTCCTCCAAAATAGAACAACAATCACGAACACAATAATCTGAATTAGGAGTATCCAGATGACTATTCCACCTCCAGAATGAAGAACTAGATGTCCTTAACCTACTGACCAAATCTCAGTCATATCATACCACAGTTGACCGTCTAATCGTTAGTTGTGATCAAGATTGGGTAGTAAAAAATATCACCATCAAGGAGCTGCGTTTTTTCTATTTTTGTAAATTCTTTATTTTCTTAGACTCTTCAAATGACACTTAACTTTGTTTTCTTTTGGGTCATCAGGGTAGGAGGTTGGATCGTCCCTATCCAGGACTCCATCCTAGGGTGAGGATACCAAGGCTTTCAGCCTTACCAATTAAACTACAAGCCTGACCACAAATTACACTTGACTTCAGTCTCTTCATTCCTCTCTCTTAATAACATATGGGCTTACTCAAATTTGGTCCTTTCTTCACAAAGGAAGGGAGCCCAGAACACCAGGCCCAATTAAACACCAGCATGAAGCAACCATAAAGGTCCAGAACTTTTAACACTAGTAACTAAAATAAGGCACATTTTTGTTGCGCCAACATGATAAGTAACAAATACTCTTCAGCTAGCACGGAGAATGCCTCGACGAGATGATAACGCTGTTGATCAGGAATCAGGGATGTCTAAACCTCAAATGCCAGGTCAATGCATTTGGAGAGCAAGATCATATGAAGGCTTGAGGAAGAGAAAAATATGGTTGAACACTACGGGTATTTTCATTTGCCATTAACATGGAAATTTTTTTATATAATCTATGTGTTTGTTTTCCAATATTAACATTTTAAAGGCACTGCCATGCTTATCAATTTATATTTTTTAATTTTTATTTATATAATTATTTTATAAATTAATTATTTAAATAAAAATAATTTTTTTTAAAAAATAAAATATATTTAAAGTTAATTATAATAATATATATAAAAATAAGATAATTTTTTATATTTAAAAGCAGTTGTAATTTTATAATGTAGTTATAAGATAAATATTTGTATTTATAATTTTCACCTTTTTTTATTTGTTTTTAATTAATTATTTTTTTTGTAGTCATTAAAAAATCTGTATATACAATTTTATTCCTTTTCTTATTTATATTCAATTAATTATTAATAATTTTTTTGAAAAGCTAAAAATTTAAAACTAAAAGGGAAATCCTTTATAATAGTATAAATAAATTATTATTATTAACGTCTTGAGCAGTATTATTATTATGTCTTTCAATTCGTATTTTTTTAAATTTTTATATATAATTATTTTATAAATTAATTAATTATATTTTTTTATTATAATTATAAAAAAGATTTAATTAGTTAAATAAAAATAATTGTATAAAAAATAATAAAAAAGATAACTTTCTATATTTAAAAGTAATTATAATTATAAAATATAATTATTAAACAAATATTTATATTTATAATTTTATCACTTTTTCAAAGAAGAGAGAGACTTATCACAAATTTATTCATTCCTTTATTTTTCTTTCCCTAATCCCCCTCCAAACTTAGCTTAAAGGTATCCAGTTCTTGTTGCAAAAACATTTTAGATGAAGTAGAAATTGGTACGAGGAGGTTGAAGCTTGAGTCAAAGCAAACGATGGAAGAGAAGGTAAAATGGGAAAATTAATTTTTATTTATGTATTATTGCGATTTCAACTAATATCACTATTTTGTTTGCTACAAGTAATGGAGCTGAACCACTGGAGAACTGAGGAAGACAAAAATTAGAAGAGGCTTGGTTGGTCCAAGAAGTTGTGCTGGCAATTGCAGAGAAAGAGAAAGCAAGAAGTAAGGCAGCCATGGAAATAACTGAAGCAGTAAAGAAAATTGCCAAGGCAAAATCACAGAAGAGCAAGTGTTGAAATGAATGCCCTTAAAGAAGTCGAAGAAACGAGGAAGCTATTGGATAAAGTAGCCCAAACTTATTTAAATAGAGGCAAAGACAGAGTCTTGATGAGATTGAAGGAACTACAAACTTCTTTTTGAATAGCATAAGCTTGAGCACGTTTTAATACGATAAAAAGAAAAAAATAATAAAGGAAATAAAACATATAAAACTTTTAAATTTAAAATATAAAATATTTCTTATTCTTATTTCATTTCATTTATTTTTCTCTTAGCAAAAGAGTTATCAGGAAAGGACATTGTGGCACTGTTTAAATCGATCACACCCCTGTAGCTGCTAAGGAGCTCAGCAAAGTCACAATTTCGTAAAGTTAAGATCAAGCAGAGGCCATAAATAATTCTACGTTACTTTTGTAATTGACTGCATGACATTTTTCCATCACAGCTCGGCTCGTCTTTTTATTGAGACCATAAAAAAAATTCTAATTTACTTACGAGGACAAAGTTGCTTCCATTTATCTTTTTATATAGTTTTGTTTTTGGCTATTTACAATGTTAACATTAGCAATTTTCTATATCTTAATGGAGTTCACTCTTACGAGAGGTTTTTTTTTTTTAAGATAAGGATAATTAGTTTAAAACCATTTTAAAATAATCTTATATATCTAATATTAATTTTTTTAAAAAAATAAAATTTAAAATAAAATAAAAGAATGGGGAACTATGAAAACTATTTACTCCATAGTTAAGTGAAAACAAACTTTACATTATTTTTTTAAACAAATTGACTAAAAATGAATATTAGTACATTTTTAAAAAAAATTAATAATTATTCAATACATAATTTTTAAAACTAACTCTATTGTATCCTTATTTGATTTTTTATTTTTTTACAAATATTTTCAAAACAAAAATAGAAATAACATCTTTATGTACTTTTCATTTTTTTCTTCTGAGAACTTAAAAGTGCCTGGGCAACGTGTAAGTCCATATCTAGTTAATCATGAACTTAATTACTTTTATAAATTAATTTCTTTGTGTTGTATCTAAATAAAATTAACAAAAAGTATTGACCTCCCATTCAAATTTAGGAGGAAGATTTTCTTTTTAATTAAATAAGATAATTTGTTGTTATATTTTATTATATAGATTATTCTTTATTCATTATTAAGACTAATGTTTTAATAGGTATTGTTGTGTCTCTCAATCTCTATTTTTTAAAAAATTTTGACTTGTATAATTATTTCATAAATCAATTAATTATAATTTTATTTTAAGTAAAGTTAGTTAAATAAAAATAATTTTATAAAAATGTTAAATATATTTGAAGTGATAAAATTAAAATAATCAGTTAAATAAATTATAATAGTGTATGTAAAAAAAGATAATTCTTTACATTTGAAAGTAATTGTAATTATAAAATGTAATTATAAAAAAATATTTGTATTTATCAAAGTTCTGAAAATCGAACCGGTCGAGATACTGATTCAAGGTTCAATGGTAGAACCGTGATCGAATCGAAATATAATTAAATATATATTTATATTTATATACAAATATAAGTATATTTATATGTTAATAAAGTAAATAAAAATTATAAAAATATAATATAAATCAATAATAAAATTATTTGAAACATAAAAAAAATAGTGTTATAAAATAAAAAAAATATTACACTCATGTAAGTAACACAATATTAATCCACATAATAATATATTATATAATTAACTAAAATAAACATAATTTATAATTTACAATTCATATATTATAAACATTAACAGTGGTAATATTTATTTCATCTGACCTTTTATCTTAAGTTCGGATTAAGAATCTTTTGTTAGAAGTACTTACTTTATATTAAATATATAATAAAGCCCTTTCTACAATGAAAGTAGAACTGATTCAGTGTCAAAGTTGCTCACAGCAATCTTCCATGTCCGGGTTCGATTCCTCTCGCGATCGTTTTGTTAAATTTGTGAAATTTGGATATCTAAACCGGTCACAAGGCTGGATCAGATCGGCCACTAGCCCGGTTCCCGGTTGAACCGGTCCGAACGGCCTGTCCGGTCCGGTTTTCAGAAGCTTGGTATTTATAAATGTATCCTTTTTTATTTATATTTAATTAATTATTAATAGTTTTTTTAGGAAAGTAAAAACTAGAGACCTAAGAGAAGAATTCCCTTTATATATATAGATTATTTCTAGTTAAGTGAATATGATGATTCGATATGGATTTATCTCTGTAATCATCCATATTATTTCTAACAATTGTATTTTAATAGATTCAGCTCTCTTTTTATTCATTATACCAATTGTGAAGATAATATTTCTTTGTGTTTATAATAAACTTGATATTTTTGTAATTTTTTCACAATTACATTTTTATTCTTATATATATATATATATATATATATATATATAATTCAAATAAAACAAATACCTACTAATTAAATTCGAACATGGCACTGGCACACAGACTAGTAACAATTAGGGTAGACAATGATTCAAGCTAGCTTGAGCTACTCACAACTTGGTTCAATAATAATTTAATGAGTTAGGCTCATTAGTTAAATGAGCTAAACTTGATCTTTCACCTGTGCAAGTCATTATATATATGTGTGTGTGTGTGAGTGTAAGATTTTTTATTATGAGAGGAGTAAATTTTAATTATTGAATTATGTATGAATGGTTAAATTAAATTTTACTTAAATGTCATATAATCACTTAAAAAAGTTACATAATTTTATGTTTTAATCTTGATTATTCATACAATATCTAATGATAAAGATTTACTCCTCACACTTTTACAATAAAACCACTCCTCCCACCTGATATGTATTGATTCACTAATTCAAGTTTGATTTATAACCTATAAGCGAGTCTCATTGAGCTCTAACATCCTCTAAGCTAAAATTAAATCGAACTCAAGCGAAAAAATAAGTTCACTCTGTTATCTACTTGAACTCTGGCCCAAACCAAATTTATTTTTATTCAACTAAGTTTTGAGTTAGGCTCAACTAAGTTTTGAGTTAGGCTCAACTGAGTTTCAAATCATTGACACCCCTAGTAATAATCCACCTGAAATCTGAGTCTTCTTATGTGAGAGTATGTTAATTTGTTATGTTGCTTGCAAATCTATTTGTCAATGCCACATGTCCTTTCTATAAATGTATCTTTCTCTCTCTTTCAGTCTCAAATTGTTATAAATATTTACAGAATATGATTAGAGACTTTTAGCAACAATTCTTTACACATACTTGTTTAAATTGCTTTTATTATAAAAAATCACATATAAGAAAAAAAGATGATAATGTATATTATTAAGTAAAATACACTTCTTTTTAATAAACTAATTTAGATTTAGCTTTTGATACTTTGACATTTGAAAATGAAATATGTTCGTATTACACAATTCTAAAATCAATGCTTATTAATTTGTTGCATATTATATTAAGTTAATTTAGATTTTAATATAGAGAAAATAAGAAAAAAAAAACGGGTGCATAACATGTTTTAATATTAAAGCAAATAAATATATGATGAATAAAAAGATAAATGTTTTTTTTTAAAAAAACTGAGTTCATTTTGCATTCCAAATTTCAATACCGATGAAAAGTGCTATCATTATTGTAAAAGGTAATGGTTAAAATTTCGAGCCCATTCTTCAAAGTGTCTTGGTCTATGTAGATGACATCCTATTGTTCTCAAAAGATGTGGAAGCCCACAAACACCTATTGGACCAATATCTAGAATTAGTAAGCAGACATGGGATATTGCTAAAGAGAAAAGTCAATTGGGCAAAACTCATTGAATTCCTTAAGGATGCAATTTGCCCAAAGAAAATATCAACTAGGATCTCACTTAGCCCAGGAATTACTAAATTTTCTAAATGAGAACCTGACCACAAAGCAAATCCAGCAATTCTTGGGAATTATTATCTCGGAGACTTAATTCCGCATGTCTCTAAATACACCAGTCAACTATCCAAAATGTTGAAAGAGAAGGCACCACATTGAGATCCAAAACAATCTACAGCTGCCCAGACCTTAAAGGAGATAGCTCAGAATCCTCTACCTTTATAGATCCCTGGTACACGAAAAAGAATCCTTCAAACTAATGTTAGTGACCACTACTGGGGAGCGATGCTGATTGAAGAGATTGATGGGAAAAAAACACTATTGTGGGCATGCAAGTGGATAGTTCAAAGAATCTGAAGAGCATTACCACACAATCTATCAAGAAATCTTGGCAGTCAAATATGGAATTCAGAAATTCGATTTCCATCTCAAGGGTTATCATTTTCTTGTTCAGATGAACAACTCATCTTTTCCAAAGGTCCTTGAATTTAAAAATAAAACCCTTCCAGATCCTTAGTTGTTTAGACTGAAAGGTTGGTTCTCCATATATGACTTCACATTTCAACATATAAAATTACACCACTACCTCATACCAATCTCTTATCAAGGCCAAAACGCATCCAAATCATCACAACCGTAAACACTTTTCCTTTAATATTCATAGCCTCTAAACCTGCTAGCCCCTCTAAAATAGGATTTTCCTCTAGATTTGGCACCTTTTCCAAATCCAAGCCAAATCAAGTTCTATGCAAAAAATCATTTGTTCCACTATTTGTTCTGGTTTTTCAAAAATGAAATATCCAACCAGACATGACATTATTCTTTCTTGACTCACCCTTTTAAACCCTAAATCCCATTCATCCAAGAAGAACTATGGTTCTTGTGGCGTCTCACAATTCTTTATTGTGAAGGAACAGAATTTCCAACCATGGAAATGGATGACTTTCTTCATGATTCACGAACCAAGGGTCTCTCCTTTGGATCATTCTCGAATGGTTTTCCCCTCTATACTAGTGGTGCATAGAACTTCAAATGATCATTGGCAATAATAGTATGTGGAAAATGGCAAAAAAAGATCTCTCTCATCAGTCTTTATTCTGCATTGTTATTTTTAAAATCCTAAGATTAAATTGTTATGGACATAGAATTAGGCTTATGAATGGCAAACATTCCTAGATTTTGAAATCAATCAAGACCAAATCATTATGTCCTTAACTTACCTCCTTTCTAAACTTAATAATTATACTCCCCAAAAGGAGTTTGTAACTTGTAACTCCTTTGGTCCCAAACCTGGAGAATTTATCCCGGAGGAACCTAGTGACTATCTATCGGAAACAAACATTAAAGAGGAGGAAACTTTCAAAAATTATTAGGACCATTTGAAAACCTAAAAAATGCTAGCAACCAAGGGAGAAACAAAGGAAAAGAGATCTTTTAAAATTCACAAGATCCTTATGAAGATAATGAAGGATTAGAAGAGTCAGAACGCAGACCTTGGTGGCATACACTTTGTGAAAGCGTGGGATCTAGTGACACAGAGTATGCTTACTATAATCTCTCTCTCCGAGTCACTCTCATCGGAGGTCAAGGTCACCATGAGGACTGTATAATCTTTTCAAAGTGCTTTGTTGTTCTACTTCTGTGCGTGTTGAGTTGCATTCTGTCATTTTATAATAATGGAGACTCCCTCTCCATGTGTAACCTTGTAAAATTAACTTTGTTAAAGTTGTGTTACTTGTGTAGTCCTGTCATGTGAGAGATTCCCTTCCAATTTGTATGTATCATGGCTTCTTTGTTCTCTATATCATCTCAAAATTTATTTCTTTGTTCTCTGCATCATGGCTTCCTTCTAAATCTTCCCTTCCTGAAAATCTAAAACTCCAAGTCATGTACTCATGCCCACCGAAGATACAAGTATGCTCTACACTTGCCTCTGAACAAGGATCATGTGCATCAGAAAATATTAGTCCAATGATCCATGGTACGACCCTTTATCTTACAAACAATATGCATGTGAGGGACTTGGCCTGAGATTTTGTTAGCTTGTTAGTGGCATATTGTGCATCTTGGTAGTGAAGCTTGGCGTATTGTTCCTGGCATAGAGGCTCCAAGCCAACTTGGTATCATCATTTCATATTTCTTTTCCATTTCCATTCTCATTTTCTCAAAATTATTACATTTAACCAAATGTTACCTTATAAAATATGTAGAGAAAAATAAAACATTAAAATATATGTAGAATATTTATGATTTAGATTTTTTTAGAATGTCCATATAAGGCAAGGGTTACTCACTAGTACTTAAAAGAACTAAACTCTTTTCCCACTTGCTAATGAGGGCTAACTCAATTAGAAGGATCAAATTGCATATTCTCAAAAGTTTTGAATTTGATTCTTACTAGAGTCTTTTATTGATAGGTAATTTGTAAGTACATTATAAGTCCTAATTGAGGTTTGTGGCATATCCTTGCCTTAGAATGCAGTAACTTTCTTTCCCTAAACTCTACTCTATCAAAAAAAAAAAAGAAAAATGATGTTAAAATAAGTGAAGCCTGATTAGGTGACTTGAATAACTCAACAAATGAGCTTAGTTGGAGTGACAAAATATGCATTTTGTATTATTTTACTTGGCCTAATTTGAGAGTAGCCCAAAGGCTAGAAGATTTTTTTTTTTGGCCATGAAGATGATGTTTTTTAGGTGCCAAGTTAATGTTCAAATTTGATAATTTTGATAATAGTGTAATTAATTATATATATGAATATATAATAGCTACTCTACATGCTACCAACTATTATTTTTTGTATATACTAATTATTAATTGTTACTTTATAACTTAATATTATATATTAATTATAATTTCATGTTATATAATAATAAAATTGGTTATCTCATAAAAAGAAATAAAATTGATTAAATAATACATAAAAAATTAATAAAATTAATTTTAACTATTTTAAAAAATATTGTAAGAAAATAATAAGAGAATATAACTCAAAAAAAAAAAAATCCAACAAGTGAAATTGCTCAATTAAGCTGCAAATAGCATAGAGCTAAATTGAATTGACTAAATGCTAGCACGAATCTTTTCTTAATAAGACCTAAAAAATAAAAGGCTCAAAATGAGTTACCTGTAAATGAGTAGATTAGCTCAAATTTAGACCAACAAATCTCATTAAAAGAAATTATTAGATAAATATTAATTATTTTATGTTCTCTATTTAATAATTATGTATAAGATTTGATAGAACATATAATAATCTTTTAAAAATTAAAAACACCTATCAATTATGAAAAGATATCTCAAAAAATGTCTGGCACATTGGTTGACCTACCATAACATTTTGCGTCTCTGCTTACCCTGCGTTGCGTGTCGTGTATTTACCCACACATCCTCTTCCATTCTCTTTACCTAAAGCTGTCTTTTACCGCAGAGTCAGATTACAAAATCACCTTCTTCCTACAAACGAGGAAAACAATCTGCCATTGAAATTGCGTCGTACTTTTACCTTACTGAGTCACTGCAGAGAGAGACAGAGAAGAAAGGTATGGTGGGTTTTGGGTGAGTTGTGGTTTGGTCAATGAGATGATAAAAATGATGGCCTCAATGTGCGCACACCTTGCCTTGAAAGGAGAGAAATAAGGATTTGTGGGTCGTTTTCTCTTTCCCTCTCGTACTTTCTCTCCTCTATTTCTATTTACAGAAGAAAATATTTCTATATATGGCAACGGCCCCGTTCATTCACGCGCGCTGTGGTTACTCGCCCCAAATTGCTAACCGCAAGAATGGCTCCCAACAAGGTCCTATAGGGTCGTCTTCTCATGCTTCGTCGTCTTCTTCGCCGTGTTGTTCTTCATCCTCCAACTCGGGTTTGAGTTTCCCGTCTGGTAAATTTTGGTTTTTTTTTTATTAAACCCCTCTGTTCTAAATCATCAAGCTTCGAGTTTTTTTTTTTTTTTTAAATGTATTCACCAATGGGTAGTCTTGTTTGGGTGTTGACATACCAAAAATCTCTGAATTTGATCACGGTTTTTATTAGTGGATGAACATTGATGTCTGATAATAAGAGGGTCTTGTCTCCTGTGTGAAAGGCCAATTAAACATCAAACACTGATAATTTTTTATCATCTAGTCTTGTCTGAATTCGGGTGTCAGACGCTTTCCCTTTGTTGGGTTGGCATTTGCGGATTCTTTGAATCTGAAGGGCTTGGTTTGTCCCATTTTGTGTTGCTTTATGTCCAATGATTAATAGCAACATCGAAGAGTGACTTGAAGACCAATTAATTTGCTCTTTTCGTATTTGTACATTGGTTGGTACTTGGTATCTCATAAGTAGTTTGCTGTATGGCTGTTGTGCCATAAATCACTGCTTCTTGGAAGTTCCCATTGCTCTTCTAGACACTGTTTATGCTATAAATAGGACTCTTGTTTGGTCTGGATCATTACCAGGAACCTCGGTTTCCTCACATTTTATTTCCTGTCAAACCTTCAGGTTCTATTAATATTGCTATTTGGCTGACTCCACCAAATTAAAATCAAGTTATTTGATTGAAAGAAGAAAAAACTTGAAAGAATGTGCATATGGATATGAAAGTTGAAGAGATTTTGACTGAAACTTAAAAAGGAAGTACATGAAGATGTTAGCAATCAAACCTATAAACCCTGCTATTGCAAAGCTTAGTAATCAAACCTATCAAACCTTTAAACCCTACTAGTGTATATAGAGCTTGGCAATCGACCCTATCAAACCATTAAACTCCACTAGCATAGAGCTTAGCAGTCAAAACTATCAAACAATTTTGACCTTTTGCGTATAATGGCATTTGCGATGGCTTCAAGGTGTAAACTGAATCCCATTCTTTCTCCCTTCTTTATTTTTTAATGACATTTGACGTTAGAGGAGAAGAGAAATACGATTTCTATTTGCAGTATGCTGAATTGAGATACTTTGGCCTTTTCAGTTTTTAAATTCTTGTCAAGTCCACCACATGATGATGCCCTTGACTTGATAAAGGAAAGAGAAGACAGTTGAGTGGAATTCAAGTGTAACTCTTGATTTAAGAGTTTGTTGATATATCACTTAATATTACAGGTCTAGATGTCACATTTTTTACGTGCAATGGGCAATTGCATATCTCAGACACTGCAGTTTTGGTTGTCTAACATTAGCAAATTTGAAATTACTTACGTTCCCATGGTAGTGAGTGTAAAGTTAAGATCATGTAGAACATTCATTTATGCATCTACGATATTGAGTTCATTGTATTTATTTAATTTACACAAGATGTGATCACATGCATACATTTGCATTACAAAAAATGAAGATGGAAAACTGTCTTCCTATTCTATTTATTGATAGTAGATGTGATATGTCCTCCTAATGAATGAGCCTTGGCGCAGTAGTAAGGTTGCTGCTTTGTAACCTGGTGGTCATGGGTTCTAGTCACGAAATAGCCTCTCCAATCAGGGCGTAAGGTTGCATATATCGGGCACTCCCTAGAACCTACAATGGTGGGAGCCTTGTGCATTGAGCCACACCTTTTAGAGATGTGTCCTCCTTGGCTTGCTTTCCTCACCCTCTCTCTGTCACTCTTTTTTCTGTTTTCTTTTCTAATCTTCTGGGTAAAAGTCCATATTAATATTGGTGCAAGTATAAATAATATGATTACACTTTTCCAAAATTTCCTTTTAATTTTCATTAAGGTTGGTAGATGAACTTTTACAGGTACAAATAGTGGACAGGGACACCAGGGCCTTAGAGCTCAAGCTATGAATACTGTCACTCAGGGAAAGTCTATTGCTAGAAGCACAGGGAATTCAAAGAACGAACCTGATCATCTCCTCGTTCTTGTTCATGGTATCTTTGCTAGGTATATTTATATCAAGAGAATAAAAAGTTGCTTGAATTATTCTCTGTTCAAATTTGAGTGAAGGTTTGTATGAGCTTTGTGTGGAAAGAAAAATAAATACACTTAATACTTTTATGATTTGGTACTATATTGAAGTTTGGCTGATTTGATTTGAAAGTTCTTTTGTTCGCTAACTACGTAGAATAGTTTTGTTGTCTAAAAAAATAATTTCTTACGTAATTTTTCCATTCCAAAATGCTATAGATGTCACTTTTTAAAGTGAGAGTAGAAAAACTATAATAGTGATTGAGGAAAAGGTTTGAAGGGGGTATATAGATTATACTTGGCTGGTATATGGTATGACTAGGAGGATAGCTATAGAAAGAAGTTTTATTACAGTCAAAGTGTGTTTCCACAGTATTTTGTGGCTCACCAGCCTTGGTATCCTTGGATATCAAGTTTATAGCACAAACAATTTTTATGTCTTAATGCATTGCCATCATTACTGTGTCTAGACTCAAGTTCAGAGGTTCTACTCAAAAGTTTCTTGTTATTTTTTAGTTTTGCTGAAAAGGATGCACATGTGGGTATTTTGATGAATTTTCTTTTCTATTTGGTAGATGTGAGTGAATTTATTCCATCTTTACATCTTTCCTATGTCTATTTGAAGTAGACAGTTAATCAATTGAGGGTCCAGAGTCTAATACTGAACTCTGGAAGAAATATCTCTGTCAAGTGGATGCCCTATTTCTGATTAGTTGGTACTCTTTCCAGTTTTCCTATCCATTACAAATCTGATTAATTTGGTAAGATAATATTTAGAATAAATCTATAATATCAGCATTTAGCAAATGGATGTAGGAAAAGTGCCTTATTCATTCATTTACAGTTTTATCTTTTGTTTTTACTGCAAAATTTGGGGCAAGGAATGTCTATCATATCTCCACTTCTTTCGATTGGTCACTTGGTTGCTGTTCTTTAATTTAGTCTCATACAAGGTTGACTGATGTTTTTACTGATGCAGCCCAAGTGACTGGACTTACGGAGAAGCAGAGCTGAAAAAGCGCCTTGGAAAAAACTTTTTAATATATGGTAACTACATTGTTTTTTTACTTGTGGTTCTATTCATTTTCTTATGTTTACACCATATTTTTTCTTAGTTTCTTTAGATTAAATTGTTACTTTTAGATATGTTTGATTGTGAAATGTCTTGTTATATTACAAAAATGACTAAAAGTTTCTATTTGAAGATGATGGATGTGTGTATATATTATATGCTCAAAAAATTTTTGGATGACTGCTTGATTTATTAGGGCCAGCTGACTGAGATACCTTAGCCAACTCAAACTTGATCTACTTTATTATAGCTTGACACTGCCAGGTTTGAGTTGGGTTGCAAAATCAAACACTCACTCTTGTGCTGAACTTTTTTTTTTTTTCCCAAGCTAATGCAAGAGTTGATGAGAAAGTCCATTTGCATCATTTGGAAATTGCTAAACCTAAGCTGTTTAAGATGACCATATTTGTCTTTTTATTTTTTTGGGTACAAGACAATATTCTTCTCAACGGTGTGTAATTTTTATTTTATTTATTTATTTATTTATTTTTTTGCATTGCTTGAGTGCCTCATCCATGAATGTGAATTTAATTGTTAAGCAGAAGTCCTTAAAAATGATTTTGATGTCTGCAGTAAGTTCATCAAATACTTACACTAAGACATTTACCGGGATTGATGGAGCTGGAAAGCGATTAGCTGATGAAGTGAGTCTTGGAATACATGCAAATTTATGTGTCTATAGTTTGGACCTCCAATTTCAGTTCTGATAGCTTGGAGTTTGTCTTGAATTATATCATGTTTATATTTACTGTGTTTTATCACAACAGGTCATGCAGGTTGTAAAAAAGACAGAGAGCCTGAAAAGAATATCCTTTCTAGCCCATTCTTTAGGAGGCTTGTTTGCTAGATATGCCATTGCTGTCCTTTATTCACCTGATACCTATAATAGTGATCAACCTGGTGATCCAGCAAACTGCACAATAGAAAATTCTCAAAGAACAAGCTTTTCAAAAGGAGGGATGATTGCTGGGTTGGAGGCAATCAATTTTATTACTTTAGCAACTCCACATCTTGGTGTAAGGGGAAAATGGCAGGTCTGTTCTGGACAATATAAATTATGGTGCCAATGTTTTAGATATATATAGACTTCCATCTGAATCATGTATAGCACTGTTGTTTATGTTATCTTACTTTTTTTTTTTTGAAACTTGAAGTTGTCTTGGTCCTTTACACTGATGATTGACTGCTTATGTAATACTAATGTTTTATTTATGATCAATTAATGCTTATGTATTGCCGGTTTGGTTTTGGCTAACTCTACTCGAGAGTATTCTTAACTTGACATTACCTCAGGTGGCGTAGCAACTAGTGCTTCAAGGGTGCCTATTTCCTCCAAAATACTCATAGGGCTATTCTAATTTTCGTACCTTTCAATCTTCTATATTATCATTTGTATTTTGAAGGTCAAATTAAGTTAATTCATCCTTTTTGGCTGCAGTAGCACTTTCTGGTCATTTGGGCACATCAGAGTTATATTAAAATATAAATGGTTAAAACTAACTTATTTGGATATAGTGCTATATGGGGATTTTTTACTTATAGAAGCCTTATAATTTTCTCATTAGTGAGCAATTATAAATATTACTCTAATATTTGTTTCTGATTCTACTCTTTCTACCTCGTTCTCTTATTAAGTTCTTATTCATTCTTTTCTCTCCTTTTTGATTAAAATTACTTTAGTTTCTCTATCACAGTTGTAATCAAATT
Source organism: Castanospermum australe (assembly GCA_019955255.1). Classification (NCBI taxonomy): domain Eukaryota; kingdom Viridiplantae; phylum Streptophyta; class Magnoliopsida; order Fabales; family Fabaceae; genus Castanospermum; species Castanospermum australe. The sequence goes on from NSJW01000482.1 coordinate 174,558, forward strand.
CAAGCATTGATTCAAGACAGCCACCGGTTCCATTGTTATTTGATTGACCTTACTCTTTTTCCATTAAGAGCATGTTTGGTGTAGCTTATTTTTTAAGAAAAAATCATTTTTTTTTTTCTTCAAAAGCTCTCTCAAAACAATTTTGATTATAAGTTATTTTTACCACAAAATAAGCTAATCCAAATACGTATTAAATCATCTTTATTTTTGCTTCCCTTTTATTGACTGAGCTGAGATTTGACTGAAATATTCTCTTTCTTGATTTGCGGATCTGCAGAAAATCAGTCTTTCTTAGTTCTTTCATTGATTTATGCATGCATGTATTTATAGTTTGATATTTTTTTGATACAGGCATACAGCATTTTGAAGAATTTTTAAAATAGAAAGATGAAGGGAATGGAAAGAGACTAGAATAGGAGAGAATGCTAATGACTCTTGTTCATTATTAGTTCCAATATTGAGAGAAACTTACTATAGGATTTATATTGTTGAGAGAGTTAAAGGATCATAGAAACCCTAGGTTTGAGTGTAAAATGAGTCAGTGAAAATACACTGTCCTTTGTATCGGATTTTATAATACTTGGGTAATTAATGTACAATAAAGAGAAATTAATGAAATGATCCTATTACATTATTTACATGATTCTATCATGATCCAATATGATTCTTTACATATTCTACACTCCCCCTCAAGCTGGAGTATATAAATCATATGCACCAAGCTTGTTACAAATATAACTAATTTGAGGACCTCTGAGAGACTTTGTGAATATATCTACTAATTGATCACTTGAATTGACAAAATTAGTGGTGATGCATCCAGACAAAATCTTTTCTCGGATAAAGTGGTAGTCCACTTCTATATGTTCGATCCTTTTTTATGAAATACTGGATTCGAGGCTATGTGCAGGGCTGTTTGGTTATCACAAATCAGTTGCATCTGCTTTACATCTCCAAATTTTAACTCTTCACATGTTGCCAATGTCATAGCTCGATATTTAGCTTCTGCAATTATGCAACAACATCTTGTTTCTTATTTATCCAAGATACCAAGTTGCCTCCAATCATTACGCAATAACCTGTGGTGGAACACCTATCTGAAGGAGAATTAGCCTAGTTGGCATCTGTAAAACCAACGATCTGGGTATGACTTTTGTTTACATAGATAAGGCCTTGACCTGGTGCTCCTTTGATATATCTGAGTATTCTAATTGCAGCATTCCAATGGCTATCACATGGAGCTTGTAGGAATTGACTAACTACACTTACAGCAAAGGAGATGTCTGGTCAAGTGATGGTAAGGTAGTTTAGTTTACCAACAAGTCTCCGATATTGCCCAAGATTCAATAAGGCCTCCCTCTATCCTGGTAAAAGCTTAATATTCAGATCCATAGGAGTATCTACAGGTCAACAGTCTGTCATACCAGTTTCCTCTAAGATATCTAGGGCATATTTTCTCTGAGAAATAGCAACACCAATGGAGGATTGAGCCATCTCAATATCAAGAAAATATTTAAGGCGACCCAAATCCTTAGTCTAAAAATGACGAAATAGGTGTTGTTTTAGTTTATTGATACCATCTTTATCGTTGCCTATGATGGCAATATTATTTACATATACACTAGATAGATACTCTAATGTTGAGAAGAATGGCAGTAGAAAACAGAATGATCTGCCTCACTGCGAATCATGCCAAATTGCTGAATACTGTACTAAACTGTCCAAACCATGCCCGCATGGATTGTTTCAACTCATAAAAAGATCGATGCAAGCAACAAACTAATCCGGACTGCCCCTGAGCAACAAATCCTGGAGGTTGCTCCATGTAAACTTCAGTAAGTTCACCGTGCAAGAAAGCATTCTTAATATCATGTTGGAAGAGAGGCCAGTATCACATAGCGGCCATGGAGAGAAGAAGACCAACATAAGCAATCTTGGCAACGGGTGAGAATGTGTCACCATAGTCCAAACCATGGATATGAGTGTAACCCTTGGTTACTAGGTTGGCTTTTAGACGGTCAATCTATCCATTAGGGCCAACTTTCTCTGCATACACTCATTGACATCCAATTATGGACTTACCTGGAGGTAAAGGGACTAACTCCCAAGTGCCGCTAGAGTAGAGGGCTTGCATTTTATCTACCATAGCCTGTCGTCACCCTGGATGGGATAGTGCCTTACCTGTAGTCTTGGGAATACAAACAGAGGATAAGGAGGTGACAAAAGCAAAAAATGGGGAAGACAAACGGTGATAACTTAAAAAGGTGTAAATAGGATGAGGATTATGAATAGAACGAATATCTTTGCAAATGGCAATTGGAGGACTAGCAGGAGGCAGGACCTGGAGCAATAAAGGTGTTGGTTCAGGGCTAGAGTCCATAGGAACCACCATGGAAGTGCCTTGAAGAGGAGAAGGAGTGGATTCAGTAAGAGGTCCAAGTAAGGGAAAGGGAAGGATGTCAAACACTGAAGAATGCTTAGCAAGAGGAGGTCCAAGTAAGGGGACGGGAAGGATGTCAAACACTGAAGAATGCTTAGCAAGAGAAGAGGAGAAAATGGTGACTCATCAAAGGTGACATTAGCTGAGGTGAGATATTTGTTACTGTTTGGATGAAAACACTGGTATCCCTTCTGGAGATGTGAGTAGCCGAGGAAGACACACTTAAGAGATTTAGCATGGAGTTTGTCCTGTTCAGGGGTTAGATTATGAACAAAACAAGTGCAACCAAAAACATGTGGTGGAAGAGAGTACAATGGTTAAGATGGAAACAAAATAGACGTAGGAATGTGATTCTGTAAAACAGAGGAAGGAACAAGCAGTAAGAATTGCATCACCCTAAAATTTTATAGGGACTTGATTGTGAATAAGCAATGTACATGCTTTTTAATTAGGTGATGATTTTTATGCTCAGTAACGCTATTTTGTTGTGGTGTGTGAGCACAAGAAGACTGGTGAAGAATACCCTGTGAAGACATAAAAGAAGTAAAGGAAGAAGAGAAATATTCACGGGCATTATTACTTCGTAAACTGCGAATAAAAGTATTAAATTGATTGCGAATTTCAGCACAAAAGGATTGGAAAACAAAAAATATCTCAGCACGACTTTTTATTAAAAATAACCAAGTGCATCTAGAGAAATTGTCAAATGAAGTCACAAAATACTAATATCCTATAGTTGTGGGAACACGATTAGGACCCCAGACATCCGTATGCACTAAATCAAATGGGACATAGCTCAATTATTGACACGCTTAGGAAATGAATGGCGAACATGTTTCCCAAGTTGACATGACTCACATCCTAAAGACAATAAAGACGACAAACTAGGAACCATTCTGTGAAGCTTGGAGATACTAGGATGACCTAGGCGACTGTGAAGGAGAGATGGAGAAGCGGTAGAAGTAAAGACAGCATTTGACGAAGGTAAGGTAAGGTGATATAGCCCTTGAGACTCACACCTTTCGCCAATCACCCATCACATATCTCGGTCCTTCGCGTAAACAGAATTATTAGTGATAGTAATAGAACAATGAAGAGAACTGGTTAATTTACTAATAGATATAAGATTGAAAGGACAACCGGGAACATAAAGGATAGAATCAAGAGTTTGGGAAGGTAGGGGACAAATTTGACCAAGACTTTTAGCCATAGTTTTGGAACCATTTGCTTAGGTAACCATAGGATGGGAAGTTGAATTACGAAGATTAGAGAAAAGATTAATGTTACGAGATATGTGATCAGAGGCACCAGAATCCAAAATCCATGGACCAAGAGAAGAGTGGGTTAGGCAAGCAACAAAATTACCAGTCTGAGCAGCGGAGGCAGAGGTAGATGACTGAGCAGCCTTATATGCTAGATAACCTTCATAGACAGCAGTTGGGATAGTAACAGTGGGCACGTTTGAAGAGTCAAATGCAGGAATAGGAGAATCTAACTAAGCAATATTGGCTATGTGAGGAGGTTTCCCATGCAGTTTGAAGCAACGTTCATAAGTGTGGCCAAATTTATGGCAATAAGTACACTGTGGACACTGACCTTTGCCACGACCATATGTCCCAGAACTGGCAACGACAATGGTGGACTAAGAAGCCAGAACAGAAGAATCACCAATAGATGTAGTCGAAACAGGGACAGACTGAGTAATTCGAAGTGGCCGAGCAAAGACATCCTCCATAGAGGGAATAGAAGCACTAACCAATAGTTGTTGACGGATAGACTTGAGCTCAGGAGGCAAACCAGTTAATGTGAGAATCATAAACAATTTGTCAAAGTTGGTTTCTTGACTGGCAATATCAGCAGTAATAGAGAAGTTCAATGAACTTAGTACGGACATTCTGAGTGTGACCCAAATAGTTGGACATCGATTGATCTTGTTTGCGAATATTGAGCATATCAAAGATAACACCGTAGAACCACTGAATATTATTGGTGTACAGCAATTTGGCTTTAGTCCACACTTTATGGCAAGTTTGATACTGTCGAAAAAGAGGGAGAATCTCACGATCAATGTTATTCTAGAAAAGGTTGCAAAGTTGAGTATCAATTACCTCCCAAGTATCTCGATCAACCCGGGAATATCAGAAGCTTTCTTTGTCAGATGATTAGAAAATCTCTGACCTTTAAATCAAAGCTCAGTTGCCAGAGCCCAATGCATGTAATTGCCACCATTAAGGGGTTCAGTAGTGACGATTAGAAATCCTGGAATGACTTAACTGAAATGCTCGACTTCCCAATAGAGGAAGTTGTACCAAAGTTTGACATAATGGGCACAGAAAATCAGAGAACCCAAAAAAAAAACAATAACCTAAGGCTGGAAGGATAAGCCACACTGTAGAATAGTAATAAACCACCGCCAAAACATTTCCAACAAGCCAAACAGAATGAGAAAAAGGAGAAATAAACCTGAGGTGAAAGATTGAGACCCAAAAAACACAATATCAGACGTGGTTTGCAAAGGTGGGGAAGCCAAACACCCATTGGAGGAGCACGAACCAGGTCAACAGGGGTGGATTTGGCGGGAATTGGCAAGGAGAGGCGTTTGGAAGAAGCAGCTGTTGGAAAAGAGCCGGAACGCGCTCTCACGCACGCTAAAAACACAAAAACTGCAAAATTTGACTACCGAAGCGTGGCGGCCTGTCAGAGCTCCGATGACAGCACAGCTCCAACGGTAGGACGATTTGGGGTCGATGCACGTGGTGGTGTGGTCGGTTGCCAAAGAAACACACCTTAAATTCATAGATCTAAGATGGAAGCCACAAGTGGAGAGAGAAAAGAACACTGAGGGCAAAAAAAAAAATTTTAGGTTTCTATCCCTATGCTCTAGATACCATGTTGAGAGAGTAGAAGGATCATAGAAAGTCTAGGTTTGTGTGTAAAATGAATCAGTGAAAGTACACTCCTCTGTATCGGATTTTATAATATTTGGGTAATTAATGTACAATAAAGAGAAATTAATGGAATGATCCTACTACATTATCTACATGATTCTATCATGATCCTATATGATTCTTTACATATTCTACATATATTATCCACATTGACACTCCAAATCAAACAAAACATTGAATGAATTGAATATCTATGCTATCCTTTCTCCAACTCTTAGTATAGATGTCTCAACCAACTGGAACCTCCCACTTTTTATACCATGCTTGTCACGTTTCTTGAAATTTTACAGAAAATCTACAGGCCATAAGAGGTTTGACTGTTTACTATGCATATTTTTCAGCTTCCGTTTCTTTTGGGTGTCCGAATCCTAGAAAAGCTTGCTGCACCGATAGCTCCTTTTTTCGTTGGTCGGACTGGTAGTCAGCTGTTCCTTACTGATGGTAAACCCAACAAACCGCCTCTTCTTTTAAGAATGGCTTCTGATTGTGAAGATGGAAAGTTCATGTAAGTAAAGGAATCTATCTGTGCTTATGCCTTACTGTAGATTCCTCTTTTGCAGTTAGGAAATATAGTGCTTATAAGATTTTCTGTTTTGTAGATCTGCACTTGGTGCATTTAGATGTCATGTTGTTTATGCTAATGTTTCATATGATCGTATCCTCAGTATTTTTCCTTTTTATCAACTTGCTACGTATATCAACTATAAGCTTCTCTCTCTTTTTCTCAATTTTGGTAATTTCCTTAACTTTACATAGATATGGTTGGGTGGCGCACGTCCTCTATAAGGAGAGAAACCGAACTTAGTAAGGTGAATATGATAATTTCTCCTTTTGGATTATCTCCTTTTTTTGTTGTTATTGATCTCCAGTATGTTAAGTTTAATATTTAAATATTTAGATCTCAATAAAATAAACATCTGGTAAGATTCTTAGAGTTATTCTTAGAATCCTGACTCTTGGTTTAAGCATTGCATTTGTAATGCTGTCTTAGAGCATGTATCTTTAAAGTCTACCATTAGGCTTTAATTGTCTTAAATTTATCACTAAAATGCTAAGCTGCAACCTAAATTCTACAATTGCCAATAGGATATCTTTTATGGGTTTATCAGGATTGGGTTAGCTAGATCTGTTACGGAGTATTAGGTTTCCCTCTTTTCAAACCCCCCCACCCCACCTCCCAAAAAAAAAAAAAAAACTTCTCGGGTGAAGGTTTAAAAGTGAAAATCAAAAGAAATCATATAATGTTTACAAATAAACAAGATAGATCCAATTTCATTGAAAGTCATAAAGGAAAGATCCAGATATTCAAAACATATATCTTTATGCAAATCGGAGAAACAAAACCATGGGAAATGAGAGAAAATACATAATCTTGAAGCTACCACAGCAAAGCTTGAGTGGGACATTGCCATAAAAAGAGAAATATGTAACATTTGACAGAACTAATAGAGTTAAGAGTCCAATCAACATGACTGTAATTCATTTATTTTTAATTCTTGCAAAAAGCACTTCTTTTCTTGCACTTGAAGAACTTTACCAGTTTAACAGTTAATAGGGGTATTAGCATTTTGAATTATCCGGATGGTTTTATAATTCTCACTATGTCAACTTTGTTCATTAGCAGCCCATTCTCTAGGGTCCCTTCATATTTAGAAATTCCAAGTGGAAGTGCCTTTCACTGCAGAGTCACAGCTTCTGGGCATAAAATTAAAAGCCTGTATCCAGAAATGCATGTGGTAGTGGTTGTAAGTTTTATCTGCATCAGTCGATCCATGCAATGCTGGTGTTCTTGAATATTTACAGCATTCGTTTTTTGAAATTTTTTTGAAATGATGGATCGAAACAATTGACACTATGCAACTAAAATGTGGATGGTGTTGATACTGGCATCTAGTTTATTAGTGTTAAGAATGTGTTTGTTCTTGTTTCTAGAGTGTTAACATTTTTTATTCTATTGGCAGCCTCCTCGGCAGTCTTTGGATGGATACAAGCATGTAGTTGACGTGGAATACTGTGCCCCAGTTCCTTCTGATGGCCCTCAATTTCCTCCAGAGGCAGTGAAAGCAAAGGAGGCAGCACAAAATGCACCCAATACCCAGAATACTGTGGAATATCATGAAATTGTGGAAGGTGAATATTATTACCAAGAGTAACTGAAGATGTATAAATTACCTGTTGAGTTACAAATGTTGTACCAATAAAGCCACTATGTGTTTTTTAAACAGAGGAGATCATACGGGGATTACAGCAGTTGGGATGGAAAAAAGTCGATGTCAGCTTTCACTCAGCATTCTGGCCTTTCTTTGCTCATAACAACATTCATGTACTGCTTCCACTAGATCTTGCTGTCAGGAATGATGAGATCATTGAGACAGAGATTTTAACTCGAGTACTTTTCTCATTTCAGGTGAAAAATGAATGGCTTCACAATGCTGGTTCTGGAGTAATTGCTCATGTTGCTGACAGCTTAAGACAGCAAGAAGCATCATCAGTTTTGGCTGCTAGCTTGTAACCAGTGTATGTAATTTCACTATGCCTCAGACATGACTAACTGGACAAGACAAGATGGAAAAATAATTCTTTTATTTTTAATAGTTATTAATATCTTTGAAACATCTTATTACGAATCAAAATTGGAATATATATTCATGCAAGCACATACTAGTTCTTACTTATAGGTAATTATCATGCAACCTTACTAGTATTATACCAATGAATGAAAAAAAATGGTTTGAGTATTAAGATGACTGGTATTGACATGAAATCTTGTCATTTGGAAAAGGTACACAGTTGAGCTTCTACATATTTTGTTTATGTTTATTCAAGTCTCATCCTTAAAAATTTACCTTCCATTTTTATCCCCATACCAAAGATACCATTAGTGGAATATTCGTTTTGCCCTGTTACGTATTGTCTAGGATGAGCCTTATATATAGCAATATGATGATACTTGGGGTGTATTATTATTTCATTGTCTCTAATTTCATCTTTGAGCTGGGACTTTGACCGTCAATTAAAGAAAAAGTAAAAAAAAAAAAAAAATTGCTCAAATGTTGGATCCAATGCCAAGACATGCTATATGCAAATTGCTCTTGTTGTAGTTGTTATATATATGCCACACCTCAGGGAATGACCTCTGTTTTCACCTGTTTGAGGTGATGTTTATTACTTAAACTGACCTGGATGAGCAGGATGATGGTATCTTCTTAGTTACTAATGGACTCTTCAGAAGGTAATAGTCATTGATCAGAGGGTTTTTCCTGTAAGTAATAACAGTCTCTGCTTTGGTACTTTTTTCGCCATATTGTGAATCTTCACGTTCAATTAGAGAAGTATGTCATCGTTGAAACTTGGAAGTGTTCATGATCTTCATCAGAATGCTTAAAATTAGCTCTTTTCAATCGAAAAGAATTTTCAAATTTGGATATTATCTAACGATTTTTAAAATTTTCATCTTTTTTTGGGCAGCCAAACTGGCCTGTTGTTGGTAGTTCAATCCTAGCCTGGGCTACGACATGACAATGTTGCCCATAAAGTTCACACCCGCCGACAAACTTGAATTGTAGTAGTTGATGAAAGAAAAACAAGTTTCTGCACATCTTTATTAACTAGGAAAAAATAAATCATGGAGGTTTCACCCGTAACATTCTTTTTTATAAGGGTTTACCAGTATCCATAATAGGTTTGTTTATAATTTATATTTTTAATTAGAATAAACTCTCGATTTAATTTTTTAAAAATTAAGCTGACATCACTTTAATATTATAAAGAATGTTAATATTAATTTATTTATTAAATTATAAAAAATAATATTATTTTAGTTCTTTAAAATAATTAATATTAATTTAGTTATTTAATAATTAAAAAATATTATCAATTTAGTCATTTAATTATATAAAATTAATATCAATTTAATTTTTTAATTATAAAAATATATCAGTTTAGTCATTATTCGTATACATAAGGATGATTTTGATATCATTTTTCATGATATGGATAGGTATCAATACATTTAATAAAGAAGGTGCCAAAAGAATATCTGAAAATCATATATACACGCTTCACTATCTAAGTTTCTTATTTAGATCCAAGTGTAAGTAACTTGTTTTCTTTTATTTTATTTTTCTTGACTAAAATTAACAGTTATCTTATAATGCAAGCAAACTTTTCGTGTCTTTCAATAACATTTTTTTTTTAAAGGTGGATTCTATCTTACTACCTGAAAAGGAAAGAATTAAATTACTTAGACATGTGTCCCAATAATTTTTTCACATGTAGTTAAACTAATAAATTTTTAATATTTAATTGTATTTTTCTTTTTAGTGTGTTTTTATTTTATTATTCTTCAATTACAAGACAAGAATAAAATTATTATTTTAAATATGCATAAAAAATTATTCAAACCCTTATTCGTACTAATTTATCTTTCTTTAAGTGTGATAACTTACCAAATATAAATTGTCCACAAATTTAATCGAAACAATAGAGGATCAGATATTTAGAGCTTTTTTTTTTCTTTAATGTTTTATTAATTTTTTTGGGTATAAGTTTACATAATTTTGAGTCATATAACCTAAAATCAACATGGGTAAATGAAAAAAGTTGACAACACAATTTGTGTCTCCTAATTAAGCCAAAATAATAGTTTTGTAAAAGACTAGCCAGTTTTTCAAAATCAGTTAATGAAATGAATTTTATCGATTTTAAGTGGCTGAATCGTTAGAATCACGGTTTGACTTTATGTAAATATCAATGCTTTTTTTTTTAAATTCAATTTATTTTTTTTAATCAAGAGTATCTTACAGAATTTACTTATTTGAACTGTTTCATAAGTTTAATATCTCTAAATTAAAATTAATAGTCTTTTTTTATAAGATGCAACTCTCAGAAATTAAATCACAGATATTATGACTAAGGATATAATTCATTTTTACTTTGTTAACATTTAATAAATCAATTTATCTATGTTATAATATTTATTTGCCAACAATTTTTTTCAACATAAAATTAGAAAGTTGTCACACCCAATAGTATATTAAGAAACTTTTGAAAATGGCCGGTGGGAAGTTCCTTCACGCAAAGAAGACGTCCCCATCATGAAATTCAAACAAAGTTAAATTTAAAACGTGAGTAAATTTAAAATTTAAAAAACAGTTATATTATTATTAAAAATAAAGCCCCAAGCTACAGCTTGACGCATGGGACTTCAGGCACCAAGAAGGCGATCCACGTTGTTAATCATTTAGATAGATACACCCATGACTTTTAAATATTATCCCTGTAGCTTCAATTACTTTTCTAATCAATTAGTCGGTGCCTTTTCTTTCTCAAAATATTATATCCCTTTAGCTAGGTTACTCTAAGTTAACTATCCTACATTAGATTGTTAATCAACTGATGATTTAATCACTGAGTGTAAAACCTTTGGTCAATCACCAATCAGTTACTCAATGCATAATTTCTACGTTTCATAATCGTCACTTGTGCCTTTTTAGACAGTGTCCATCTCCTAAAACACGAAAGTTTGTGAAAATTTATTATTATTACTAATATTTTGATAGACATTGTCGTGCATGCAACTTTACATATTTTTAATTTTTATTTATATAATATTTAATTATAATTTTATTATAACTAAAACTAGTTAAATAAAAAATTAATAAAAAAATAAAATATATTTAAAATCAGTTATAATATTACATGTGAAAGAAAGAGATAACTTTTAGTTCTCAAAAAATATTTGTATATATAATTTTATCTCTTTTCTATTTACACTTAATTTTTTATTAATAATTTTTTGAGAAATTAAAAATCCAAAGATTAAAGAGAGAATCCCTTTATAATAGTATAGCTAGATTATCATTATTATTACTAGCATTTTGAGATGCACAATGTATTTTTATTTTTGCTTATATAATTATTTTATGAATTAATTATAATTTATAAAAATAATTTTATAAAAAAATAAAATATATTTATTACCAATTATAATAATATATGTTGAAAAAAATATAATTATCTATATTTAAAAGTAGTTGTAATAGTAAAATATAATTATTAAAAAAATATTTGTGTTTATAATTTTACTTTTTTTATTTATTTTCAATTAAAGTATATTATTATTATTATTTTTGTAATGGTGTAATAACAAATAATTAAATAATAGTATAAAAATATTTTATACTTATATTAAATCAAAATTAAATTATAATTTTATTAATATCTATGTATTATTTAGGAAAACAAATATTTAAATATTGATAATTTTGGTTTTATTTGAATAACTATTCATTTTCAGGCTAAATTACATGACAGTCATGGTTGGTCTTTGTTTGTCTTTGAGTAAGGAATTCGTAACCTCATCTTTTATATGGAAGGTGTTTTCTGTTTGTTTTCTTTCTTCAATTTGTAACCTACACGGAGATGTGAACAGCAGAGTAAAAATGGGACAGAGTTCATAAGCCAACCCATACATCCTTTTATATAAAGTGTTGGTTTTTGTTCCTAACTCACTGGCTTACAAGCAGAACTAGGTTAGGGCCAAGCCAGTCTTATATTTACTGAGCATAGCAAATTAGCAATAGAGTACAAAATGACATAGCCACCAGTAATGGTCAAGAGAAAGTAGTTACTAACAAATAGTTGTGGATTTTGAAATGATTTCACTAAATTGAAGCATAGTTTTTTTTTTAATAATTGATTTATTTTTATTGTATAAAAACTAGAAATATTGTTACTTTGTGAAGTTTATCGATTAAATATATTAAAAAAACTTATAATTTAATTTTTATTATTTAGTGGGTTACCCTTGGATTAGGGCTTTTTGACCCAATTAGGCCCGTTTCAAAAATTATTTTTTAAAATGGGCCAAATTTCAAACATTTTAACATCCTAGAGTAGTTTTTGCCAAAGTAGCCACAGGTCATGCTTTTCTTTTTTTTTGTTTGCCACGTCACGTGTTATGCCGAATGACAAGGTGCAACATGTGGCACTGACTTACTAGATAGCTTTGAAAAAGAGCTACTACTACTATACCATGTGTCAGTGGGTAGGTATTGCGCTAACTGATGTGGCGTAATAGTCAGCACAATTCACACGATGCTGACATGTGGCGCACATGCAGCTCCTCTCTTTCCTATATAAACCCCTCCCCTCTTATTTCTATTTACACTTCTCTCTTCTCTCTTCCTTCCTTTTCAAGGGGTTGCAATTCTCTACTTGATTAGGTGCATTTCCAATTAATAATTTTGATTTTTTATTTAATTTGTTTGCATAAAGTAGGTAGTTTTTTGCATATGTGTATTTGGCTTAAAATTTATAAATTTAATTTTCTATGAACTTGATTATGTTCAAAAGTAGGTTTGCAAGATAATGATTTATATTTAGGTAGCAAAAATGTCATGAATTATTTCGAGTTAGATTATAAAAAATTAATGTAAAAAATTAGGTTGAGAGATGACATCATTTAGTTTTGCCTTTAACCCTGGTCCCAATGACACTTCATTGCTGTTGATGTAATCCACCCATATATCAGAGCATATATGGAATAGAGTAGAAGATAGGATAATACTATGTAGACGAGCTTGTAAAGTGAAGAGCTTTAATGAGAATTTGCATTAAGATGTTCAGGATTATCTGCGATTGGCTGGCTTCTATGGTATTGGACGAGTAGGGTATATGGTTACAAATTTTAGAGAATTTGGAGGAGGTTAGAAGATATAGTTGGGGGTTTGCATGCTGGGCTTACTTATATCGAGAATTATGTAAGGCCACCGATTACAACCCCATGGAGATGGGAGGCGTTGCCTTTTTATTACAATTTTGGGCATGGGATTGATTTCCTATCATTGCAGCTGAGCTTACCACTCCACTTAGTAGGTGACCTAACACACCTCTAGCTAGACAGTGAGTTACATGAAATTTTTTTATATTTAGTCATTTTATTTAATTAATTATGATAGATCTATAATTTGTTTGGTTAACATATTGACCTTTTATGTCAAAACTAATAGGTGGAAAGGTGTTAAGAATTATTTGAAGTCCCCTATGCATTCATTGCTGTATCATTGCTACAAGTTAGAATGTTTGAGATTACATCATGTAAGCACATAATCTTTTCTTCTTTATGATTAATAGAAATATGTATATAAAAATATTTTTCAACAATAACTTTTTGTTTGCAGATTGTGTGGGAACCATACAGTGCAGAGGTAATAGCCACATTACCAAATTGGTGCTTAGTTGGGACTAACATTTGGAGAGTAGTGGTACCTATGATATGCTGTCACACTGTGGAGTGGCACCAACCTGATCGTGTGATAGAATAATAGTTTGGCTTAAATCAACACATTCTCACTACTTCACTTCAACCTGATCACCTCCAGTTAATCACATTACAAGGTCGATGAGATACTAATTGGTCAACCTAGCATCAATTGTATGTTGAGTTTTGGGAGCGACAACATGAGTTGGTCATTGAAGGTCAACTAATTAGTGAGTCTCTTAGTATACACTCAGAGAATATGCAATGGTATAATAAGCGAACTCGGCAATGGATTACACTTGATAGATTGAGAAGTGGTTAGCTGGTAATATATTAAAATTTTTAATGTACTTGATTGCACATTTCAAACTGTTTTTATTAATAAGACTAGTCATATAACTATGGGGCTACCGTATTGAGAAGTTGTACCAATATACAATGGCTACTGAATAGTTTTTGATGTTAACGATTGATACTCTTTGTGAAGAGGCCCCGGAGTGCATAAAGATCCTCGAGGAGCAAGATTGAGTAAATACTCTCCACGGCGAACAATTAACTCCTCCTATTCCCCAAGACTTTCCTAGGCCACCAAAGACTGATGTAGGACGACGTGCTCGGGAATAGGGTCAAGGATTAGCACAACGCAAGAGACGACTTGACAATCCTTATTAGACTATGCCTTTTTATTAGCCTCCACCTTTTTATTGAATTCTGCCTCCTCATTTTGTTCCATCCATGCTAGTCCCAACTACATAAGTAGCTTCACCTCCTTATGTGCCAAGGCCATATTATATTTCATCCCTTCCTCCACAGGTGCCTTCATCGAGTCAATCCACATATACATCACCAATGCGTTTTTGCCTAGCTAGCTCAGAGATCTTATTGTTTTCTCCCCGGATCAATTTCCACCCCCCTCTTATACATTCATTTCATCAGCCCTTTCACTAAGTCCACATCCTTCGAGGTTGACTGCGTAACAGGATGAGGATGATAATAATTGATTTGATGCTTCCTTTGTGTCTTATTTTCTATTCGTTATGTTTATGCCATGACTTATATCAATATTTTCTTAAGTAATGGAGCTTTAAAATGTTTTTCTTGTTATATTTGTTTTCCTTTTTGAGCATTGATTTTTTAATTGATTACATACAACTTCCATGCCTATAAGCATTAATTATAAAATGCATAAATGGAATAGTGAAAAATGAGATAAGTCATGCATATGACATAGTTGAAATATCAAACATTGCAATAAGATTTTCATAACAACAAGAAGTCTTTTGTAATGATTATATGAAAGGCATGTATGCATTGAATACAATCATTCTTCATCCCTATCACCTTGCTGAGAACTTTTACCTTGAGACATTCCACGAGTTAGGCAACTACATCTATTATGACCTTTCTTTTTACATAAGTTACACCATTGTTTAGGTTCAGAGTCAGTCTAATCCATCTCATTCCTGGTGCACATGGACTTCAGACAGCCTTTTTGACGAATAATTGTTGCATCTTAACGTAACTTACAAGGAGGTCCTTCTAGCAAGCATTCTTCATTTTCAACAGGCCGCCACCTTTGTCTACTATAAGCATTGATTATGTATTCTATTATATATACAACATCCACAAATTGCCAAGCATCTATTTGTATGGCAATGCACGTTGCGATAACATGAGAGCATGAATATCTAAAAGCTTGAAATTCACCACACTGGCACCAATAATCATTCAGCTTCAGACTCCATTTACAACCATTTTTTTTGGGTCACAGGATCAAATATTTCCAATATTTCAAACCTTGTGGTTTCCCTATTATACTTGAGGATTTGGTGGGAGCAAGCATCCTTTTGTTTTTTTTGCATAGCTTCAACCAACTTCTTACAAAATCTCTTCCCAAATTGTGCCTTTTTAATAATAGCGTGCGTACTCCTCTTAACTAAATATTCAATCATTTTGTGGTAAGTGCTCTTGACCAAAGTAATTATAGGAAAATTTTGAGCACTCTTTAAATTTTTTTTGATGCATTTAGATAAGTTGTTTATCATATGCCCATATCTTCGACCGTTGTCCCATGCTTAACTCCATTTTTCCTTTAGGATCCTGTCAACCTAAATGCAGATAGCTTCATTGGTCTCGTGAAACCTTTTCAACTTCCTCTCAAATCGAATCTATGCAAGAGTATAACCTATATTAACAGATAAATGTCATTGATTATATTAAGCTTAAATTTCATACCCTAAATTTAAAAGAGTTATAAGACATATGGATTACCTAACTTCATCAAGTCGGACTTCAACTTGGTGTTCTTGAACTTACGGTTAAAATTGCTGGCAATATGGCATATGCAATAAACATGATATGGCATTAGGTGGCTGCCAACCAAGGTGTTGATTTTGAACTGCCCTTATTATGCTTGCGTATTGATCAGAGATCCAACATATTCCTTGTTTGGTGGTTACATGTTGTTGTATGTGTGAAAGGAACCACAACCAAGCATCCAAAGTTTCACCTTCAACAATGGCAAAAGCAATCAGCAACACACAATTGTTCCCATCTTGCATTGTATCAATTAGAAGTGTCCCACGATATTCACCATAAAGATGGGTCTCATTAACTGTATAATCAGTTTACAATATTTGAAAGCATCACAACATTGTTTGAAAGTCCAAAACACTCGATAAAATGTCTCAAATTGATTATCGCAATGATTATTAACAAAATAATCATTTGTTGCAATTGTGTAAAAAAACCTAGGTGTAGGCATGGCAATGGGGCGGGTAAGGGTAGGTTTTTTCCCACCTCACCTCAGACCCTTCATTTCTTGTGAGACCGCCCTTATCCACCTCTATGGGTCTTGAATAAACAAACCTGAACTTGCCCCGTAGTAAAAATAGAGAACTCACACCCTTCTCACACCTATGATCATTTCAGTTATAAATTTACATAATAATTAATTGAAATATAAAAAACAACCATAACATGATATAAACTAAATGATATGTTTAAAGAGGAATACAAACTCTAGCAAGTTAGAAATTAAACAAGTTAATAACATGATAATCTCTAAATATAATAATGTCATAGAAATTAAAATATTAGACAAGAAGTCAATAATGAAAATAAACTCCAGCACTTGATGCTCTTGCATAGCTTTCTATCATACAATCACTTCTTTATCATTCTCCTCCTCCTCATCATTAATTGTAATATATTCACCCAAAGTGAGAGGTTTTACATCTAAAAATAAAAAAACAATACACCTCTTAATGATATTACAAAATTATATAGAAAATGAACCCTAAAGATAGAATGAAACATATAAGATTACTTTTAGTTTCTAAAGCTTACAACCAATTTTGAGTACACATCAAAGCTTCTATTGTACCTTCTTTCAGTTTACCCCAACCCAATGAGGATAATGAAGCAACCACCCGCGCTAAAAGTAGGTTCAAAAACAATGATAGACACTAAAATAGCAAATAAATCTTTAGCAATTTCTTGAAGAGTTGGATACTTTACTCATTTACCGTCCACCAAATTAAAATATCAAAGTCAGGAGTTCTTGGTAAATATCTTCCTCCAAACAATGATACAACTCTGTCCTGACTAATGAACCTTTTGCCTGCTTCTTTTTCCTTACAAACAAATCATAATCAGACAAATCATCACCAGAACCAATGAGTTATTGGGTAAAAGACTCAAACATACTTGAACTTGAAGAATTCTTCCTCTGTTGATACTCATTAATCAAATCATAACATATATTTGTTGAATTCGTTCAATTTGCTTGAAGCAGTCAATGGGATATTACTTTGGAAAGTAGTATTCAAGCAAAGCCATCTTATACCTAGGGTCTAAGATAATAACAACACCCATGATGTCAAGAATATCGTCCCAATATTTTTCAAACTTCATTAACATACTAAATGCTATATCTTTAATCATTTGACTAGGAGAAGTGAGACACTCATTCAATGCTAACTTAATTTCACAAATTTTTGGAAAATACATATTTAAAGTTGGATATTGTGTCCCAAAAAACAATTAAGTTACACCATAAAATACCTTCAATTTATCACAAATCTCTTTAGTAAGTTCCTACTCCGCATTACTTGGCACACTTTTTATATTGGGGTTCCTTTTGTCTTACATGAGGAAACACATATCTATACAACCAAGCAATTTCCAACATCACATAAGTTGAGTTCCATCTTGTTGGACAATCAAACACCAAATTTTTTGTAAATGGAACGCCTGTTTTGCTATGCCAAGACACAAATGTTTCATGTCTTTTAGGTATTGCATTCCAATATAGCACACTATTACGAATCTTCTTAATGCCCTCCTTAACTATTTCTAAACCATCTTTCACAATCAAATTTAATATGTGAGCACAACAACGCATATGCAACAATTTTCCCCTAACAACAAATATCCCCCATCCAACCGTCCCAATAAATAATCTATCATAGCATCATTAGTAGAACAATTGTCCAATGTAATAGTGGATAATTTTCTATCTATATCCCATTCCAACAAAATCTTCATTAATGTTTCAGTGAGCACCTCACTTGTGTGAGAAGTGAGAACATAGGTAAAGTTAAAAATTAAAGTAATAAATAAATTAGGGAGAGATAAAAACACCAAAACTAAGTGTAAAGAAAATGTAAAGAAAAATACCTCAAAATACAGCTTTTTATAATTTCTATGTGCTATCAATGTAATGTGCTATAGCAACCATATATCCTTTCCTTTGATTAGAAGTCCACATGTCAGAGGTAATTGCCACTCTACTTTCATTTTTGTCCAACGCCTTCATTGATTTAAGTTTTTTCATCCTCATATACTTGCAAGATGTATTTTTGAATTGTGTTGCAATTGGGACACTTAAACAATAACTGTAAACTAGATAAGAACCTCTGCATTCCAATATGATCCATTATTGATAGCAAATATTCATGCATAATAATCATCTTGGTAAGACAACTTCTTGAAATGTCTTGATCAAATATTTCAGAATCTCTATATTTTCCTTGTTTTGCATAGCATTCAACAATAGTCGATTGCTTTGAGCTAGCTTGCCTTATTTTCTTACAATAGAGCTGCACATGATTCTTTAATGTCTTAGTCCCATTTCTTGGATTTGCTACATTGCCACAATGGTAACATTTTGCTTTCCATTCACCATCTACCTTGAATCTTTGGAATTGTTTCCAAAAAAGCACTTTTTACATTATCTTTATTATCATCGTCTTCAAGTGCTTCTTCTCCATCTACCAGTGCTATGACAGATTCTGTTGCTTGAAGCTCCTCAGTTGGATTAGTGCTTTCTACTATAGGATTATGATTATTAGAAGTTGTCTTAGGAGGTGACATATTACTAGTGCTAACATTCTCAGGAGGTAACATAATAACATTGCTTTCCATTAGAATACAAATTTACAACACCTGCATAAACAAATAAATACTCATTTTATATTGTTAAATAAATTCTATAACAAAAAATAAAATGCAAGCCAAAAATAAAATGCTTTCCAATAACACATTGACTAATAGAATAATTGACTAAAAAAATATATTAAAATCTATTACAATCAACCAATAGTATTTTATAATGATAAATGCAATTTGTAGAGGGTGCTTAGACTGAGACACAACCATGGCTTAGTCTTTATACAAATTAGGCTATTTTCTTTATGTCCACTCATCTACCTTAGCATGTTTCTCTCCACCCTACATTTTGTTTTTTTTACTCATGTTGGCAGTTCACTACCCAAACCTAATTTTCCCCGAATTTCCCCACAAGGTGTATCATTTGTCTTCCTCTCTTTCTCCGTCATCTCTAACTTCACTAAAACATCATTGAAACATTAACAACAAGTGATTTTATGGCTTCTCAATCAAGTGGTTTCTCTAGTCTACACTATGGGCAAAGCTGCGAAGGTAGGCATTGCATGTGTGGATTGGGAGCAACATTGAAGACATCTTGGTTGGAGAGACATGCAGGAACTTTGACTTCAATGTGACAATGGAGAGGAACGAAGAGAGGGAGAGGAATGCAAGAACAAGGGGAAATTTTGGGGAGAAATTAAGGAAAATTTTAGGGTTAATCAGACTGGGGCAAAAATTAAGAGAAAATTAGGCTGGGATTGCCTCACGTGATCGTTACCTCGCGCTCCAACATCACGGCGTTACCTGTATTACAGTAATGCTCGTTTTCAAAGCCACGGTGCGAGTCGTCATCTTTAGACACGGACACCACGCTCTCTCCTGATCCAGACTACGCCGTCGGCATAGTTGGGAGCCTCGATCAAGGTCCCACCTCAGTACTATTCTATCGATGCCCCATCAGCTGCGTTTAGTGTTGCCCATACCAGCGACCAATGCCAGCAGCATACGCAATGCTAGTCTGAATAGAGGTAATTGTGAATCTGCACATCGCTCGTCAGCTGTTTACAGTAGCTAGCGCACCCTTATCGCAAACAAGAGCACCACGACTCTTAATGCGACCTAGCTAGATTCTTCCATATCAACAGAGTTCTACAACTCGACTTTGGCCTCGGAACACGTTGCACTATGCCACAACACTCCGCGTTGACTGTCTGCGTACACTGAACTTCACGTGAGCAGAAACACTTTATGAAACGATTCTCGTTACAGAGACATTGGAAGAAGCAACCCGCGTCCCGTTGATTTTTATGGGTACACAAGGGTACTGATGAACTACAGGGGAGATACAATTTCTGACTAGGGACAGTTTCCAAGATGGTTGGTCAATTCCATGGCGGGCGGCAACAAGCCTTTGCGAGAGATATAATGCTTGCGGCAAGTTTGCTAGTTGCAACGCCATCGAAATGGGAACTCAGCAGATTCCCTCCAGGACGAGGGATGTGGCAGAAAATCAGCATCATGCGGGGAAGACACGAGACGTGCTATATAGCCCGACTTCCATACCTCGAAGTTGCTGACTCCACTAATTAAGGGCTTGATGTATTATAATATAATATTTTATTGTCAGCATATTAAAAAAAAAATGAAAAAACTACCTTAGTTTATCCTTTGATTGCCATGTCAGCCGGGCTATATCCGGTGTCCAATCCATCCAATCCATTCGAGGTAAATGGCATTTTCGGGGAAGACACCACCTTCTTAAGCTTAGTCATGATGAAAATCGGAGACCCGGGTAAACAATATACAGCAACAAATGAAACAGAATGCCGATCTTTGTGCCATAACATGTGCCCCCAGTGCCAGGCTTATTCATACGCTGTGCCTATGAACAGTACCCGGCGTGACCATAGTTTCTCCACATGCTGGATCTGGACACAGGATTTAACTACACTTCAAGAAGAGTACCTCGATGATTCTGGTCGTGTATTCTTTGTCCGGGTAGACAAATCAGACATAGGTACTTTAAATTTTACGATTTTATTCACTGCAAAACAGGAATTCCGTAAGATTATTCCTAAAAACTTGTTCTTGTGTGCCCTTGCATTGCAGCATCAACTGCAAAAACTTGTGAACCTTGCGGCACAAACATAGTCCCTTATCCGCTGAGCACTGGACTGGATTGTGGCAGATCCCAGGTACTTCAAGTTCAGCTGCAACCACTCAAGACGACAACTCAGCTTCACGACGCCCAGCGACTCTTATAGAGTTATTAGCATAGATGCAGAGCGAGAAAGTTCATCATCCAGGTTACATCTTCAAATAAATACTGCAATGGCGAGAGACAACCATACGATGAAACTCTGCAGGATTCTTTTTCCATTTAATGAGACCAACGAGTGCTATGGCGAAGACGAAGTCGAGGTTACTTAGTTGGCAACCACCGTCTAAACCCACCTGCATCGAGTTCTCGGACTGCGATGGTTGGGCCCATTCAACTTGCCAAGCAACAAGAGTTGGAAAAAGGTGTCTTTGCGACTATCACTGGGATGACGTTTCTCTGAATTAGTACCAGAGGTTAGCATGTTATGCAGCAGATCAGAGTCAACACGCAATGTGTATGAATTTTACTATTTTAGTGGTGCTCGTCCTCTTTCTTTTGCAGAAGCTAAATCCCTTCCTAATCCTTCGTCCAAAGAGCCAACAGCGACAAGTAAAGGAAACTCCAAAAACCCACTGTCTTTGATTCTAGGAATAACTCTTCCAAGGGTGGTTATTCTGGCATGCGCAATTATTTTTGCTTATGTATGGAGACGTAAAATAGCCCATAAGCAAGGTAATGATTATTTACTTATTTATTTTGGATTCTGAATTGCTTTAGAAACTGTCATCTGCAATCTGCATAAAATTAATCTTCCTCGCCAGTTGCATAAATGTAATCAAGGTTATACATATCTTTGACGAGTTTAGACAGGGAAAGCATTCAGAGAATTCGAGGGCGATTCTATGACAGCGAAAGACGTGTGAAGGATTTAATAGGCGTGGGGGAATTAGAAGAAAAAGACAATGAAGGCATAGAGGTACCCTATTTTGATTTTGAGAGCATATTAATAGCTACAGATCGCTTCTCAGATGCAAACAAGCTCGGACGGGGGGGTTATGGGCATGTCTACAAGGTGATCGATTCAGTTCCATTTTACTTACCTTTCTTGCCAACCAAATTTCGAGTAATAGCATATGGAGATTTTTCTTTTTTTTTTCAGGGTAAGCTTCAAGGTGGCCAAGATATTGCGGTAAAGAGGCTTTCGAGTGTTTCATCGCAAGGCATACCGGAATTCAAGAACGAGGTTGTTTTGATTGCCAAACTTCAACATCGGAACCTCGTTAGACTTAGGGGCTACTGCATAAAAGGAGATGAAAAAATTTTAATTTATGAATACCTGCCTAACAAGAGTTTAGACTCATTTCTATTCGGTTAGTTTCTAGATCTATTTATCAGTATGTTTTAGTGTGTCTCAAATATATATGTCATAATTTCTGATTGACATTGTGTTCTTTCAAATGGAAAATGGAAATCTTGAAAGATCCGAGACAAAGCATTCTTTTGGATTGCAAATATGGGTTGACGTAATTCTAGTAGTTGTTCGAGGGTTGCTTTATCTTCATCAAAACTCTAGACTGAGAGTAATTCATAGAGATTTGAAAACCAGCAATATTCTTCTAGATGAGGAGATGCAAACAAAAATTTCAGACTTTGGATTGGACAAGAATATTTGGGGGCAAAGAGACTGAGGCAAACACAGAGAGGGTGGTGGGGACTTAGTAAGTTTGATGTTTGTTAAAGTTAATAGCTTTTATACGTTATGATACCATTATTAATCCCTCAACTCAGTTAATAGGGATATTTACGCGTCTCCTACATGTGACAGTGATTTTTTTTTTTTGCAGTGGATATATGTCTCCCGAGCATGCGTTGGATGGAATTTTCTCAACCAAATCTTATATTTTCAGCTTCGGTGTAGTCCTGCTTGAGATTATCAGTGGGAAAAAGAACACGGGATTCTATCAGTCCAAACAAGATTCAAGCCTTTTGGGTTATGTACGTTTCAGCACCTGTTGCACTCATTTACTTTTTTTTTTTTCCCTTTAAATTTATGTTTCTGTGATCTGTTTCCTATCATTAATTTCTATCAAGTACCGAGGACTGGAGACTATGGACAGAGAACAAATTGCTGGATTTAATGGACCTGTCTCTGCGTGAAACTTGCAATGCCAATCAATTTACTAGGTGTGCATGTATTGGACTCTTGTGCGTACAAGACGAACCAGGTGATCGGCCAAGCATATCAAATGTTGTGACAATGCTTGATAGTGAGACTGCAACCCCTCCCAAACCCCTAAACAACCAACCTTTTTTGCGAACAGAGGCCTGTCTAGCACAGCTTCTTCCAGTAAACCAGAAACAAGTCTGCAATTTGATAGCAGCAGTCAAGAAGGTCGATAGAGCATTATGGAGGCTCAAATGAGATGCTCCTGGATCAGAAACTGCTTTTCAAGATCCTTGGTTCATTTTATTGTCTTCCTAATTTCCTATATACCTCAAACCCAAACTCATGTATATTTGAGCATAATTGTGGCAACGCAAATTGGCAGTGTCAGTCATAACAAATAATATTGGAAATGAATTTCTTTCCTGTCAAGGGATGCATTTTTATACAAACTGAAGTTCACGATACAGCTGTATGTTTTCTATTACTACTATGAACGACATCATATTCATAGCCTATGGTATCCCTTTTGAGTAGTTTAAATGCTAGAGGAATAATGGGTTGGCTGATGACCGGTTTCAATAGGGTCCTAATAATGAAACTGTTGGCTTGGAAAAGAATAATACTAGAAAAGGGACAATTCTACTTTTATTCAGATAACTGCCTACAAAAAATAAAACTTTTATACAGATAATTGCTATTTCATTTTAAGAAACTAGTACTAAGTTTACTGGGAAGGTGAAAGACTCCCCGAATTTAATTCAGTAGCAATACCCTAATTATAGTTTTAATTTGCTGATATATGCGTCTTGCTAACAAGTTTGTATCAGGCATGAGGGCTATAGACAGAAAATAAGGTGCTGGATTTGATGGACCCAGTCTCTAGGTGAAACTTGCAATGCAAATCAATTTATTAGTTCTGCACATGTTGGACTCTTACGCGTCCAAAATGATCCAAGTGATTGGCCCACCATATCTAATGTAGTAACTATGCTTGACAGTGAACTTGCAGCCCTCCCAAGTCCCATATCTAATATTTTCTTTTCCCTTTTTCATTTTAATTTGTTTTTAAGTTCAGGGAGAGCTTATTTTGAGTAATGCTACTCACATAATCAGACAGATAAAAAGGAAAATAAATTTTTTTTCCTGTCCCTGACTCCTATCCCTCAATCAAATGTTATTAGTAAAAAAAATATTTATATTTAAAAAATTTAATGTTAATTAAAAAAAATATTTTTTTAACTAATTTATTAATACTTGATTGGAGAAAATAAAATTGAAGACTAAAAAAAAGGACATAGGATTGAATCCAATAACAAGAACATAACTTTTTTACATAAGCAGTTGTGTTTTTTATTTTCCTTTTTTAATTTATTTTTAATTAAGTGAGTAGCTTTAAAACTCGTTTGGATGAATTTTTAAAGAAAAAATTTATTTTACATTAGTTTATTTTAAATTGATTTTTTTAAAAAATAAAAAATATTTTATGTTTAAATATAATATTTAAAAAATACTTTTTTTAATTTGGTTTTTTTATTATAAAAAATATTTTTTAAAAATAAAAAAATCTAACTAATGAGAAAAAGTACAAAATGTATCTTTTTTTTTTTTCAGTGTTTCAATTTTTTTAAAAAAAATTATTCAAACATATTGAAAAAATAAAAAAAATTATGTCATGTCTCCAAATAGAAATAAAAAAAAATTATGAAAAGAAACAGGTGCAAACGAGCCCTTAGTCTTGTTTGATCTCTCCAAGACACCAACTCCAACACACGCTTTAATTTCTTTGAGCTTTTTTCACGGCTAAGTTTGCTTTTGTTGTTAAAATATATGTCATGTCGCACTTGTCAAAAGTAACCCACTAGAGTCTCTGCTCGGAGACTTGCGCGGAGTCCATTGGCTGAGTTTAATAGTATTCATCCCGTGGAAATTGCACGATGTGTAAAAAATAAAAAGGCTCTATAGTAAATTCTGGCCATGATTTGGAACCTGCTTAAAACTTGAAGTGCTTCTATATGACTGGATCACGCACGCATATCATCCAAATCCAAGACATTATCTTTCATCTTTGCAGATCTGTCTAAAATACTTTTTAGGTTGTTGCTTTCCCACCTTCAATGGTTGATGATTTCGTTGTTCAGAGAGAGCTAACGCAGAATGCGAGTCAACTGGTGTGGGTCAACAAAGACGAGCGGGGTAGTGGACTGTGGACTCTAGACAGGAAAGACCTGGCCTTTTTGTTTTGTTTCTTTTGTTTTATGTCGAAGAGAAAAACAAATCAGTTATCAGCTTGTGTGGAGATCTTTCAAAACATTATCTAGAGGGATATGCCTGTGAGGATAACATTGTCAGGAAGGACTAGGATAAGAATTTTCGTATTGGTTTAGACCAGAGGAGGCTCAGACGCAATAAAATGTTTGCCTCATTATTCAACATTAGCACTAGATAACGAAAATTTTTTAGATCCATACAAACGCGAGGCGCATGGTTGCTTGATTAAAGGAGGCCCGCCCAATATATTTTTAAATTAAATGTCACTTGCAAGATGAGGTAGAACAAACAGTAAGCAAAGGGGACCCAGATGAAAAAGATGAAATCGACAAAGTCCGACGAATTTGACCTCACTGTCAAGCTTGCTTTCTTCAATGAATTATTCAACTTCGGCCATAATATATCAATCATTTTGCAAATCATTATTATTGCCCTAGTGTTAAGAGCAGACTTATATTTTTCTAGCTTCTTCCCTGTGTCTGGTTGTGCTCACAAGATTTCGAAAGATTTTTTTTTTCTTTTTGCCTTAGATGGTTTATGCATTCAACTAGGAGATAATAAAATGCCATAGAATGATCCTAGCAGCAAAAAACCAAAGCTTCTTAGTCTCAAGCAATTCCATATGACATGGTTTTGAACACTGATTTCATATGGCCCTAGTAAGGACGGTTTGGTGCGAATTACCTCCGAATATTTTTGTATATTTCCATTGAAGTGTCTTCATTTGATTTCGCATATTTTTGAAAGGATTTTTAGTGTCACATCGAGTAAATTATAATAGCAACCGAACTAAATATGCGTCAATTACTCCACCAAGTTAACGCCAAAAGCAGACTGTTGTCTGCTAACAAACTTTACATAAGGTAGCCTTTGAATTCAACTAGTGGGAGCAAGCCCTCGAAAATCGATGAATAATCATAATATGCATTTTATTTAAGAAAGAAACTCTAACTATTTGCATTCTGTCAGATTTTAAACAGAAAGAGAGAAGCCCGAAGGATAATTACCCTTAACTGGTTTGCTAATCACATGTTGTCTATCTTCTTCTTGCGCTCATTCTTTTTCACTTTTACGCAGTGTTCTGCTATAGATACCATAACCATTAACAACTTCATACGCGATGGGGGAGGGGATACTCTTATTTCAGCGGGAGAAAATTTTGAACTGGGATTTTTTACTCCAAATTGGAAGTTCTGGCAGCAGAAGATATGTGGGAATATAGTACTATAGGTCGAATCCAACAAACAGTTGTGTGGGTTGCTAGCCGAGACAACCCGCTTCCAGATGCTGAGGGTGCTTTTGCCATTGCAGAGGATGGGAATCTCGGGGTTTTGGACGGAAGCGGGAGGTCCTACTGGGGGACAAATCTTGAAAGATCATCTTCAATGCGCAGAACAGTGAAGCTAATGGATAGTGGGAATCTTGTTGTAAGCGATGAAGACCAAGGAAATCACTCGGTGAAGATTCTATGGCAGAGTTTTGCTAATCCAACAGATACATTTCTTCCAGGCATGAAAATGGATGCATATTTAGCATTAACTTCATGGAGAAGTTATGAAGACCCAGCACCCGGGAACTTCTCATTTCAGCAAGATCAAGGAGAGAACCAGTATATCATGTGGAGGAGATCCGTGAGGTACTGGAAAAGCAGTGCAACAGGTAAAGTTGTTGGATCAGGTGAGATGTCTCCAGCAATATCTTACTTATTATCGAATTTCACCCTGAGAATATCCCCATACAACACTGTCCCCTTTCTCACTTCATCACTATATACTGATACAAGGCTGGTCATGACTTACTGGGGTCAACTTCAGTATCTGAAGATGGATTCAGAGAAAATATGGTCCTTAGTTTGGGTAGAGCCCAGAGATAGGTGCGGCGTGTTTAAGTGCGTGTGGAAACTTTGGAAGCTGTAATAGCAAGTATGATTCTAAGTGTAAGTGTTTGCCTGGGTTCAAGCCTAATTCTTTGGAAAGTTGGAATGCCGGTGACTTTTCAGGTGGATGCAGCAGGAAAACAAATGTGTGTAGTGAGAATGACACGTTTTTTTGAGCTTAAAAATGATGAAAGTAGGAAGCCCAGATGCTCAATTTGATGCAAAGAATGAAATGGAGTGCAAGTTAGAGTGCCTCAACAATTGTCAGTGCTATGCATATTCTTATGAAGACCCTGAAAAGACAAGGCGAGGCGCTAGTGGTGATGCGGTTTGCTGGATTTGGTCTGAGGACCTGAACAGCCTTGAAGAAGAGTATGAGAATAGCTGTGACCTCCACGTTCGAGTGGCGTTTTCTGATATAGGTATCACTTTTTTGTTTTTTTACCATCTTAAATTCCTAGAGTGTCTTGGCTAAATTTTTACACGTAGAGTTGAATATAACTGGCAAATGTATGTAGTTGCACTCTCAGTTTGGCCATTGATTGAAAAAGAAAAATCTATTTTTCTTTTTCTTCAAGCTTTTGGTTCCAATTTGTCTTGATTGTCTCTATTTTGAAGTCATACAGATTAAGTCTAAAATCATTCAGGATTTAGAGGTAGAACATTCAGGGTAATGATATAATTGTCAATCATGGCACTTTTTTTTTTTTTTGGTAATGATATACTTCTGCAGAATCCACCGGTAGGAGTTGTGGGACTTGTGGCACAAACTTTATTCCGTATCCCCTTAGCACAGGACCAAATGTTGGTGACCCCATGTACTTCAGTCTTCACTGCAACATCTCCACAGGTGAGCTTGACTCTGAGAATCCT